>JARLTB010000258.1:7722500-8165000 GCA_030141615.1 Unio pictorum | reverse complement strand
TATATATATATATATATATATATATAATTAACACATTATAGAAAAACAGTTTGAAATGTGTATATAATTAACACATTACAGAAAAACAGTTTGAAACGTAAAACATTGTATATATAATTAACACATTACAGAAAAACAGTTTGAAATGTGTATATAATTAATACATTACAGAAAAACAGTTTGAAATATGTATATAATTAACACATTACAGAAAAAACAGTTTGAAACGTAAACCATTGTATATATTATTAACACATTACAGAAAAACAGTTTGAAATGTGTATATAATTAACACATTACAGAAAAACAGTTTGAAACGTAAAACATTGTATATATAATTAACACATTACAGAAAAACAGTTTGAAATGTGTATATAATTAACACATTACAGAAAAACAGTTTGAAATGTGTATATAATTAACACATTACAGAAAAACAGTTTGAAACGTAAAACATTGTATATATAATTAACACATTACAGAAAAACAGTTTGAAATGTGTATATAATTAACACATTACAGAAAAACAGTTTGAAATGTAAAATATTGTATATATAATTAACACATTACAGAAAAACAGTTTGAAATGTAAAATATTGTATATATAATTAACACATTACAGAAAAACAGTTTGAAATGTAAAATATTGTATATATAATTAACACATTACAGAAAAACAGTTTGAAATGTAAAATATTGTATATATAATTAACACATTACAGAAAGATATATCAAATAATTTGTATTTTTTTAAAAAAGCTAAAGAAAATCGTACATTATTATATCCTTATTAACATATTTTAAAAAGACTGTAAAATAGAAATTACAAATCAATAATCAGAACAAGCGATTAACCAGGGTATCCAGTAAAAAATTATAAATTAAAAATTGTATCCAATTGAGAAAATACAAATATCACAAAACCAAAGTTTATCCGGAAATTATAATTGATAAACCATTGAACAAAACGGATGAAAACAATATAAAAGAAAACAAGTAATATATCTTGGAACCAAAACAGAAACAAATACTATAAGTGTTTAAAACTAAACACGAAAAATTAACACAATAACAAAAACATTTGAATGGTAGCTAAATTGTTTATTCTTCATAAATGATATAAGCGTCTTTTTACAACTATTTTTATCTATCTAGGTCAATTTGTTGGCGCACAGTAAGCAAATTAGAAGCATCTTTCCAATTTGTAAGCATAAAACAAATATAACTAATATAAACAAATAGAGAAAGGAAAATATAGTAGAAAATGGTCCAACAAGGTAATTGACTGCACCAGTGCCAGTAGCTATGGAGCTGCACATACCAACCTAGGTGCAACTAGCTGTAGAGTTGCAAGAGATACGTCACCTCCGGCTGTGCAACTAATAAAGAGGCTGCACTTCAGAAAATAAAATACTGCAACCAGCTAAGAATCTACAGTGATACATGTAATACTGGGTGGGGGGTGGGGGTAAGAAAATGAAGTAATTGAATTCGTCAGATGAAATTGTATAATGCTCCCAAAGTATAGGCTGGTTGTTTTCGTTTATATTTGTTTTCTTTTTTTTCTTTTCTTCTTTTTCTGTATGTCACTAATACTGAAAAGAAAACAATATAGAAAACTGCATACAACAGGACAATAAGATATGGGATACTGTCTTTGAGTATCCTTGATAAAGTCACATGATTCACATGAGCAAAGGTATAGGACACAGTGCAGAGTAGATGCACGCCCTGGAAAATCACCTATAAACACAGATTTGGTTTTGCTTGCTTAACAAATGTATGAGGATCATCGTTCTGAAACCCTGATCAGGTGGTCTTCCAACTTTTAATATAGGCTCATACCAAATTCCGTTTCGAAATTTGCCATGTTATTTGAACTGCCGAGTGTTAAGTCTATTCACGCCCGATAACCTTAATATCATGTGGTTAGTAAGATTCTGTGTTGGATTATCCTAAAATGTGTTAGATCCATTTAGTAACAATGTTGAATTCCCATTCCGTTCAATTTATTTCTTAAATGATAGTCGCTGTTAATCTATCCCTTAAATTGCTAAACTCCCATAGGTCATTACATTGTCTTTGTACCAGTGTTTATATCGTCACAAAATGGAGTAACGTTATATCCTACAAGTGCCTATTGTTCGTCCTGTGCACATTTTCAGCATTAAAGTCCCCATGTACTCACAGTAACATCGTGTCACAGTAGGCAGATATTGAACTATGTTTGTTCTCGGAATATTATATACATTCTTAGAATTGCCTTGACACCGCCTTGGCATTTACATGTTACAATTATGTGTGTATCCTGTGTGTTTGACTCATGTGTATCCTAATTCTGTGAACATATCAGTCCCAATAAGAATTCCTATATTTTGTACAGGTGAAAAATATCCTAGTATTGTAAATATACACCAGGATTTGCCGTTATACCATGTGAAGTTTTTACTGTATGTACCTACAGAAGCTATGCTTGCTGTACGAGAAATAGCAATGCAAATATACACTACATTACTTTCCAGGCAGGGAAATACATATTTGCACAGACATTTGACTCAACGCTTTTCGATTCAATTTATTATTTTTATCCTTTAACACGTTAATAACATCTCGGCGTGCTTCGTTGCTAGCGAAACGATAACAAACACAATCTACAAGGAACATTAAATGTATTAGTGCAAAAATCCTGATTACATATGACACTGAAACTTACATAATACTGAAATTGGATCTGCAAATGGAATACACTCCAACCCAGTTGATCTATGTTGTGGTGTTCTACAGGGGTGTGTTAGTGGACCTGTTCTCTTCACTCTATACACTCAGCCGCTCTCAAGTGGCATAGATCATCATCCAGTGTCTCACCAACTGTACGCTGATGACACCCAAATATACAAGTCTAGCCATCCAACTGAAGTTGATGCTACCATCCATGGCGTAGAGAGGTGCATTTCTGATGTGAAATCATAGATGACATGTAGCAAGCGCCAGATGAATGATGATAAAACTGAGGCCATTCTGATCACAACACCAAGACATTCTCATTCACATCCTTTACCGCAAACAATAAATATCAGCAAAAACAACATTAAATTCACATAGTCAGTACGAACCTAGTTGTTACTCTAGACAGTGCTCCTACTTGCACAAACTTTCAAGGCTGGACTATTGTAATTCAATTCTGTCTGGTTCGTCTCAATATCTAGTCCAGAAACTTCAAAAAGTTCAAAACACAGCTGCTCGGATCATCTTTAGAATACCACGTTCAGAGCACACCTCCCCGAAGCTCTGTACCATACACTGGCTATCCATAGTTCCAGAATCAAACACAAAATTTGTTCTATATGCTACGTTTCACTGACGAACTCCACTCCAACATAACTATCTGGCCTCACCCATATGTAAACACCATCAATATACTTACGCACCTCTTCTGACAAGCGTATACATTATGCTCACTATGAAAACAAGGTCATATGGACAACGTTATTTTGCATACCAGGACCAAGACACGTGGAATGACTTGCCCATTGAATTTCAACACAAATACACAGTGGTCCTTTTCAAGAGTGCTCTTAAAGCTCACCTTTTTCGACTGCAAGAACAAACGTAAAAAATCCCAAATAATGTTTCCTACATTAAATATTTTCAGCATTTTTATGTTTTCTCATTTCATAGTGATTGTTTGGTTTTATTTATATTTTGTTTTAGTCATATCATTATAAATGTTGTAAAGGGCTTCGAGCTTCTAAAGATTAGGCGCTAAACAATGTCCTCATTATTATTATTATTATTATTAGTAGTAGTAGTAGTAGTAGTAGTAGTAGTAGTAGTAGTAGTAGTAGTAGTAGTAGTATTGGTAGTAGTAGTAGTATTGTTTATATAGCGATTTTACCCTCACACAATGACAGACATGTTTAGAAGGAAAGGGGAGACATGAAATGGATGAGATTTGATTTTTTTAAAAAAACATTATATTATTATGGAACGTTGGGTGAAACGTCTGTTACAGTACGACATAACAATCTTCTCCGTGCAAGATAATACACGGTTAAATTCAGAAATAAACAAAATCAAAATATAATAAAGTAAACTCCTTATACGTGACCTCCTATAATTACATTATTTATTGACATTGACGCTACTTAATAAAGATTATCGGAACCAATAGATCTAAGACGACTCCAACATAATTCACTGCAGCAGACCAAAGATAAGCCGTGGCAATAAAACAACACTTGTTTTAATGTTGACAAGATTCAATAATTTGTTAAAACACGACCTAAAGTATAATTTGTTAAAACACGACCTAAAGTATAATTTGTTAAAACACAACCTAAAGTATAATTTATTAAAACACGACCTAAAGCATTATCTTTGTAGGATAAATGTGTAAAACTTCATTGTTTTTAAACTATTGAAAAATTGCGGAATATCATTTTACCGATTCAAAAATACTGCTTATTTGTCTATCACGTGATCCGTTGTAGCAAATAATTGAACATATATTTGCTAATAGTTGACTTAAAGATAAATACTTACAAGAAAATATGCACTTACTCGAGAAAATGAAACATTGTAGTATAAACACTTGTGTTTTTATTGTTTCTGAGAATTCAATGTTCCAATATCATTCATGAATTGTTTTATTATACCTATCAAAATTAGGAAGATAATCGCTGTATTTCTATGCTTAGTTTTCTTGTTCACCAACTTAGTAAAGAAAGATGTGTACTTAATTTGTCATTAATGTGACTTTTACTTTTATTGTTATTCATTTTGACATTTTACCAATTTAAACATTGATGTATTTAAATAAAGAGAGCCGTGAACAGTAAACCCCACCACGGATGAATCGTAAAGGTTATTTTATAAACACGCATGAACTACCAATGAAAATATTGTATTTCCGACTTTAAAAATGCATTTATTATAATTCTGAAAGACTACTAACATTTAACCTAAACTTACATTAAAATTGATCAGATGAAATATTATAAGTATTTTGTGAATATTCTAATACTAAATATTATAAGTATTTTGTGAATACTCTAATACGAAATGTTAATATATGCAATTCAGACTCACAAGCAATGTGGATAGCAAATAGTTTGATATTCAAAGGTTATTTTCTTTCCGTAATGCCAGAAAATCACGAATTAAGTTTTTTTCAAAATTCTTTGTCGCAAAAACAACAAAAAATATCTTTTCTGTTTAAATAATCATGAGCATCAAGTTTATTGACATTAAGTCGATGATATTTAATTTATTTACATACTAATTGGTATGATACTATTCAAATTTCTACCGAATTACATACTAATTGGTATGATACTATTTAATTTTCTACCGGAATTACCTACTAATTGGTATGATACTATTTAATTTTCTGTTTGAATTACATACTAATTGGTATGATAAAATTTAAATTTCTACCGGAATTACCTACTAATTTGTATGATACTATTTAATTTTCTGTTTGAATTACATACTAATTGGTATGATAAAATTTAAATTTCTACCGGAATTACCTACTAATTGGTATGATAAAATTTAAATTTCTACCGGAATTACCTACTAATTGGTATGATGCTATTTAATTTTCTGTTTGAATTACATACTAATTGGTATGATAAAATTTAAATTTCTACCGGAATTACCTACTAATTGGTATGATACTATTTAATTTTCTACCGGAATTACCTACTAATTGGTATGATACTATTTCATTTTCTGTTTGAATTACATACTAATAGGTATGATGAAATTTAAATTTCTACCGGAATTACCTACTAATTTGTATGATACTATTTAATTTTCTATTGGAATTACATACTAATTGGCATTATACTATTTAAATTTCTATTGGATTTACATAATAATTGGCATGATACTATTTAAATTTCTATTGGATTTACATACCAATTGGCATGATACTATTTAAATTTCTACCTGAATCACCTACTAATTTGTACGATACTATTTAATTTTCTATTGGAATTACATGCCAATTGCTATGATACTATTTAAATTTCTATCGGAATTAAAGATATCATAACCACTCTGACATAATTTTGCCAACCGTACTAATTCCACTATTTTCTAATTGCTTTAGCTTGTGCATGATCAGTTTTGATTTCCACAATCTGAATCACGTGGTCCATCATGAATAATCCATCAGTAAAAATACATTGTTTATATTTGACGTCCGTTCCTTTTAAGGTGACCGTCAACAGTTATTCTCCAAAACCTTACTAAAATCTAATGTCTATTGAAATATAATGAAACATTGGAAGCAAATGCAAAGTTTTAATTCCTCTAGCTTTTTGTAATCATTGGATTCGAATCCAACAATACATAAATATATTTAGAGTTAAAGGAAAAGCAATAAACAGCCTTGCCCAGGAGATAACTTCGATAAACATTCAGTCAATAAACAGCGTTGCCCAGGAGATAACTTCGATAACCATTCAATCACGGCTAAAAACTACTCTTCTTAACATGTACTCAAATTTGATTAAAAATCGCCTATCTTATTTTATGTTATCGCTGTACAACATGTAAAACAATGCAGATAATGTTCATAGAGAAACGATGATTAAATAGCATTTATATGAACACTGTGTCAATGTCATGCCGTCCGAATGTAAGATTAAAAACTTAAAGTATACAACAAATATGCGTTGTTAATTTCATTCATGGATAGCGTGTCACCACGCTAAAGTTGATTCAATATATTTAAAGTGTGAAAAGTAACAATATGCGTTGTTAATATTGGTTTTATATATGTACAGTGTAATAATATGTGTTGTTAATATTGATTTTATATATGTACAGTGTAACAATATGCGTTATTAATATTGATTTTATATAGGTACAGTGTAGCAAGAAACAACATGTGTTGCCAGTACATACACGTAGTGTGTCAAGTAAATTCATGGCAACTGTTTACTCCATACATTTATAGTGTAGAAAGTAAAAGTAGGCCTGACTGATATTGATTTCATAAATTTATAACGTCGCACGTAAAACCATATGTGGTTAATATTGATTTCATACATGTATAATGTGGCAACTAATAAAATGTGTGGCTAATATTGATTTCATACAGGTATAGTGTGGCAACTAATAAAATGTGTGGTTAATATTGATTTCATGCATGTATAGTGTGGCAACTAATAGCATGTGTGGCTTATATTGATTTCATATATGTACAGTGTTGCAATTAATAACATGTGTGGTTAATATTGATTTCATACATACATAGTGTGGCAACTAATAAAATGTGTGGCTAATATTGATTTCATACATGTATGGTGTAGCAACTAATAAAATGTGTGGCTAATATCGATTTCATACATGTATAGTATGGCAACTAATAACGTGTGGCTAATATCGATTTCATACATGTACAGTGTAGCAAGCAAAAACCATGCGTCGCTAATGTTGATGACATAAGTACATTGTATCGCACATAAAAACATGCGTTTCAACTAGAGAGTGCATACATAAATAGAATGGCATTCTCTTGGTACAATGTACGTCAGATAAATATTTGAAGAGACCAAGAGACACGGTTTTTACGAGGAAATTTCTTGCAAATTCCCCGGAGCTTATTATGGTTTCTCTTGCAGAAAAGCTTAGACTGATTAAAATTTTCGATGAAGCGATATTAAAACCGAATCAATTTTGTGCAGGTAACACACCCCTTAATCAGCGTAACCAACCCGTTTAATATCTTTGCCGCCTTTTCTCAGAGGCGCCAAAATCGGCGTCAGCTTGACCTGGTAGTTTGATAGTTACAGAGTTTCTGTGAGTTTTCAATTGTGACAACTTTATCCTGAAAATAATGCTTACTGTGCCCCTAATAGTCCATCTGGCTGCTGTCCAAACAAATGCTTAATTAAGTAGAGCAATCTCCCCTCGATAGGACATTCTGAACATGGTAGTATGACGATTGATTCGCGTATGTTCTCTAGAAATCTAATTAACGGTTCTCTGGTCTCATCTAATGTATTTTTATTAGATCGCCAGAAATTTGCTCCTTCACAGCATGGCCTAGTATATTTCCTCCAAAATAATTCGTTAGCGCTTTCTTTCCGTCTAGGATATTGGCGGTTTCATGTTCAACTAAGCAACATATTATGTTGTACTCTGCTTAGACCGCTATATATGTGTGTATGGATGGAGATGAACCTTGTAAGCGTTGCATGTTTTCCTTTTATTTCTTTTGGCCCTAATGGAAAGACGATCCCTCAGAAGCAGCACTAAGACGCTTGTGTTTGTAATGCACATAACAATGTCAGATTCTCCAACTTTTGATAGTGTGAAGACATTCAGAATTATCATTGTGTCTACTTCATTTCGAAAAGAGTGCAGTTCAGAACATTGCAGCACTGCGGCTCAAAATTAACACGAAGTGATTGGTTTACAGCTATAGTTTACACTATTCTGTATAAAGTAATCTGTGAAGAAAAATCCAAGATTGGACTTGATTGGATTTACAATGAGAAACTGTTTCTATTGAGAAGGTACTTCCATTTTACTCCACACTGGATACACATGGGTGGTATTTCATTTATCAAGTACAGTATGTACCAAGCAAACTAATGTCAGTGCTAATGTGTTTGGTCGAAATTTTTTATCTAAGTCATATAATTCTTGACCATATTTTGAAATGTAACATGTTGAGTCGTATTGAGAACAGTTACGAGATGAATTACTACATGTGCATCATAGATGAAAGTCTTTGTACAACTGGCCCGGCTTTTCATTTTCTTTATCCAGCGATACTACAGTTTGTCATGAATCGAATCGAATTTTAAATTTAAGTGCTTCGGCCATGGTGGGTCATTTAGCAGTGTTTTATCCAGCAAAGGCTGGTTATTTGATTTTTTTGAGGTTGGGAATGGTGCCTCCTCCCTCAGTCTTGTATGTGTTCATAGAACACTAATTGATTAGGCCGTGAGTTCGAAGTCGTTATTTAGCAACTATCAAAGTGAATGGTAGGCCAAGGTGAGTGTGAATAGACCCAGTACACACTCACTCTTATTCATGTCAATACCGCTGTGTTGAAGGAGGACGTGCTCCGCACGTGTGATTTATGGTGGTGTCCGGTGTTGGAAATGGTGGAAAGGTGGCTCGGCAAGGCTGGCGCGTAGGTCGGTCAGTGCTGCTTTTCTTTCTCCATGGTATCTTAGTCTAAAGTTTTCCCTATTAATTTTGATAGACTCTGTGCTGTTATGAATCAAAAGTGTATACAGCCCCGTGTGACAGCCTAATTTTGCGGTGTTTTTTTTTTATTCCGCTGCCCTGATGGATCGAGGTTCGATACCACCTTATATTTCATAAGTTTATTGGTTAGGGTTTGCCTTAGTTGTATTGTTTGGTGCAGCATTGTGCTTGCTGTGCCTGATGACCTAGGGTTTTGGTCACCTTATATTCACTTGTTGGGGCACTAGGTCCTATACCTTGGTTTTTAAATGCAGCCTTGTGCTGCTGGACCTGATAGTCTTGGGTTTTTGACTACCTCATAGTATCTAGTTTTGGGATTTGTATTGCTTTTTATATGTCATGAACACTGACTTTGCGCAATATATTAGCGCTACATCTTCATTGAACAAAAATCAATGACACAGCAGCATTTTCAACGGTCAAGTGTGAACGCTGTTGTGGGCCTCTCTCGAAGGAATTATCAACCTCTATAACACAACTGCAGCATCTGATAAATCACACCTCCAATCTTAGTACAGATGTTCGTCAAATCAGATAGTATGTCTTTGAGATCAGATGACTCTGATATGCATTCTTCCTCACATCATGTGTGAACTGAAATATAAATTGTCTACACTGTGACTCATCGACAAACACATGTCTATACGTTCTGACATAGTCCTTCCCATATATCATATACTATACAGTTCTAATAACAAATACACCAGACTTCATGCAACTTCATCTTCATAGAATTAACATACTTCAGCAACTAGTGACATTAATACATGCATTCCAGCATCAATCAGAATTATCCCCTAGGCATATTTTGGATTCGTCCATGAGATCTTAATAGCTTGTACGTTGACCAACATGGAACACAAAAAGACTTCGTAACCTCTTTTCATCGTTGTTATAATGTGTGCACAGAAGGATTAATCAGGTGATCGTTTGATGCTAATTGAATTGTAGGCTACCTGTGAGACTGGCTTTATTGTATTCCTTTGTATGGTGATAGTTTTACATGAAAGGCTGATCCATCGGGGAAAAAACTAATTGAACCCATGAATACAAGATTTCCAATCGGGTTTTTTATGAGTTCTACATTCTGTGCTGCAGCCATCTCGATCTTTATTGTAAGTGGTTGCATTTCATTGTGTATCCAAACCAGTGTCTTCACCATTACTGTATTTGTTTTTATCCATCAGCCAACACATATTTTATATGTTATTTAACCATGAATTTGTCTATACTTCTAGATTTATCTCGCGTAATGAACATTAATATCCATTATTGTTTTCTTTTGAAAGCAACATGCCCTTGCACAATGATGACAATTTCAAGATGTTAAATATTTGTTCAATAAACAAGCTGAAGATTCTCATCACAGTATTTATACACTGATTTCTCCTTAACAGCAGTCATTTTCGGTAACATATGATCGATTTGGACAATCATTTCACCAATGGATATTTCATTTGTTTTAACAATGTCAGTTTCACGTTGTTGTGAAACAAACTACAGTCTTAAATTATTTCATGAGCTGACGCTTAATTTGCTATAGTGTGTATGTAGTTTTTAACTCCTGCTTCTTAGACAAGCTTGCCGAAAGGTGAGAGAAAAATATTCAGTGCAAAGGCTGACTTGACCTCGAAATGTTTATATGAGTGTACCAAGCGCGCCTGTAGACCAACTTTGCTCCTGCTGACCGGTTTCTTGGGATAGTATATGTACTTATGTGATATCTTGCTACGATGTTCTCACTGGTGACACCTCGTTAACATGTAATTATTTCCAATGCAATCTCGCACTTTTTCGGCTTGAAAGTTTTTAGCGTATATGGTTGTTTATATTAATCACCATCGACAGTACTTTCAAGCGTTGATCATGTTGTTTTCGTGGCATACGTCTAAACAAATGAAGCAGTTACTTCTCCAAACGCAGATTCACTGATAACATATCTACTTACATATACATTATAACCATTTGATAATATATTTAGTTAGTTATACATTAAAACCATTTGCAAATGCTTCCTCTATATAGTGACATTCATCACTGAAACCGATATTGCAGGTTACATTTTTTATTTCTTTTATGAGATGTTCAGGATTGCATTAATCCGCTCTACAAATTATATCGAAAGTTGATGTATCCATATCGAATGTCCTGCGCATACGTTTAAATTTGGTTAGTAACATCAAGTGTTTCACTTCATGCTAAATCCCGTTTTATTTTGTATCATATTTACTTGATGACTGAACGCTTCGTTGTAACACATTGCTAATGGAACAAATTTGATTAATGTTTCCACGATAACACCGCAGGAATATTTAGCAAATCAATTCTTAGAAACTTCTACCCATCGACCTATACGCATAAGCATTATTTAAGAGATATTTCCTCACATTCACAAATATCTAAATCATTTATCTGTGATTTCTGCATCTAAAAGCTTAGTGGCAAAATTAACGCAAAAGTGTACGTAACTTTAAGATTCTTCATGTTGTACTATTTTATTTCTATACTAGATTTCCTGTCGTATTGTCCTAAAATTTATCTCTTCCAGCTTGTCTAGCTATAAACAAGTTCCTAAGTTTTCATATATTAAATAGAGGCGACGGCATTCGAAAACAAAATAAGCGCTTTAATAGACGAAAAGACAGGCGGACCATAGGGTAGATATTTCTTAACTATTTTTCGTTTAACACTTTCGACATTGTTAGCAATCAGTGTAGTTTGGATACAGAATTTGCACTCTTTATTCCAGATATATACAAAGTACGTATGGATGTATATTGAGAGCTTAGCCAGTGTGCATCATCAAAACCTTGACGTATAAGCTAAAATAAATTAGAATATACCATTGTTTATTCCATATTGTCACGAAATTGTATACGACTATGTTCAATATGTATATGTGGTCAAAAAATCTAGTCTTGATTTCGTTACTGCGTACAGCCTTACCGAGGGTAGTTTATTATTTTTTGGGGCTTTTTAGTTATTTCGGCATAATGAGCGAACACTCAGCTCATGCTGTATGTGCGAAATTGCCTGCAGTTTAAAGTACCTAGCTGCGCATATATGTCACAGCTAGGGGTATATAAGGACGAAATTATAAGACAGAAATCACATTACAATGTAGTCTTGTCGGAAACGCTTCCATCCTAAACTGAACAATGTATCAGCTAAAGAGGTAACAATAGATTTAACTTTGTTCTCATTGCTATTTGTATTATGATATAATTCATTGTTTTACATATTAGATGTTAGTATTTATTATAAAATCTATAGAATAAATACATAGGTTAGGCAGCGCCATTTTATCAGAAGTACTATATTTTGTTTCATTAGTTCTTTTGTATCTGAACATATTTGAGTTCATTTATACGCTGCATGCTTAACGTTAAATGTACATGGATAATTATTTCATGTGCGCGCATGCGCTACATATATGCGTGAGAATACTTGACCGTGTCATATGCATTACACGGTTCGGTTGTTTTAATTTTAGCTGAAGTGTTGTGCTGAAGTGTGGTGACGTGTTGTGCTGAAGTGGCGCAGTGTTGTGGTAACTGCGTATGTGGTGCCATGTTGTGGTGACTACGTGTGTGGGTTTGTCTATGCTGACCGTGTAATGCCCGTGTGTGGTGCCTGTGTATGGTGCTTACGTATGCTGCATTTATGTATGCTGTGTTTAGATGTATAAATATATGGTATTTATATATGATTGCGTGAGGTGAAGGTCACAACTGTTAGGTTTGACTCTGTGTAACCGGATGTACTTCCTGACGTCAGACTGACGCCAGGCTAGTAGCAAAATACCTCAGCAAGTAGTTTACATTTATTCATTCCAGTCTCGTCATATGGACGACATATTATTTATTTAATATCTTCTTTGCAGTCTCGTTATATGAACGACACCTGCATAATTTCATTCTACACAAATCTCGTTCCATGAACGAGAACTTCAGAATTTAGGGTTCACGATTGCATATGTCTCGTCATATGGACGACGTATTAATTATTTAATATCTTCATTCTAGTCTCGTCATATTGACGACGCATTATCTTTAAATATTTGCATCTATCTCGTTATACGAGCCTTGTATATATATTTATATTTGTAAATTCATTCATATACTTCTTTTTTGTCATTACGTTACTGAAATTCATAGTTCCATGTTTGGAACATTTATTTAAATAGATTTTTCTTATATTTTTAAAATATTGGTGTCAGAGTTGATTTTTAAAATTGCGTTTATAAAATAAACATCTTATTAACGCAGTTGCGTTCCGTGTCTTCAGTAATCCAGTCCCGACTCGGTCTATGTTGTGACACATATTACATCTCATTTACAAGTATATTTGTTTTCTTTATACTTAATCTGGAATTGTGCTAACATGTTTGAACTAATATTAAAAAATCTGTCTAAGATTCGACTCTTAACTTTTCATATAAATGAAAATATATCAAAGGAAAGTAGATAGAACTTTCTGTTCTTTTCCTCGAAGTCAATATTGATTGATAGTAAGATTGATGACCAGAAAAAAAAACAACAAATCCTACAATTCAGATGTCTTCATGCAAGAAAACAATTTCGTCTAGTCCCGACAAAGATAATGTGATTGCATTTATATGTCGAAAGTGCACTTAATTAAAGCTGCTTCTGAGACATTCGCATGAAATCATGCTGATTCAACACTCCTTAATACCCATATTTGCTGAGTCATTCATCTCCGTGGAACAGTTAACATTTACAAAGACCTAATTTTGATATTTAATTGATTAGGAATAGAACTTCATCCACTTGACGAGATTATACTTGTTTGATAACAGTTTTGATTTAATGAAAGTGCTTTGAGAAAAAAACAGTTTTGAAATTTTTCTTCAGAGAAATCTGTCTCTGAATAAAGCGTATCTCGTTAAAGAAAAATAAACACAAGTTTTCTTGAGTAATATTTATTCAGTGAAAACATTTTGGATCAAATAAATTGGAAAGTACTTTTTTTATAATATTAACATGGCGATTTTAGTAGGGGGGAGGGATCGCATGTCTTCCTTTTTAAAAATACTATTTTCTTTGCATCAATTTTATCTTACATTCTTTTAATCGCAAAATAAGTAATATTTATAATAACAGTAGCGTTAATATTGATTTATCATTTTTATATTTTTTATTTTCAGTAACAGTTTCATAGTTAAAACATAAATGTTGAATAGAGTTATATTTTTATAATCATTTTAGCTCATTGTCTGAATGTATTTTTATACACATTGCTTAAATCAAATATCATATATTGCTTCATTAAAAAAGAGATGCATTCAATTTCACAATACATGCAGACATTTGCAATGCAATAAAGTTTGGAATGTGCACGATCTACTCTTATATTCAGATTCGCACTAACAAAATTGTACCTAGTTCTAATAATTAAACATTTGAACGTTTTCGGTAAATGTATTTCACATCTCTTGCTATATTAGTTTCAGATTTTAAGCTCGATTCACTAGAAGCACAACTTACACATGGTACAGTTGCATAGGTCAAAACTTTATATTTGCTTGCTATGAATTTCATTGATTGTGATACATTTCTAATTTGTGATTCTGTCATGCGATAAATATAATAATAATTTCCAATACTTCAAATTACATGTAGGAAACGTGTCTAATTATTTTACTATGTTGTAGGCCTCAACGACTTTGATAAATTGCAATTGCATAGACCTCTCATTTATGAACCTCTAGATCGAATCTGATCATCTGTAAGAATTTTGCTTCTTTATTTCCAAACTTTAACAAATTATATGATATTGTACAGTTTCTGATATACAGCTATAGAAACCTTAAACTCAGTTTAATTTTTATTTCATATTTTTCCTGTGAATATCCTGATCAGTTTAGATCAAAGCGTTTGTTTAGTACAACACAATATGGAAGTTATGTTTTCCAGATCAAAAGGTTTGCTTGGTAAAAACAATAAGGAAGTAGTCTGGTTTTCAAAATATGACCTTTTAGTGATAAGTTTGGTAAAGAGAACTAAAATAAAGATCATTGCGTTTTTTAGAACTATTAGTGTCAGGCGATTTCTTGAATTATTTAATGTATATTAGATAAACACGTTATGTCTGTATATCATTGTCAAAAGAAAAGTCATTAACTGTAATGTTTGTGGCAAAGCATTACATGCAAACGGTATAACAGTTGCCTTTGCATGTCATGCCTGTTGATTTACTTTTTCAGTCTAATAAAGTATTACACAAGATACGGTAGCATCAAGATAACTGAATGATATTAACTTCGTTAATTTTATTTTAGTGTGCCGTTGTCAAAGAAGTAGATTCCAAAGTTAGATTCAATAGGTGGATTGCGTCACCGGAACAATTTGCAGAGACTATTATAGATTGACATGGGCATAAATAGCTTGGAAAATTGAAATCAGATGGGCAAATGCATATGTGCATGTCTTAGCAAATTACGTAGCACAATGTGCATAAAACGCTGTATAATTCCTAATAAAGTCAATCGTTCAAGGTTGCCTTTTTGGAAAATGTACCGCAGCGTCATCAGTCGATTGTTAAATAAAATGTACCGCATAGCCAGTTTAACCATTCGTATATAAAATACACTGTCTTCAGTTTAGTTCGTATATAAAATACACTTAATTTCCATCATAATTTTCGTTTATAAAATGCATTGTATAATAATTTTAATAATTCATAAAGATATGCACTGTGTCATCTCTCTAATTATTACTCTGTACAATACACAGCGTCATCTCTCTAATTATTACTCTGTACAATACACAGCGTCATCTCTCTAATTATTACTCTGTACAATACACAGCGTCATCTCTCTAATTATTACTCTGTACAATACACAGCGTCATCTCTCTAATTATTACTCTGTACAATACACAGCGTCATCTCTCTAATTATTACTCTGTACAATACACAGCGTCATCTCTCTAATTATTACTCTGTACAATACACTGCGTCATCTCTCTAATTATTACTCTGTACAATACACAGCGTCATCTCTCTAATTATTACTCTGTACAATACACAGCGTCATCTCTCTAATTATTACTCTGTACAATACACAGCGTCATCTCTCTAATTATTACTCTGTACAATACACAGCGTCATCTCTCTAATTATTACTCTGTACAATACACAGCGTCATCTCTCTAATTATTACTCTGTACAATACACAGCGTCATCTCTCTAATTATTACTCTGTACAATACACAGCGTCATAATTATAACTAGTTTTACATAAAACGTACCGTTTTATTAGTCTAACTATTCATATACGAACAGCTAAGCATAATCAACCAAACTATTTTATCTGAAACTTCTAACTAGTTTTAAATAAATGTCACCACGTCATCATTCTAAATATTCTTGTATAACATTTACTGTATCATCATAAATGCCCATGCATTCTGACGTGAAGCTGAAGCAAAATGAATCAAGCGAATATCTGGCAATATTCTGAGACGTCACTTGAACAAAAGCGATCACTGCTTAACTTCTTCTGGCATGTAAGAATTTACATATAAAAATGTTCAGCATATTTTATGTTTTCTAATTTCATGGTGTTTGTTTTGGGTTTTATTTGCAGTCATCTCATTTTACATGTTGTAAAGCGCTTAAAGCTTCGAAGGATTCGGCGCAATACAAAGTGTTAATAATAATAATAATAATAATAATAATAATAATAATAATAATAATAATAATAATAATAATAATAGTAGTAGTATATGTAAAATTTTCATTTTAATTCATAAATATAACCATTTTTTGCCAAATCATCAATTACTTATATACGGTCAATACCTTATAATTGTTTCGTTGATATGATTATATAAGCTGACCTTATAGAATACAATCTAACAATGTATGTTTAATATAAGCAACTGTAAGGACGTGATGGCTATCTATCTATCTATCTATCTATCTAATCTTATTATACAATAATACATGCAATCGCCAGTATCCAAATATATATAAATTGCAATGTTATTGATGACACTTGAGACTACGTTTCAGCGTTAGATAGCAATTAACTAATGTTCAGTTGATAGCACAGACATTCTGTTCCCTGATAATTAATGTAGGCGTAATAGTTTACAATCTTCTAACTTCCTATTTTTATGCCAACTGAATAAAGACCATGATCCAGATATCCTGTACTATTAAAGTACATTTATAAATGTCATATTTGAAATTTGGTTACCAAATACATTTGTATAACGTATCAAGCCACTGTCATCGATTGGAGATAAATTCTCAGTTAGAAACTAGACTAATAGTTTGCTTTACTTTATTTGGTTAGCGTTAGGAGGGATTTCGAAACCTAATTTATTAAATAAACATGATGTAAAATGGGCGGTAGGAGATAAGACTGTATACTTTTAAAACAGTGACGTTTAATTGAGGAGGAGACGATATGTGCATTAAGATATTGACATATGGAAATGGAACTATTTGGATACATTATTTGCAATTACTGATCATTTGGGAAAGGGAGTATGTGGAGATATGATTTACCATCTGACGATTAGAAATGGGTGTAATAGCACCCGTGATATTCAATAACATCGAACATGTGGAAATGAGAACATGTGGATATATGATTTGTAAAATCATGCAAACATTGTGGCTTGATGCAATTGTCTAGTTCGTATCTATGCTGTTAAGCTGATAGAAATACAATGTTCACCCTCTTCACCTATTAGGTAAAGAGAGATCATGTACGCTATGAGCCATTTACCTTGTTTAATCCGTTTATATCCCACATTAATAACATGATGAGAAGAGTAGGTCACGAATGTAATGAGTCAGCATTGTTTTCCACTAGCACGTGATCATCCACATTTTTTATCTTTCATAAAATAATTTGGCTTACCTGGTTCAGACATGCCATCATTCGCTATTACCTTTACACACCCTGGTCAAAATGACAGGTATGTGGGTACAATTACAGCTATGTTTCAATTTTGTATTAAAGTGGTTTGTTCTGGAACTTTCTGTCTTACTATTATAACTTGTTACGTACATCTGATTTAAACTTTCATGTTATTTTAATTCTTTGTTTGCCAGTTTTAATTTCTTGATTCTATGTTATGTCTTAATATTATAATCTTGTTTGCGTGATTTGTACATTTTTCCAGCAAATCATTTGACCTGACTCTTTAGTAACACCTAAGGCTGACCTAGATTTTGATCTTTATTAAACATTAATAACAACCACGTACAGAAATTATTTTTTTATTTATTGTGCGATTAATAAGAGCGAGATAGAGGCTGTATTCGATACGTGACCCAAGACTAGTAAACAGTTTTGTTGAAGTAAACTTTTTTATTTTAATCTTAGAGTAAATTGATTGGTTGTTGACATGTTCATGTATGGAGTACGTGATGTAAGATGATTACGTGACCCTCATATGTATTTAGTTTGCGTTTCAATTTACTGTATAACTTTGGTCACAGAGAATTAATCTCACTCGTTGCTTAAAACGCTTGATGTCAAGTAGGTTTCTTTTGCTGAATCCACTTGATTATTTTTATTCAGATTATTTTAACTTTAAAAAGATTAAATCATTTTCCTGAAAATATTTGAGTGTTCGTACAGAATTCATTTTTAAACATTTATTCGGATTTGAAACTCCAGAGTTTTTTTTTCTTTTGTTTCAACAAGGAACGGTAGATATAAAAGTATACAGACTACAGTATACATGATTGTCAACCATCTTGGATTTTCATCATGCCTCAAATCAGTCATTAAAACATTTCATTACTTGGACTTTTACAATTTAATTCTTTGAATATTCGTGGACATTTTATTTGATTATTAAAACCGTACGTACTTTCTTCCAGTTTAATTTTTTTCAGGAACATCAGTTATGTGTTAAATTTTTACAAAGCTTGATCTTTTCACCTTTTCTGCGTTACTGTTTATTAGAGACTAAACACGTAACAAACTGACTATAAATAAAGTATTTAGTGAAAGTGATTTAATTTACTCAAAATTTTAGGCCTTCCATTCCTGCCAACACAATTGAAATGGCTCTCTCCTGGGATGAGTACGGCATATGAGTACAAAGCCTACTTTGCATATTGGTTAAAAAGAACTAGGTCAATATATATTTCATTACAAGCAAACGTGTTCCAATCTTTTAGAAATGGTACAGATAGAATAGACATGCTGAAATTTCGAACCTATGCTAAATCACTATTCAAGTAATTAAGTTGCTTAAGATTAAGTAATTGACTAGCTTAAAATCAAGTAATTAACTGGCTTAAAATCAAGTTATTAACTGGCTTAAAATCAAGTAATTAACTTGCTTAAAATCAAGTAATTAACAAGTAATTAACGTGCTTAAACCCATGGTCTTGTCATTCGCTTCTCGCTTCTCGCAGCCCAGATACACAAATGAAGATGTCATCCTCAAACAGTGGTTTATTAACTGTCAATGGCATAAATCGGTGGTTTAACTGATATATTTTCTGATTCCTTACACTTGCGCACGTATCGACGCTGTTTTATCAGTTAATGGGGTGAGCTATTTCATATGAGAGGCATATTTTCACTTAGGAAGATTAGGTTTTATCCTTGGACGAATACATATTTTCAGCTTTTATATTTGCCATTTGTGACCGGAGACACGTATTCAAGCACGTTACTAATATGACTGAATGCTGATGATACTGTAACTTAAAATCGATATTTTTTTGCTAGTGTAAATTTGTAACTTAAAATCGATAATTTATTTGAGTGTAAATTAGCTCAGTCTCTTCTCCCCAAGGCATTACATTTTCTTACTGCCTCCATTTTTATTATTATTAAAAACGTAGTAATGCATAGCAAATATCATAATCACAACTCTAAAATATATCGATATGAATTGCTTATTAAAATCTAAGATTTAATCCGCACGATCCATTACAATCTTCATAAATGTTGCAACTGTTGCATATTGGTTTCCATACAGTTCTTTTGGCAATAATTCATCCCATACATTATAACAATAATATATATATATATATATATATATATATATATATATATATATATATATATATATATATATATATATATATATATATATATATATATATATATATATATATTGTCATCAATGCATCCAAATGACAATGCTTGATGGAAGCTTTACAATGATATAGAAGATAAGGAAAAAATCCAATTTAATTTTAACTGATATAACATATTTGTATGACTGGAAAAGATTAATAGGCCTGGCTTAATAGAGAAGAAAGCAAAGTTGAATGCAAACATGAATATTGTTTGACACAGGCAGCTGCAGATCGTGAATTGTCAGTCCAATTCCGCTTACACATTGTAGATCTTGTACTAAGTATGCGCTCTGCAAAGCTTCTAGTGGTCTAAGCCTTGGATGGAAGATCTGCAACAACGCTAATAAGAAAATATATTGTTTTCTCCCTTCGTTGCTCTTCCAATTAGATATAACACTCAAATGTATAAATAACTGATATTTAAGATAACCATATTTGTACAATAATATGTCTGCATTGCAATTCCGTATATGAGGAGGTTGAGGAGAAGGTACTGTCTAGTTAGTATGACGTTGTAGATCTTGAGACAAGCATTCCCCTGACACGAGGATGTAATCGAACCTTGGAATATAATTATCTCAACTGCCGTAAGACAACACATAAACTTGGATGATCAACGTTAATTAGATGATGCTTAGTTTGCTGCCTTAATAGGATAATGATTTGTATATAGATACTGCACGTAGGTTGCTTCTTGATTTGTTACGTGCTTAGGATCGAATAAACAGTAACATAGAAAGAGTGAAAATAACAAGCTTGTAAAACTTAATAAACAATTTATTGAGTAGAAATATTTTTCAGAAAAGAAAAATAAACTTACGGTTTTAAGAATCAATTCTAAAATTAATCCAAAAATAATTCAAAATATTATCCACTAGAGAAATTGCAAAACTTCTGGTAATAAAATGTCCAAATAATTCTAAGTTCGAATTCCAGCGAAGTATCCAATATGGAAGACGATATCACTTGATGAAGTCAGTTCTTGTTAATAAACTTTCTATAAGCACAATTCTTTTCCAGATAAATAACAAAATAATTCCTAATTAATGTTGATGGTTCATCAGAATTTATCACTGCGACAAGGAATATTCTGCCAAGAATAATATTCTCGGTGTTAGCTTACATGTTTCATTTAAATTAATAAGCAATATCCACTATCAATCAGGTCAAGGAGACTCACTATCAATCAGGTCAAGGATACACCATAACGCATCAGACATATCAATACACAGGTCAGTTAAACTGAAAATTAGCTTATGTCCATATTTATAAGAAAACTACAATGATTTTGAATTATACTATTTTCAAAAGGTAAATTATCTCATTATATATGGATAGGAAACCAAATTAAATATATTGACCTCTTCTATTAATAATCACCTTTCTTTTGATTGAAATTTGCGTAAATGTTTTTATTGTAAAACCTTGCAATCTATCAATGGGGATCTAGTGCGTATTTTGTCAAAAGTTTTGCTTGTCTTCCGCTTGATTTTAAATGTCGACATAATAATGGTGTAATTATGACTATGCTTAGGATAATCAGACTGAAAACGTCAACATAAGATGTACCTACCTTAGCTAAACATGGAGCTTGACAACGATACGATGATTTCTTGACAAATCAAAATAGTGATAATTTATTAAAAGACTATGCACTGTTGTCGCCGATGGAATGAAATAGTTGTAAAACAGTAATGTAATATGCTAGTATTTTATTCTGTTTTTGAGCAGTAGATGAACATTAATTTCTTCTTGTTTACTTTGATCATGGGTATCATCTCAAAGTGTTACCTTATGAGCGTTTATGATACAGCATATCTCTCTCTCTCTCTCTCTCTCTCTCTCTCTCTCTCTCTCTCTCTCTCTCTCTCTCTCTCTCTCTCTCTCTCTCTCTCAGCAAATATTTCTCTCTTTCTCGTAAACTAGTGGAATAAAAGGAAGAACATTCAAAACAATTTATGCAGCACACACATACTCTTCCCATATTCAAGCAAAGTGAAAGAGTAATGTTAATAAATAAAGATGTATAATACATGTTTGAGCAAACCCAAGGAAGACAGACATATGCACAGACATAGAGGGACAAAGTAAATCCAAAATGTATAATATTCGAAACGGAAAGTTTTAAATTTTGAGGCGTGAATACAACATTAAACAGTGGACGAGAGTTTGGAGAGTAGTAGAGAACAGAGACAAATAGAGATAATTATTTATGAAGTCATCTATGTTGCACCAACATCTATGTTGGTTAACGGGATAGATGATGATGATGATGACGATTATATTGCATAAGTTGTGTTTTTAATATCAGTAGTGATATCTAATTATTACCTATCAGTGATATCAGTAGTGATATCTAATTAGTACCTATCAGTGATATCAGTAGTGATATCTAATTAGTACCTATCACTGATATCAGTAGTGATATCTAATTAGTACCTATCAGTGATATCAGTAGTGATATCTAATTAGTACCTATCAGTGATATCAGTAGTGATATCTAATTAGTACCTATCAGTGCTATTAGTAGTGATATCTAATTAGTACCTAATCAAACTATTCTGAATTTTAAGAACATCACCTTCATATTGACAATAAACTCGGGTTATCAGTCTTTAATGTTTTATGCACAAAACTTAATAGAGATCTAAATCGCGGCAAATAAATAAATATTTGCCGACTGTTCTCCAAATGGCTTCTCGTAAAGTTTGGCACGATACCACACAAGTAATACCGATTGTTACTTAGTTCTTGTGCCAAAAGTGCGACGACTCCAACATAATTTATACTTTTTGTTAACATAATCGTTTAATGACTTTTGAATGACATTACCAGTCATTATTGGCCTTTTTAATACCATGTAAAATCTGTATATTGCGCAGTTGTACAAAAGATTGTGACACAAATACTTTTCACTACAGCATCCGTACTTATGTGTGTACTTAACAATGTTCTCCTTAGACATACATTTATTTTTCGTTTATCACATAACTGATCTGCAATCTACGTTTCTGTCACAGACCAAAGAGATTTGGAGTATGTTGCATGATTATTTATAGCTACATATGACTAAAATGGAACAAAAATGTAAGCTATAGGAGTTGCACTAATACTTGAAGTAAAAAATATAAAAAATCTGAAATAACTAAGCTAGACGTATTCCATTTTTTGCTTTAATTAATAAAATTAAAGAAATAAAAGTGCAAACCGTATTCCCAATGTTGCGTCAAATAAAATAATTATGAAGAGTAGTTAACACAGTGTTTGAACGAAAATAGTTTTAATGTTCCAATTGCAGATATGTAAGTACTATTATAACATAGACATTATGTGTGATGGCTGTCTTGACTTGAAACTCCTCTCCGATTATCTGATTTAGAGAAATTACTGGTGTTGTGAACACGATGTAATACTGATTTCACATACTGGCGTGGGTATATTTTAACGCAATACTTGCTTTCATTAGATATAAAGCATGGACGGTGTTACGATGACTGTCTACGTCGTCGATTTCGTCTAATACTTCTTTAGAATAAAGCCGGATTGAAATCGGGCACTAATTATCTTGTTGTAAGAAAGTTCTGCACATAGATTTGCCAGCCCTCGGGTAAATTATTAAAGAGCCGTGTATTAATATTCAACTATGTCTTCATTAGCTAGTATTTGTTTCATCCAGTTTCGCACATTTTCCATCCTTCTTAACTTGGAGAGTGACGAAATAAGGTCTCGTCATTATCCCTACCTTAGACTGTGCCAAAAAAAAAAACAACTAGAACTAGAAATAGAGAAATTATTATCTCAAAGGTATTTTATAATTTAAACAACCATTGTAGAGCAATAGGAATTAGTTCCAGGTGCTTAGAACGTAGAATGCCCCTCCAATTACAAAATATTAACCAAATGTATGACGTACATGCAAAAACGTAGAACAATGTATCTTATGAAGAATACATCACGTTAGTAGTAAGGTGGGATACCCTGGCGTCAAGGTAAAAATCCAGTCAAAAAGGGCTTGGGACACTATGGCGTCAGCCAGGTGGGACTGTATAGCGTCTACAGGTAGGACTGTATAGCGTCAACGAAAATTGAATATGGTGGGACTGTATAGCGTCAAGGGGAATTTAACATGCCAACTATTTGGGACTATTTAGCGACAAGGGAAATTTAACATAGTGGGACTATATAGCGTCAAGGGAAATTTAACATGGGGAATATTATTTTTATTTGGGCCTGTCAAGCGACAAGGGAAACGGAGGCAAAGAAAGCAAATATCTTTTCGAGGTATATGAGTGGCCCTGAAAAGTGCCTTTGGGTACTTCTTCTTCTTCTATTATTTTCTGCCGTTGCTCCACCACCCTTTGATTTTATTAATAATTCCTTTTTTCTTATTCTTTTCGTCCTCTGGAATCCAGTCAGGATGTCCCATAGCTCTAAACTTCTCTTGTATCTTTATTCAATTGCTATTTATCTTTCAAATTCCTCTTTCTTTCTTTTTTTTTTTTTTTTTGTTTTCATTGTCCTTTCTCTCCTTATTCCAGTTATCTTTCATCTTCTTCACTTCTTCTATTAGCTCCTTTCTCATCAGTTCTTCGGCTTTCTTGAGCTGGTCCAAACCATTTTGGACATGGGGCCACTCTGTCAAAATATTATCCAAAAAACACTTTACGTTTTCGACAATATCTATTACTTCCTTTAAAGTTCCCACTCTGACATAGAGTGGGTTAATGCAGTCTCGTAACGTTTCGGCTTCTTCTTCTAGCATTCCTTCTAAGAGCTCCCTAGCTATTTTCAGTATGTTTGCAAAGTCCAGGCTGTTCGTAAACTTCCATTCATTATGTAGTTTTTCCACTACATATTCCCCGTCTAATATCCAGAAATAGCTGTGTCTTAAATTCTTGAATAAAGTTGATGATGTCACCATTTTCTATGGTTATTCTGTGGAATGGTTCTAATGGCCGACAATTGAATATATATATATATATATATATATATATATATATATATATATATATATATATATATATATATATATATATATATATATATATCTTAAGCACGGATGTGAAGGAAAACATCCCTTACACTCACTTTTCATATTATATGCTATTCACAAAAGATACAATCTATCATCCACACACGGAGAAGCAGCCAAACAAACCACATAATTTACTAATCAATACTACACCATTTACCATCCACACACAGGGAAGCAGTCAAACAAACCACATAATTTACTAATCAATAATACACCATTTACCATCCACACACACACACACACACGGGGAAGCAGCCGAACAAACCACATAATTTACTATCCAATATCACACCATCTACCATCCAAAATAGAGTCAGTGTTTATAATTATACTACTCCTCTCTCATACAAATTGGCAATTTGAACAGTTTCTTTCCAAGACATTTGATTAACCCTGAGAAGAGCTGTTTTTTTTTTAAACTCCTAAATACACCTGGCTAATGCTGGCACCTCCCAGGTCTAGCCCCGCACACACATCATCTACTCCAATCATTCTCCCAATTGACCAAAGGTAACTTTGACTACACTAGGCTGCGTTGTCGCAGTCTCCCCGGTACCCGCGTTAAATGTCAGTCTCGCCTTTGAGTAACATGTCGGGTCACGGCAAAGCAGGAAGGCAGAACAAATGCCAATATAGTGTAAGCCACCTGTGCAATTATATCATATACATATAGTCAAAGAATTTTTCATCTTTCCTATCAATAAATATTTCTAGTACATAGTGTACATTTTGTAGGTCCTTAACAAATTTAATTGCTAAAATGTCTTAGCGACATAAATGGGTGTAGTCACTGTTAGGTATTTTAGCTTGTTAATTTTGAGCGGTGGTCAAAATTGATCAAGTTAGATTTCGAGAAAGAGATTGTTCGAAAAGGGTTCTCGTACCAAATTAGAACCCTGGGAAGAAAAATAAAATAAAATAAAATAAAATAAAATTAAAAAAATAAAAAAGAAAAAAAAGAAAAGAAAAGAAAAAAAAATATATATATATATATATATATATATATATATATATATATATATATATATATAAATTAGAGTTGGAGTGGGGTGTGTTTAGTGTTATTTCATTTCTTCCTTCTTCTTTTCTCTTCTTTTCCCTTTTCTCTTTCCCACTTTCTTCCTGCTCCCTTCTTCCCTCTTTCTTTCCTTTTCCTTCTTCCATCCTTCTTTTCCCTTTCCTTTCACTTTTTCTTTTCGGTTGGTTGGTGTTATGTTTCCTTGAGCTATCACTATTTGATCCCGGTGTTCTCATCACACTTATCTTGCCACTTGTCGGTTGACTGATTTTACTGTACCTACATTGTGCCACTACTTAGTGTAATGTTCTCTTTTTCCTCCTTCTCCTTCTTCCCTTTCTCTCCTTTCTTCATTTTTTCCTCGCATTACAATGTTTATATTATCCCCCCTCCCCTTTCCCTTCCTTTCCCCTTTTCTCTTTTATTTTATATATTTATTTTAGGGTAATGTTAAGTGGTTCTGCTTTTTAAGCTAGCGGTATTACTGTCCGCTCTGGTCCCTTTAACCGATATAGCATCGTTAATTATTTATTTATTTGGTAGTTATAATATTTATTTATTGTCTGTTTACTTAAGGCACTGTTACGTGGGTCTGCTTTTGAGCTAGCGATGTTATTATCTGCTCTGGCCTTTGACTGATAAATATTAACTCAATGGCTATGTTTATGTTTATTTATTTATTTGATGGTTTTGATATTTATATTTTGTGTTTTATGTCTATTGATTTTAGATAATTAAGTATATTTATATAGGTAGTATTTACGTTTTTGTAATACCTTTTATCTAGAATTTGGGGGAATTATGCAACTGAGTCAAGTTTTCTTTGTTGTAGTTAGAGGACGGTACGTTGTCGATGGTATTTGTGACATATGTTGAATACATGTTCCAATGTTTCAGTTTCTGGACAGTGTGTACATTTATCCGGCGTGGGTCCTGTACTTATATGTTTCATAAAGCTGCCATTTAGTAGTGTTTTACCTGTTCTGATTCTGTTGATGATTTTAATATCAATGGCTGCCAGGCTTTTTGGTAAACGTTGGGTTCTAGTGACCTCTTTTTGTAGTTGGTATAGATGTCTACCCTTGGTGGAGTTTTCCCATTGTTGTTGCCGTTTATTATTAATTCTGTCCCTGACTTGACTATATAGTTCTTGAGTGTTGTACTGTACGGGTTCAATTTGGTCTTTCATCAGACTGCTTTTTGCTGCTTGGTCTGCTTTTTCATTTCCAGGCAAATTGATGTGAGATGGCACCCACAAGAAGTGTATCGTTTTGTGTGATTTATCTGCTTCCCTGATGGTCAGCATAGTGTCCTCCAGCAGGTTTTGTCTACTTTTGGAATTACCTGTCTCAATACTTTCAAGTACACTAAGTGAGTCTGTTATGATGACGTACTGTTTTTGATTTTGTATTACTATCCATTTTAGGGCTCGGTTAATGGCACAGAATTCCGCTGTATATATGGAACAGTCATCTGGTAGTCTTGTCGTAAATGTGATCTGATGTTCTGGATCACTACCGCTGCAGCCGTTCTATGTAGTTCTTTAGATTTTGAGCCGTCAGTATAGATTTTTACATATCCATCATAGTTGTTGTTGACGAGGCTTTGTACTTGTGTTAACGTGATATTGGGGTTGTCACGCTTATGTACCAGTTGGAGTACTGTTAGGTTGATGTTAGGTTGGTTATTTCTCCAAGGTATGGGGTCCTTGATAAGTAATTGTTCTGCTTGGAGTTCTATTTGATTGAGTTCTTTGCAGAGTGTGTGTATTTTGTTAGCTGCTGGAGGATGTGGTACCAGTCTTGAGCTAAAGGTGGTTTGACATTTACTTGTTATGTTTCTGGTGGGATTGATCTCCTTATGTATTGAAATTCTACAGGCGTATCTAAGTATGTGTTCTTCTCTTCTCAGTTGTAATGGGGGTTCACATGCGATGATTTGTAGTTATTCCAGGGAGGTGTTCGGTAATACACCGGTGCAGAGTCTAAGTGTTCTATATTGGATGCTGTCTAGTTGTCTAAGTGCTTCCTTGTTGGCTGAGGAATAGATCTGGCAGCCATAGTCTATCTTAGCTCGGATTAAAGATTTGTAGATCATTATCATAGTTTGCTGATCAGCTCCCCATGTAGTACCTTTGATGTTTTTAAGTATGTTTAGATCTTTTTGACATTTTTGAATAGTTTGTTGTATGTGTGGTTTCCAGTTGATTGTTTCATTTAGTAGCATTCCCAGGAAGTGGGTCTCTTTTTGGAATTGGATGGGCTGATTCTGTATATATAGTTTAGGTTATTTAGGTAGTTTCTTAGTTGGGGAGAAGAGCATGGCAACCGTTTTTATTTGGGATATTTTGAAACCCCAATTGTTGGCCCATGTGCCGATGATGTCTATTCCTTTCTGAATTTGAGTGATGTTCTTTCGACTATTTGGGGTTTCCTGCTTTCCAGATACTACTGTCATCGGCAAATTGTGACAGATCAACTGGGCAATTTTTGAGATAGTTGGTTAGATTGTTGACCATAAGATTGAATAGAGTTGGGCTAATCACACTTCCTTGTGGGGTTCCATTATCCAGTGTATATTTTTGGGACAAGGCCTCTCTTACTCTGGTTTTAAAGGTTCTTCCCGTAAGCGGTGCATTCTTCCTGTTATGCCAAATTGGTTGAGTTGAGAGATGAGGCCATTGGTCCAGACTAGGTCGAAGGCTTTCTCTAGGTCTAGAAATATTGCTATAAGGTGTCTATCTCTTTTCCTTTTGGCATTAAATGCTAATTTGATGTTGGCTTCCAGACGGATTAATTGATCAAGTGTAGATCGTTTATTCCTAAATCCACTTTGGGTTTCAGCTAGTAGTTGATTTTGTTCTAGGTGGTGTTTTAATCTATTGTTGACCATTGTTTCCATTACCTTACAGATTGTGTTTGTTAGTGAAATAGGTCTGTAGGAGGTTACATTAGTAGGGTCTTTGCCTGGTTTTGGGATATCTATGATTATGGCTCGCTTCCATAGTGTGGGGATGCGACCTGTTCTCCATATCAGATTTATTAAGTCGAAGGTAATGCTCTGCATATTGGGTGGTAATTGTTTGTATATTTCATAGCCTAGATTATCCTCTCCTGGTGATGTACATTTTTGTGCTGAGGGCTTGTCTTCATTTGTTCAGATTAAAAGGGTCATTCAGTGGCGAATCTCTGTTGTCTCGATCTTTAAAAATGTGGGGTAATTCTTTTTCTAATGTTGATTTTTGATGTAAGAACTCGTGTTTATGATTGTTATCGCTGCAGGAGTTAGCGAAGTGTTGGGCTAACTTCTCTGCTACTTCCATGTTGTTTTTTTGTTCCCTGGATTTTCAGCGCTGTTGTGGGTGTTTTGCCTTTCATGGCTTTTGTTTTATTCCAGATTTCTTTAGTGTTTGTTTTATGATTGAGCGTTGTGCAGTATCTTCTCCATGAGTCCTTTTCTTGCCTCATTTATTACCGTCCAAGTGTTGATTTCTATTTGTTTGTATATAAGAAAGTCAGAGGCGGTTTTTGTGTGTTTAAAGCGATTTAAGGCTTTTTTTTCTTCTAAATGGCAATTCTGCAATTTTCTGTCCACCAGGGGATTTCAGTCTGTTTATAATGGAAACCTGTTGTTTTGGGTTGTCACGGAATGTTGTAGTTTTTATTTAGGAAAGACATGTACTCGGGTTTTGTTTATCGTGTGCAACGATACCCGAGGGTGATTTTTTTAATATATATATATGGGCAGTTGTACTTCGGAATCGTGAGTACAATTCGCTCTATGCCGCTCGTGCAAAGTGTTCTTGATACGGAGCACGAATCCGTATAAATACTTTGCTATATGTAAAGGGTCTTTACATTACTACGGGTTTTGTCAACAAGCGGCTGGTTTCAAGGACTGTAGCTATAGGGTTATAGATCCGAGGGAGGGAGGATTGCACAACTTTAGCTGTAGGGCTATTTGTACGAGGGTGTTAAACGTCCGGGGTGCCCGGAGCTGTCAAACGTCGGGAGCTGTGATTAAATGCACTGGTGTGTCCAGAGCTGTTTAATGTGCCGGAGTGTCTAATGTCTAGCGTCCGGAGTGTCTAATGTCAAGGGTGACAAGGGTGACTCAGCTGTGGAGCTGTCTAAATGACCAGTGTCTGGAGGGTCTAATGTTTCGTAGTATTCCGAGGGTCCGCAGTCTGTAGAAATTGTGAAGTTCTATTGTACCAGCTGTGGAGCTGTATACTAATAGTTGATTATATATATTTATTCGTAAATTGTTAGCCGTGGGCTAATGTGGGTTTGCGAAACCCAGTATATGGTTTGGGACTGGAAAGATAAGTTATCTGTCCTGTTATTATTTTTCAAATATAGTTCCGCTACTTGAGCGTATACATTTTTACTATATGAGTAATCCTGCATTGTTTACTACGTGAGTAAACTGTATTCATGTTTTTTTTTTTGTATAATTTTTTCGCTGGGGTTTTGTATCAGTTTTTGTATCATTGTATCACTGATTCGTATCATTGTTTTGTATCATTTTATCATTTATTTGTATCATTATATGATTCGTTTGCATCTTCTAGTCTCTGCGTAATTATGTATAATTAAATCCAATATTTGGATTACAATACGCACGCATTTCATTGTTTTGTTTATATACATATATCGCCACATTAAATCATAATTTTTATATCTGTATCATCAAAGCGTGTTTTGTTGTTAATCCGAAGTGGTCCGTCCCGGTTATCTTGTTACATGGGTATACTCTTATTTGTCGCTTCGTTTATAATTTGTGAGATTGTCATAATATTTATTTGTATCCTCATCTTGGATTTCTGCAAGGTTTACTAATTTAAGTTGGTCTTTAAAGCTGTTCCAGTTTGCATTTTTGAGTTTCCATCTTTGTTGTGTTTTTTGTTGCTCCGTTGGGCACGAGACGTATATGGTGGTACATAGGTGGAAGTGGTCGCTGCCTAATGTAGAATGTTTCATCACTTCCCATTGGGTAATTACAGCCAGGCTAGGCGTCACAATGGTGAGGTCAATGGTAGAGAGTTTGCCTTGGCTGGGGTCTATACATGTGGGGTTCCGTTGTTCAAAAGTTCTAATTGTTCTTCTGTTATGTATTTTATGATGTTTTTCCCTCTCGTATCTGTGCGGTCACTACCCCATTCTGTGTGATGTACATTGAAGTCGCCGCAGATAATAGTGTTTGTGCCCCTTTTCTTGAATATTTCTTGGAAAAGTCGGTTGTTGTTTTGGCTATTTTGTCCTGGATCATATATGTTGTAGAGATGTATAGTTTTGGTTGCTACTGTGAAGACAATTTTTTTAAATTCAGCTGGTGTTTCTGTTGAGTTCACATTAATAACTTCCTCTACTGCGTCTATGATGGTGTCATGTACATATATGGTTAGGCCTCCTTTTTTGCCGGTACTTCTGTGTTTTAAGAATGTAGTTTGATAGCCTGTTATTTTAGGAATGTTTGTACTAGTTTCCTTCAGTAGAGTTTCTTGAAGACAGACGATCTTGGGCTTGGTGATGGTTCCGTGGATTGCTGCGATTAGTTCTCCACCCCTATCATCACCATTTACTTTACTCACATGAATTATAAATTTAACAAATTATTTGAAAAATAAGTTGTACTTATAGACGCACTTCAAACAAAACTAAAAAGAGACTGTGATTATTGACTCACTTCTATTTATTTCTAACTTCCTCACATACCATTAGCAAATTGAATTATTAATTCTTTTCGAGAATATTGGGTAGCCCTGAAAAGAGCTGTTTTTATGTGTGCACGAGGAGGGATGAAAATCTTTAATCGTCTAAGATTGTGTCCTCGTCTGGCAACAGAATAGGGTTTGCTTCTTCGGAAAGAGAAAGAGAACTCTTTCGTGTCGACACGACAGTTGACAAAACTTCTGTCTGGTTCCTGCTGCTTTTCTTGCTGTTCATGTTGCTGCTGTTGTTCTCACTGCTATCTCTGTTGCTTCTGAAGTCTATACTTCTCAGTCCATTCTTCTTTGTCTTTTTGAATTTCCTCTCTGAAGAGTTCTTCTATGAGGTCTTCCGTTACTTGCAGCATTCTAACATTCTCTATCTCTTCAGGCTTTGGCATCAGATTGTGTCTGATACGATGCAGAGTGACGTAAGCTTCGTTCAGCTTAGCTAGTCTTGAGCACATCTTCGTAGGAGGATGAGTCAAACAATGGATGGTCAGACTGGAGACTACCTCTGCTTTATATGGTTCAAGAGCGGACGCGATTGAAAACACCCCTCTACAGTTTAGGGTTGGAACCGTCTGGATAGTTTGATGTGAAGGATAGAAAGAAGTCAAAGAATATCTATATTAATAAAAATGTAAAACAAACGACAGACGCATTGGTTTCAAAACACAACATTTTTATTCAAATAAACAACTCACAAAACACAATTTTTTTCAACTAACAAACATTTTTTAATTCACAAATATTTTTGTTCAAATAAAAAACTTTTTTTCAAATAACAAACATTTTGTTCAAATAACAAAACATTTTTTCAAATAACAAACATTTTTTTCTTCAAATAACATACATTTTTTTTTCTTCAATAACACCACATTATCTTTGACATGGTTGACAACGTTGTGAATTAAATTGAGATTTCCACTGTTGGAAGTCATTGGGCCATTGATGTACACACTACGTTTCCTAGCTAAAGACAACAGATAGCCATAATGGTCACAAAATCATCGATCTACTTTGTCGACGTTTCGAGACGAATGACGATCAAAAGAAGTCACTAAATGTTCTAAAGAATATAAAAACTGCGATGATGCAGAAATTAGACACAATATTGTCCACACACCATAGAATCTGTGCCTTGTAATTTCACATTTTTGAATCGTGTCGTCTGAACATTTCTTCTCGTAAAGTCAATGATATCGTCTTCCAAAGGAGGCAATCCATACGAATCAAAATACTCCACACAACCCTCTTGAGGAAAGTAGACAGTTACCCAGTGAGTTCCTGGAAGATGACTGTCATCTGTGTTGATGACATAAGCTTGATTCTCTTGAGGTTTGCGATGAGGTAGTTCATCTTTAGCACACACGACAAGATTCCAAGAAGCGGTGTACGAACTACGGTTCAAAAGATAATACAGTTCCCAGGTATCCATGTTTTTGTGACCTTGTTTTTTTTTTCTTTCTTCACAGTGATGATAAGTCATGAATTCAATCCAGACTTTTTGCTTGAAAAGGTCTGTCAAGTAACTGTTTGATTGCTTCGTCTCTTTACTTTTGGACAAGATAGCTTCGATGTGATCAATTTCTCGAGCAAACAATTGAGGAGAGGAATGATCACGCAAGTCTTTATATCACTGAAGTAACACGGTTTCTTCTGAGATGAGACTCCAAGCTTCGTTCAGATAATCGTCCAATTTTTCTTCTTGATTCATCATCAAACATTTATCGTGTTGAATTTGACTGGGATGATCGTTTTGACATCATAACAATCTTTCTTAATCATGTCCCTCATTCCATGTGTTGGGCAAAACAGGTGACTAAATATTTTTCCTGTTCTGGCCATCTGGACTGCATTATCACTACTTCTTTTTGGTCTTGGGGATTTGCTTTCTCTGTAACCTCCCCTTCCATTTCCATTGATTCTCCACTGTTCAAAGAATGACAAGGGGCTTCCATAGTTTCTAATAGTCTATAATGACTTCTCTCAAACTGTTGATTTCTATGGTATTATCGAATTCAGCATACAGAATGACATTCACCATTTCCTCAAGAGCCCCTGCAAACTGAAGTTCCACACGCAGTTGCCCAGATTTTAAAGGGTGGAAATGTCGTTCGTCGCTGCCTTGGTCTGGAGTGAAATCAAAAGCCCACAAAGTGTAACCTCCTGCATAATCGTCGTAGGAAATACCGTGACTGGTGTTGGTTCCTAACTGTCCTGTTGATTCGTACAGCGACAAGTACGATCTCAAGTAATTCTTCTGGGCAATGTCGGGTTCAAAGGGTCGGGTACACAAAGTTTTGCCATCGCGACTGACTTCGATTTTGGATAATTTGCAGTGCTTAAACTGGAATAGATTTTGATCGTGGGTACGTTGAGGGCTGCATTGCTGACGATACCAATGAATAAACATTTGGATAACTGTCCTTGGAACAAATGATCTTCGATCTTAGATCGGAGTCCAGTGGCAATGGTAAAAGTTTTTACTTCCACGCGTCGTATCGGATACTTGGCTGTCGTTTTGCTCAAAGTGTGACTGATATAATTTCCCACTTTAGGTAACACTTCAACACGACGCACCTATAACCTGGCTTCTTGGATAACGGTTTTTCATTCGTTGGCATGAGCCATCAAATGGAAAGCAGTACTGCTACAATTCAGTCTCAAGCGAATATACACCCCGTTCAGCAAATACTTCTCTTGAAACCACATGTCCAAATGCAAACGATCGAACAGTTCTAACCTACGTCCTTGCAGAATTTTCTTTCGACGCTCTTTAAAACCCACATTGTGAGGATTGTCATCTACGGTCAAGGCTGTGTCTTTAAACTTATTATCACCTGCGGTGTCAGGTTTCCATACCACGCAAGCATCTAAATGAGTGTTCTTGGCTTCTTTTCTGTACGTCAAGAGATTTTCGAGGTTTGCTCGGTAAGGGTAAGTGTCCGTGCAACTGCTCACCAGCTTGTTATTCATGTACAAATCCACATCGCTGAACAAGGAATGCATGAAATTGTTGACGGGAGCTACTCGGGCATTGGCTCCTGGAACTGAGTTATCCGTTTTAATCACTTACACTTTCAAATACAAGTAACTGCTGTTTAGATCGAAGTAATCTTCGGGTTGCCCTTTGATTTCAAAGTCGATGGGGGCTGAATCCGTCAAAGAGGAGACGGGATGAAATTCGACCCATTGGGATTCTTGCATGGTCATCATCGTAAGTGGCATGGCAAAGAGATCCAGATTCCGACTTGGAACAGACAGAAGATTCTTAGTGCATCATTTTTTTCTCTCAGTCTCTATGTTTTACTTTTAATAATCAAAAATGTCTAAGTCTCGAGCGGTTCTTTGTTTTCTTCGTCTTTCTAGCTTTAGAGGTACGGAGACTTTTGGAAGGATGTCTTCGTCGACGCTTTATGCCTTGTCCTTGCTGTGTCCTAAGGGAAGCAGGAATGCCAGACTCGGTACCGTTCAGGGCATTTATAGGACTTTCTCGTCGACCCAAAATCTCTTTATCCGTTTGAAGCAAGACATTATTGCCTGCTCTCAATAAAGCTTCTTTAGGGTTTTTTGTTTGTCAATGAGGATATTTTGAAGAACATCTTTGCCGTGAGTCAATGCGGCATCTGTTAAGGCGTGCAATCTTCGTGTCACCATCGGTTTCAAAACAGGGACAATGGAAAAAAAGGCTGATTTAAACATATCTCCTAAACCATGTCCTCGTTGTCGAGCGACTCCTCGGTACACAGGATACATCACTTTTCAGTTGTTCGAGAATTGTTTTTGAAACTGGAGTTTCACTGTGACTTTCCCTTTGGTAATTGGAATATTTTGTCCCAGTTCTCCTTTTATGGTAATGTTGATACTGTCGAAATACGACTTACTGACGGGCAAATAATGAGAATGTACAAATTCGCGGTGAACATGATAGGTATTTCCACCTTCCTCGTCAGCGGCTGCCGCACAATCCACTTTGAAACGAATGACACGCAGTAACGGTACAGAGGTGTGTCCTACCACGTTGTACTCCGCCACATCGGAGTACACAAACTTCAAGTTGAGTCCTTGGTTCATTTCTACAGGGAATCGAAAATATTTTGCAAAATCAGAGTTAGTGGTTATGGATGGTATTTCATTTTTCTTGACCACCATCATTGTGTCTCCACCTAAAATATCATACAATTCAGGACGAAAGGTAATGGCCATCATTTTATCCTCTAAAAATTTCATCATTAGGCGATGAGACTCTGTATGGTACTCAGAGGTAACACTTTTTTTTACTTTCTCCATGGCTTTACCAAACAAAGTATTGAACCTTGTAGCAAGTGTAGTTTCTAAATGTTGACCACTAAAATAATAACCAGCAGGAATGGTGAACACATAGGTGGTCCCTTTAGTTTGGGGGTCCTCTGTTTTCTTTGTGTCACTGCCAGTGATGCCTAGTTCGTCAAAGGCTTTTTGCAATTGCTCGTCATACACTAGTACTTTGAAAGTGTTTTGATTTTCGACGATGTTTCTGATTCGCGTCGGGTGTATCATTTCCACTAAAGCCACTTCCAAATGAGCATCTTTGTATGAGGTAATTTAGACGTGTAACAGAACGACGTGTTGTTAAGAAACATCTCCATGGAACTGTCACTGGGTAACGTTAAGTAAAATTGGTTGATAGTGTTATTCATAATTCCAATGTTCTTCTGTCCAATGAGTCACTCGAGGATAAAGGAGTGTCTAAAAGAGGATTGTGATTGGAATGGTGACTGTTAGGAGAATGACTACCGTTTTACGCAATACTCCCAATATTGTTACTGTTGTTCTCGTTGTAAGAGTATTTCAAGGAAGGATTGGGAAGAAGATAACCGATGCAACTGCTGAGTAAAATGGTCCACAATTGTTGGTCTCCTTGTTGAAAACTTAAATTAGCAATGGCTGCACCGATGACACAATACATCACAAAGATTTGACAGAAAAAGACGATTTGCGTTTTAGGGACACGTTCTCCACACCACACCCACAAGGGTTGCTTTTGTAAATCTTGTAGAGAAGAACTGGGTGAAGGAGAAGTCACTGTGGTCGCTGAAGCGGTATTAAAGGGCATGATGGTCACTTCTTTTTATAGTCGATGACTTGCGAAGCGTCAATCCAAGAATCAAAACTAGGAGGAAATCCAACATACTTTGACTTCTTTGACACGACGTTTTCCTACATTACGGGTTCTTCGTTCAAGAATGCTTTCAATGTCGTACACGTCGTCTTCTTTGTTGGTGAAATGTTGTAACTCAGGCAAGTCAAACGTTCCTTTTAATACTTCTCCGTTCATGTCTTCCAATTTATAGACGGTAGGATGACGATCACGCACTCGTCCAGTAATACGAAACAATTCGGTGGTCCAATTAGGTAAGTAACCTTTGTCGAAAGTGCGTTTGGTTTTGCCAATGCGACCCCAATCTCCAAGGGTTAACACTCCTCCACCTTTCTTGGGGTCAGCCATCGTCCGGGACGTACCAAAACAGACACTCAAAAACAGTCACTTTGTTGTCAGGTGTCACATTGTAGTTGTAGTTACAAATAAACTAATGGTTTTGGACAATGTCCCTATTTATATGCTGCCCAATCTCGACGTGACCGAACGGTAAAGTGAAGTGATTGAGAAGTCGTACTATCTTCTGGTACTCTATTTGATAGACTTTTTCCAAAAGTCAGCTGACGATTTGGTGTGTGGGTAAACGGACAATCTTGAGCGGTTCGTGGGTGGTGACTTTAAAAGTTTCATCTTGTCCCGACTGTAAGGCTTCTTGTAGCACGTTAAAGTTCACCACTCGACTAGTGCGATAATTTAGAGTCAATCCTTTCGCTTTACATTCGGTGTGCATTTCTCCTTGTGGGTCTCGGTATTCGTAGCCGTAATTTTTTAGGACCGCCACTTGCACAACATAGAATCTTGTCGTCTTGATGATCATCGGTCCAGGATCCTAAACGGTCTCCTTCAATGGCAGGGTTACACTGGTTCGGTCGGTGAATGTAGATGCAACTGTCCTTGTCAAATTACAACATACGATCTCCTAACAGTTCTAACACTTAGTACAATTTTAAGCGAGCGTGGGCTGTCACGTAAGCCGCAATGATGACATTTCCAAATTTGTCGGCTTCTACAAAGTCTAGTTGTTCTTCGTAATTGACTAAGATCAAGTCCTCACGAATGACTTCCACGTGTTGCATGTATTTGGTTTTGTCGTGAATCATCTGGAAATAGCGGGAAGGAACAGTCAAATACTCCGTTTTAGGTAAAGACGGTCGTTGTGCCATTTTACCCCGCAAGCAATTTAACATCACTTTGGCAAACGATCGCCTTCCTTCGTTTTTCTCGATGTGGTATAATGTGATGCCATCGTGCTCCCGATATGTTTCTTTGAAAATCTTTTGGTCTTCGGAAGTGTTACACCAGGACGGATAGCCGCTAGCTTCTTGTTTTAGTTTCAAAAAGGAATCCACGTAGTCTGCAAAAATACCTTTCCGTGTCTCGTCGCCCTTGTGGTATTGTTGTGTCTTGGGAAAGTGGTAAATTTCGTACACTTCTAACAGTTTTTATCCCATGTCCAGAGCTTTCAACAATTCCACGCTAACCCACGTTCCTGTCAATGCGCGTTCTTCCTGGCTGTGCTGACAAGGTTGGTCTTGTTTGCACGTTTCGGCACAAGTACGACACAAAGGAAACATCAGTTTTCCTTGGCAATGGTGAGGTAAAACGGGATGGTGCAAGTCCGTAGGAGGCAAGACTTTGCACTTAATCAATCCTTCGGACTGGCGTATGTGGTCTAAGTCAATGTGTTCTGTCATCGATTCTGGGTGCCCTACGGGAAATTAACAATAATTGCAGACGTAAGGATACAGCGAACACACGTCCAAGTATTTGATTTCTTCTCCCTTCTCCTCGTCCACCTCGTACAGCAAACAGGTGTCATTCGTTCGTCCTCCGTACAAACTATCCCGTGGTATCAAGGGGTCCACCAACTTGTAACTTTCTACGATGCGTTTAAACTCGGGATCGGTTTTCAAACGCTGATCGTACTCGTGTTCCCACATTTCCACCGCCTGGTATCGTTGCTGTTCTAACTTCAATCGTCGCTGACAAGTTGTCTGGTACAAGTCTTCCATGGTCCGTTGTAAAAACTGATTTTTGGTGTCACGTTAAGGGCAGCATATGGGACATCAGTGAAATAATCATCCATTAAACTCGTACACGATTTGAGGATTTTCTAAGTCCCAGCCATCCACCAAATAAGTTCCGATAGCCTTTTCGCCTCCTCCGTTTCGGGCGTGTTGGATCCATTTGTCTTCCTTGTCGCACAAGTAATATAGCCAGCGTAGGGCTTTGACCGAGTATTGAGATTTGACAAAGTTCGTCGTTTGAAGACTGATGACAGCGAGAGTGTTTTCAGGCATGAAGCGTTTCCGGTACACTAAGGAACACGCTTTGGCGATGGTACAAGCTTCTTTCAAAGGACCGATCCTTCCGTGCTCCATGAACAATTCTCGAAATTTTCCACAGCAACGTTGAAAAATGTCGACAATACTTTAACATTTCTTCTTGAAAGTTGAATGGATCCGAGGCGTGAGTATGGTACCAAGCGTGGAAAGCTTCTCGTTGTTCGGTGCGCATGTTATCGGGTCGTAGTCGTCAGCCTCAGGCAAATGGGGTAGAACGACATGTTGATTGACTTCGGTATTGAAAAAGTGTGGAAAATAACCTTTGGCCATTTCTGTCATTCCAAACGTTTTAGACATGCGACTCAAAGGCATGGCCAAGTAACTCATTGAATCTTTAAACTGTACTTGTCTTACTTGCATAGAAATGATTTTGGCTCCGTTTAAAGTCACTTTAGGACGTTCGGTACTTTGTTCCTTATAGTATCTGAGCAGAAATTGCCCATCGTATCCCGAGAAATTGTGACCCATTAACGTGGCATGATGATGACAATCTCCGTAAAGTTTGATGTCTTCTGGACTCCATGTTTCGTCGATGGGGCTTAGGATCCATTGGGAAAAATCGGCCAACGTGTTTGGCCCTCGAAATATTTGTCACGTCCTCCAGGAATCTTGCTGCAGTGAGGGCAATGACTAAAGATAGGCTCTAGGATGCACTTCTCGCACTCTCGGTGAGCTACACAGAAATTAGAAATGTGAATGCCAGTCTCTTGCATGCATTCGAAATCAAAAAAGATAAAATTCCGTTTCTTCTGGGTATCGTCTTGTTGGGGTTGGTATTTTTGAATTAAGCATTCGTGCTCCAAGTTCACGATTTGGTGACAAATGTGGCATCGTTTTTTCCCTCGACAAACGTGAAACTTGGCATTATTGGCACGTATGCCTTGTCCACAAGTAGGGCACAATCTCAGAAGCTGACAAGTACTTTTCTGCTGTGAACCTTGCATCTTCAAATGTTGGTAACAGGTAGGACTGACAAAATTGCGCTGACAAACTGGACAATACACTCGTACTTGTCCTTTGTCCAGACAAGGTTGAGAGGCCAAACATCCCTCACATTTCGTTCCACAATTCTTGTGGTATTCTCGATTGTTACAACCATAGTCACATTTTTCACAGTAGTAACCGTATCCCAGGAATGCAGTGATACTGGTAATGGTATCAAAATGCTCATCGTGATGATAGACGTGAATGTATTTTCCGTCTTTGAAATCATTGCCTCGAAACAAAAGAGGACCACGCACTTCTTGAGGGTGTACTTTCAAGGTGTAACGTGGTGCTAAGACGTCTTGCAATTTTTGCATTTCTGGAATGCCGCAAGGGGTGTCTTTGGATATCCCCGCTTGCTGTAACAGGAGTTCTACTTCACTTCGTTGTTTGGCTCGGTCCGATTGTTGAATAGTTTTCCAAGCTCTTTTCCATTCTGTCGTGTCGTTCTTGTTGGCGTACGTTTGTTCCACGACGATGGCACGGGCTAAACACATCTGGTCTTGAGAATTGCTAATTTGGACGTGTCTTCTCTTAATGCTGCGAAAGTTGTCGACTAATAACACTTTGTTGCGTCTTGTCCATTGGGAAAGAGAAACGTGAGTCATGAACGTGGCTTTTCCATCGGTGATGTGAAACTTGTCGTTGGATTGTTGCACATGTTTAATTTTGTCGATGACTTTGGAAGGTGTTAATTGTGATGGGCTACTGAACTCGATCCAAACGTGAGTCTTCAAATTATCGTGATGAATTTAAAGTCTCAAGCGATCGTCTTCTTTGGCTTGACATTGCTGTTTGAGTGTAGTTAACACAGAATCCCATACCTCGGTAATGAACCCTTCTGTATGAACCCTTCTGTATTCTCCAATGGTACATTGGACTTGAAATCTTTAAACTTTACAGCGTAAGTGTAAGCCGTAGTTCTAAACGTTCGAGAGGAACGCTTTTCCGTCTCTCGAATGTGCTCGAGAAGATCTTCTTCTCTTCGGTCGTGATAAAGAAGTCTGATACATTTGTTTCAGACTCCTTAACTCTGCTAAAATATCTAAAAGTGCCGTCGTGACCGTTTGATTTTCACTATTCTCTTTCTGTCCTTGGTCTTCTTTCTTCTCTGTTGCTGCTGCTGTTTCTTCCTGGTGTTTCCTTCTTGCTTCTTCTTCTTCCCGCTATTGAATAGGAAAAGCTTGTTCTTCTACTTTCTGTTGTTGTAAAAATCGCTCCAATTCTTTTTTTTTTGTCTTTGCTTAAAATTATCGACGTGTAAATAAGAAAAAGCAGAAGGTAACGAAGGTTTCGGAACAAATTCTTGTGAAGTTAGAAAATCCACAATATCCCAGTTAAAATCAACTTCTTCTAAATGTAGATTTGTCATGACTTTGGTAGTCACTGCTGTACCATTACTTGCTGTCTTCACTACTGGCTCACCCCAATTCATCGTCTTCCTAGTGTCCGCCATGATTGACAACTCTGTCGCATCGATTGACCGCGCACAGACGCTAGTATGCTCTATATAGGGAAGGTGACGTCACAGACTGCTCTCTTCCGATTGGACGACTGTGACTGACTTTTGTAACGCGTGCTTGGATTGGTGAATACACTCAATCCGTTCGATCCGCTCTTCCCCTATAAATAACCGCAGTACACGTCATTCGCTTCACCCGTTCTCATCTCAAGATGTTGACCAACGTAGAATCTTCTACCCTTGTCTCTACCATGCTCTTCGTACTGACTTACCCATGTATGTCAGATCATCGTGGACTATCACTCATATGACTGATACAGCCCTTTGGAAGAGAAGGATATATGTGGAGAGACAAAGTTGTTTAAAGAGAGTTCTCCTCTATAGTCCAGCAGTGAGGAGAAGTTTAAGGAAGAGAAGAAGATCCGTGAGATGTCCTCTGTGTTAACAAAATACTGTTAACATTACACATAACGGCCCTTTTCAGGGCCACTCGTATACCTCGTAAAGATATTTGCTTTCTTTGCCTCCATTTCCATTGTCGCTAGACAGGTCCAAATAAAAATAATATTCCCCATGTTAAATTTCCCTTGACTCTATATAGTCCCACTATGTTAAATTTCCCTTGTCACTAAATAGTCCCAAATAGTTGGCATGTTAAATTCCCCTTGACGTTATACAGTCCCACCATATTCAATTTCCCTTGACGCTATACAGTCCCACCTGTAGACGCTATACAGTCCCACCTGGCTGACGCCATAGTGTTCCAAGCCCTTTTTTACTGGATTTTCCGTTGACGCCAGGGTATCCCACCTTACTACTCACGTCTTCACTGGAATGAAAGTTCCGTTGAAACCAATATAGGATGTTAAAAGACGAAATAATTTCTAAAGATAAATTAAACTGGAAAAACCTTTCATAGCTATTATTACATTAATTGTGACCTATTGGTAACTCGCTATTTCGCTACAAATAACCTTCTGGGTTACACAGATTATAAAATAAAATACATTCAAACACAGACCTTGACCTCTATGTACTATCTATCTTGAGTAACCACATTTTACATATTTCCATAGAAACGGAAGTTACACGTCTTCCTATGTTATTCTAAACCTAATAATTTCAAGATCATGCACAATGGCAGATCGCCTTGTCACAGTGATGTTTAAAGGTTGTACAGTTTATTATGCTATGCTAAAGTATGAAGTACCAATTTATATGTAGAAATTTGATCAGGGTCCCTTTCGTGTTTTGTTATTCTTGTTATGCATACATTGGGAAATAATAGTCTTGTGTTTGAAGAACCGAGGTTTCTCGGTGGTCCTGTAATTTTGTAATTTTTGTTTTATAGAAGATTCATTTACATCTTTCAATCCTCAAACGCAAACTTTATCTGCATAATCTCCATCTTAGCACACTTTTGAAATATTTTTGTAAATGAATGAAAATGTCAATACTACTAAACATGTGTGTGTGTGTGTGTGTGTGTGTGTGTGTGTGTCTTTGTGTGTGTGTGTGAGTATGAGAGAGAGAGAGAGAGAGAAAGAGAGAGAGAGAGAGAGATTTGGATTTTGAACAGAGCTTTGACAGTTTTTTAGTCATATCGCTACGACGTCTGCAGTGTGACAGTTTATAGTGATGTCTAGCACTGGAACATCATGCAACAGAGACATGTTGCATGATGTTCCACCCGGACACAGTATCCTGAGACCAGGTTGTCCAGTCCTAGCACTAACCTCTTAATGATGGACGCCAGAGAGGTCAGCTGATCGTATCATTTTTATAAGTCTTTCGTATGATTCGGCTGGGGATTGAAAACACGACCCTCCATATACAAGTTGTGTGTGTGTGTGTGTGTGTGTGTGTGTGTGTGTGAGAGAGAGAGAGAGAGAGAGAGAGAGAGAGAGAGAGAGAGAGAGAAAGGTAACCTACAAGATATCGTACATTTGTTAATGGATCTTGTGATTTTTGTCAAACGAGAAGTATCATTATATCGTCTAATTCGTGGAAGGCTATACAATATTTTAAATGAATAATTCCAAAATATGTATGTCTTATTATATAATTTTAATCCATGATAAATAAATGTATATATGAAAAATAGACATGTTAAAAGAAGGTTCCAATAAAACACTGCAAGGGCTAAAAGTCTTGATTAGGTGACGGATTCCGTTGCGAACACTGCAAGTTCTGTTTATGGAATGATAAAGTGATTTGAAATTTGTGTTGCAAAAGCAAATTATGATATAGATCATGCAATAATTTGCTTGCAATATATAAACCAATTTAATATCAACGTAATGCCAAACTGAACATAACTGGAAATTAAACAAAGAAAATAAATACATAGATATATTTGGTGTGTGTGTGTGGGGGGGGGGGGTTAACAAGCTTATTTAGGCATTTATTTTCTCACAACATACAAAATTGATCATGAGATAGCAGTACTTTTAGAAACACTGGGCCTATAGCATATCTGAAAGTTAAATTACAAATATATCTAAGAAGATAAATGACAATAAAAAACAGAAAACATATAAGTACCTAATAAAGTAAATCAGAAATTAATTAATTAGATCCAAAGGGGACAAAGATATAATTTTACAGATAACAGCTGATATTGCCAATTTTGTATTTACATATTTCACATTCAGTGCATTCAATATTTATTTCGGATCTAGTGTTACCTAAGTTAAGATGTTAGGCTGATTTTGTTTCTTTCCAATCAGTAGGAGTAATCTCTGTCTAGATTATTTCCAAACACTCAATTTTATTTTAAGTAAAGAAAAGCGACTGGATGTTGTGCGAGCTTCTAATAAATCTGTTGCAGATTTGTTCGATAAAATAAATACTAGTAGTTAAATAGAACAAAACATATTTTTGTGGTTCGGAATATTGTACTCGTTTATCATCGTATTATTTATTTCACACACCATGCAGTTTTTCTGTTGCTCTAAGTTAAGTAATGTAAACGGTATGACATGGTCAATGTTTATATTATCAAACCACCTTCATGCATTAAGCGAAGTTTTATAAAATAGATTTCCTTTGATAAACATCAAATATCTTCAGCGTTGTATCCAGCCAAATGATTTGATTCAATGCGTATCTAATTCTAACTCTTGTTAAGTTAATTGGCCTGCACATTTTTTTTATCGTTGTTATAATTTGTTACATTTGTTCTCCGACGTGTTTAACATATGACCGTTGTTTTCAGTACATCATTTTAAACTTGTTTTCCACAATATGCCATTTGGCACCATTTACAGCAGTGCTGGTTTACAACACTCAGCAACAACATTTTATGTCTCTCACTTTTGAGACGCCTCTGTTTTTGTCCTTATTTCTTCTGTGTATATTTTAGTGACTTTTCCCGCCCAAATTATTATAGCATCGTCTTATGCCAATTTTTAGGACTAGGTTAAGATAAGTACAAATAGAAAGAAGACTAGTTTAAACATTGTGTATATTGATTTGATTTATAAACTTGAACTTATCTTTGTGTTACATTCTATGTGTGTAGCATGCTAAATCAAATTTAATGAGAACAAAAGTTTAAATTTAAAACATCGCCTCAGAAAGTAAACCAAAAGAAGAAATATAAATGTAGCGCTTAAGTTTCAAACAATTTTGAAGAATACAAAGTATCAAAACCTAAAGTTGAAATAATAATCTTCACGACAATTTAAAGTTTTTAGATCTTATGCCTAAAATAACATAAAATACTACTTCTTATATTACTGTATACAGACAACATAAAAAACAAAGCCATTTAAGAAACTCGACTGATAATAGAGATAGTAATGTGTGCCATTAAAAAGAATACAATTTTGTTGTAACTTATTCCAATACATTCTAACGACTTTAAAACAAAATTGTAAAACATGCTGACGCATTTAATAACGTATTCAAGACTACAACGTCGTAGACTAGACTAAATAAGAAACAAAAGAAAACAGTGAGGAATTCAAAACGCACTTAAACGCTGACTTGGTACATGTAGCTTAGCATCCATGTTTTAAATGGGTGACATTAAATACAAACTTGATTAACTCAACAAAGACGAGTATAATACAGCAATGACAATACACGGAGATACATACCTTTATCAATACACGGAGATACATAGTATAATACAGCAATGACAATACACGAAGATACATAGTATAATACAGCAATGACAATACACGGAGATACATACCTTTATCAATACACGGAGATACATAGTATAATACAGCAATGACAATACATGGAGATACATACCTTTATCAATACACGGAGATACATAGTATAATACAGCAATGACAATACACGGAGATACATAGTATAATACAGCAATGACAATACACGGAGATACATACCTTTATCAATACACGAAGATACATAGTATAATACAGCAATGACAACACACGGAGATACATAGTATAATACAGCAATGACAATACACGGAGATACATAGTATAATACAGCAATGACAATACACGGAGATACATACCTTTATCAATACACGGAGATACATAGTATAATACAGCAATGACAATACACGAAGATACATAGTATAATACAGCAATGACAATACACGGAGATACATACCTTTATCAATACACGGAGATACATAGTATAATACAGCAATGACAATACACGGAGATACATAGTATAATACAGCAATGACAATACACGGAGATACATACCTTTGTCAATACACGGAGATACATACCTTTGTCAATACACGGAGATACATACCTTTATCAATACACGGAGATACATACCTTTATCAATACACGGAGATACATACCGGTATCAAAAGCTGAATAAAAGAAATGGAAAATGTGTGGGATTTTAGATCACGTTTTTGGAAATGTGTCACCTGAACCTATCATAGGCTATTTTTATATTAATTTAGTGTACATGTTTTCTCTATCAGAAGCATTGTTACGCACGTCATAACGTTGAGTTGAGCCTGAATCAAGTTGCAGTTAATGTAAACATCTGGTACGCCAGAATACCTAAGAGAATATTTCGCATTAATGCAGCTTGACTTGGTTTTGAAATAGTATACTTTAATTTCGTTTAGGGCTCCATTGGAGACTGTTAGGTGGAAATGATACAACCAAATCGAAACATTAGAAGCCAAAGAATCCTGTCTCCTAGAAATATGTCGATTCGCAATGCGATAGACACAATGACCCGTTTGGTTATTACTGTTACACAACTTTTAATTTTATATGAATTATTGTAACTTGCCCCTAGTGATTACAACATGTATGAGTCCAGGATTGTTCTTATATATTCGTTTTGTTTTGCCTTTGATGTATACATGTTGTATGTTTATCCCCCTGATGGTAAGTAATTTTGCACGAAACGTCAGGAAACTGGTTTTGAATTTGCAACAATAACTCTCTCTCTCTCTCTCTCTATCTCTCTCTATCTCTCTCTCTCTCTCTCTCTCTATATATATATATATATATATATATATATATATATATATATATATATATATATATATATATATATATATATATATATATATATATATATATATATATATATATATATATTTGAGGGGAATATCATTGATGCAGCGTACATACTCTACATATATTTTATTTGCATATACAAATACATATATGTGCCCTTGATCGGAGTTACTACATTTACTACAGGCAGCTTTGTACTGACCCAGTGAATGAATTCCTCACATCCCCGAGTGTGTCTACTAGAAAATATAGTTCTATGCCTTTTGTGGCTATTCACAATCACCTTTGCATATTAATAAGTTGATAGTTTTCTTCAGTTTCATTTTTTACCCACAGTAATTAAATCAATATCATACACACGATTTAAACATGAAAGATTGTTTTAATAATAAAAGTTGAGCACTACAAACACTTGGTTAGCTATGCTATTCACATGAACACAATGCCATTAATTTACTGGCTCAGGGAAATTAATGTGGAATAAAAACAACGCCACAGTAGAAACCAGCAATAAGTAATTAAAATATTGTATTATATTTACAGTCGATCTACGTCATTATTCGGCTTCATAATAGCACTACTGCCAAAAAACTTTCTCTCTGTCTCTCCATCTCTCTGCCTACAAAACTTTCTCTCTGTCTCTCCATCTCTCTGCCTATAAAACTTTCTCTCTGTCTCTCCATCTCTCTGCCTATAAAACTTTCTCTCTGTCTCTCCATCTCTCTGCCTATAAAACTTTCTGTCTCTCCATCTCTCTGCCTATAAAACTTTCTCTCTGTCTCTCCATCTCTCTGCCTATAAAACTTTCTCTCTGTCTCTCCATCTCTCTGCCTATAAAACTTTCTCTCTGTCTCTCCATCTCTCTGCCTATAAAACTTTCTCTCTGTCTCTCCATCTCTCTGCCTCGCTCTACGTTTCTCTATCTTTCACACAGACACACTTAACTTATAATATTGTTTTTATATTAACTACCGCGGTATAGCAATATCTACGACCCATTCATAATAATAATAATGAGGACTTTGTATAGCGCCTAATCTTTCGAAGCTCTAAGCGCTTTACACCATCAATAATGATATGACTACACTACAGAACAACAAATGACATAAACAATGAAGTTGGAAAACATAAAAACATGCTGAAAACATATAAGATACAAAACATGATTAGGTCGCTAAGTTTGTCCCTGCAGTCAAAACAGGTGAGTCTTGAGAGCACTCTTACAAGGGACCACTGTGTCTTAGTGTCTAATTTCAATGGGCAATTCGTTCCACGTCGCCGGGCCCTGGTGTGCAAACGAACGTTGTCCATATGACTTTGTTTTCACTTGTGAGTATCCGATTATCAGAAGAAGAGCGTAAGGATCTAGCTGGTGTATATACATGGGTGAGGCTGGATAGGTATGCTGGACTGGAGTCTGTCATTGAAATATAGCACAGAGAACAAATTTTGTGTTTGATTCTGTATCGAATTCATAGCCGTTGTAGGGTTCAGAGCAGTGGTGATGTGTGCTCTGATCGAGGTACTCTAAAGATGATCCGTGCAGCTGTGTTTTGAACTTTTTGAAGTTTCTGGAGTAAATATTGTGACGAACCAGACAGAATTGAGTTGCAATAGTCCAGTCTTGAAAGTACTAATGAACACACAAGTGTTTTAGTGGCATCAACTGAAAGATATTTACGAATTGAACTGATGCGTCTCAATTCAAGATATGCAGTCCTGCAGATGTTCATGACATGTTGGTGCAATGTGAGAGTACTGTCTAGAGCAACGCCTAGATTCCGTACTGACTGTGAGAATTTAATGTTGGTGTTGCTGATATTTATTGTCTGAGGTAAAGGATGTGAATGAGAAAGTCTTTATGTTGTGATCAGAATAGCCTCAGTTTTATCATCATTCATCTGCAGCTTGTTACATGTCATCCATGATTTCACGTCCGAAATGCACTTCTCTACTCCATGGATGGTAGCATCAACTTCAGTTGTGTGGCTAGACTTGTATATTTGGGTTTCATCGGCGTACAATTGGTGCGACACTGGGTGATGATCTATAACACTTGAGAGCGGCTGAGTGTACAGAATGAAGAGAACAGGTCCAAGAACAGATCCCTGTGAAACACCACAACATACGTCAACTGGGCTGGAAATGATTTCCATTTGCAGATATAATTTGTGTCCTGTTCACTAAGTAAGACTTTAACCACTGTAAGGCTATATTCTGAATGCCAAATACATGCCTTTTTCAAATATTATTATTTTAGACTTTTCAAAGCCTTATAAAAGAAAATCTTTACCAAGTTCCTAAATCTGTATGATAGTCGTATTACTCTACGTTATGTTATCTTCATAAATTTCATAAAGAATGCCAAATTTGATCACTCCAAGTGTTCCTCTATTCTCATAGGTCAATCTTACATCTTTGTGCCATCATACTTTTGTTTAAATTTATCACTTGACTGATAGTGTTAAATAAACATATAATTTGAACTGATGCCGTAATGACAGTTTATATCAACAGGGACCTGTTATGGTAACAAAGGTCTCTGGTTTCATATGCATATGTATCGAAAAGATGCAGTTGAAAATATGAGACAGAATGAGATACAGTTTGGAAATATGAGACAGAATGAGATACAGTTTGGAAATATGAGACACAATGAGATACGCGTTGGATAATTTCCCGTTTATTACTTAGTACCATTTAACATTTTAAACATTGCTTTTGTGTTTATTCATTAAATTGAATAATTCAATAAATTATTAATTTGTACTTTCTTGAAAAGATGCGGCAGACAAAACGTTCTAAAGGTCTTGTAGGTAACGTCTGATCGCAAGACCATTTTTCGATGATTCGAATATTCAGCATAATGGGCACAGGATCATTGTTTTTGTCCAATATCATAATGAGATGTTTTTAATGCAATTTCGTATTGCAATATTACAATTTTACACATTTAGAAACACAGTAACCGTGGCTTGAAACTGATTATATACAACGAAATATACAACAAAGATTCAGAGCATTCACCATTATATATATAACCATTCACCATTATATATATATATATATATATATATATATATATATATATATATATATATATATATATATATATATATATATATATATATATATATATTGTGTGTGTGTGTGCGTGTCTCTTTTGTGTTTGCCTTTCAAAACGATTATATTACTGTCTGAAGCTCACAGGCTAATGAGAAACTAGTTTTGCACAGTGCGCTTGAAAAGAATGTTATTTGTTATATTATTTGCAATGTGTGTGGAAACAAAATGTATACAAATTAGATTTGTCTGTGTTACAAAGAGTAAATACTATTTCACAGCTTATGATCATAACGTCCTATACTTACTTTAGGGTTAAAACAATCGCATCTTAATTGCACAGCCGAATTGACCATGCTGAAGCTTCGACCTTTCATTGACGCGTATTTTGTGGTGTAAGTACGACTCAGGATTTACATTTTTCCTGCACGAATTATATCTTTATTGCCAAAACTATTGTGAAGAAAACGGAACCACAATTAACCCTCTGTTTTTCTTTTTTTAAATGTAGACTGTTGCATTCCAACCGACAAGCACTCCGTTGATTTATCAGCAATGGATTACACGGAATCCATGTAGGCATGGTAAGTGCAACGGAACATAAACGGCTTTGTCCATTCCTATTAATTACATTAAAACCATACAGTCTATGGTACGTGTACTAACCAGTTTTATTATGTCATAACCATTGGTTACATTTAAATTATAGTCTAGTGTACGTGCATCGTCCAGTTGCATAATTTAATACCGACTGGTTACATTAAAATCATACAACGAAGGTCAGTTATATCAAGTATAATCATTAATTCAATACCAGCTGGGTTTGCTGTTTTAACGCAACGAATTACTTCAGCTGGTACTGGAGATGTGATTCACTCCTCATCAAAGAACCAGTGAGACAAAATTCGGTAGATGAGGAACAATCACCAGACTGTTGTTTGTTCCGCACTTAACTAATCTATTTATTCCGACGTGTTAATGTATTTCCTAACTCGCCTTGAATGCTGAATGTTTTCTTTGTCTATTATCCTTTATTATATTTCTAATTAGCTTAGGCACACATGATCAATAGTGATTGCCCTTTCATTAGATTTACTCTGACTCTTTTTTTCCTCCGATCTTATGAACTTTTCTATTTTTGGCGATTAAGTATCTTTCTGGTGTTCACTTTGACGGGTTTAACATTTTTAATCTGAACAAAGATAATGACCAAACAAATATAGAAATAAAAGAGATGATAGTAATTTTGTTACCTTCTGATTCCAACCTAGAAATGCAATACCCAAAATTTTAAAGTTCATCATTAAACAGAGATAAAGCAAAGGTATTCTGGACCAATCATTACTTCACACAATTTATAAATCATGCATTATTAATAATTTCCACCCCACGACATGTTTTATATGCATTTAAGTTCTATAGTAACAATTTTGTTATTGAAAACAGTGATTACCTTGACAAATCAACGTGTCTCATACAGTCTTCTATTAATACGGTACAGCCATTTACATTAATGTTAATCTCTATGACCTATAACAAGAAGGCATGCATTACACGATCGTTTGATCATACATTGTTTGGTTTTCTTACATCCTTGGATTATGTAAATAAATGTCCCTAATATCATATGTACAATATATGTATCCTTCTAAGGTATATCACGAATGTACGTTCGTTTGTAAGATACCCCGTTAACAGCCATCCAAAAGATGTCGAATTTTAATAAGAAAACTTTATGCAATGAAACCTTCTTGTATCTGAAAGGCTGTCAGCGCAATCGATAAGTTTGAAAGGAATTTGTGCATTATATATATATATATATATATATATATATATATATATGCAAAACAGCATTGACTTGATCAGTCTCAAAACAGGCATGTGGACCAGTTTACTGTATATAATAAACTGAGTTAGCAGCAGAGAGGGTGAACAGACCACCCTTTTCCGACAAAAAATTGATTGAATCCTCAAAACGGAAAAAGAGCCTTCCTACGAAATCTCATATTTTAACCCCAAAAAAATAAGTCTCCATTTAGCAAACGGAGACTTTACGATTTTTTAATCAATTTTGGTCGCAACGATGTTGTCATCACACCCTCTAAGCTGCTGCAAGTTAACAAAAATAATAAATGATTTCAACCGAATATTTGATCGAGTCTTTAGGACTTTACAAACAAACTAATCGCTAACACCTCATCTTGTAGATCAATTAAATTATTTGACTGGTCGGTGAGTCGGAAATTAATTCTCGTTAACGAATTATTATGGCATCGCATGTAGACAGGATTAATTGGGTTTTCAATAATTAGGAATCCTGGAGGAGCTGTTGGTGCAAGCGAATAAAGAATATATCCCTGCTGAGCTTGATTTGATTGCTCTAGATTAATTTGATAGCTTCCTTCAATTGCATCACATACTAAATTGAGCGCAATCACCGTTGAAATATTTACATTATGCGGGGCAATATGCCTACCGCCACCGTCTGGGTCATTATTATTTTTGAGGATTTTTATTTCCTGTGATGTTGTTTTTTTCCATGCATCATGAATTATTTTAAAACCAACATCGATGGTGTCGTTAAGTTATTTCTTTAATTCTGGTGCTTTATATCCTGGTAGTTTAAATGTTGGAATATCCTTAACGGGGATATTATATTTTTTTGCAAATTCTGTTCTCGATAGGGGATTATCGTCATTTAATACATCCTGAATTATTTTCAAATTAAATGTTTCCATATCGTCGATAATTTTGTTGCATGTTTCTACGACGCTGATAAATTCATCTCGGGTAAGAGTACCAGATTTGTAAGATATTAACAACAGCGAAAAATCATTATTCATTGCTGTGAAATTTTCAATAATTCTAGGTTCGTTAACAAAATGATGTCCCTCTATACTATCCCCTTCCTTCTCTCTTCCAGTTGGTTGGTATCCGAAACCAAAAAACTCTATAGTGATTCTGTGATCTTTATAACTTTTTATTGGATTATCAGGTGCTATCACGTCGGTGACATAATCAGATTTTTTCGGTTCGGGTGTATAAACCGGTTCTTTTCGTTCAGGTCGTATTTCAGGCCATCCTAACACTGTTCTCAACGAGCTGTTAAAGATATCTACAATGTATCCCTCTGTGCTTATTTCGATCGACGACGAGAGCGTCGGTTCATGAAGTTTAATAGCTATTTTTGATTCTTTTCCAGTGATTGATTTTATTCTACGCTGAATTTCAGCATCGATTTGCTCAATTTGATACGACCCAGTTGGTAACGAAACAGTTTCCCACTCTGGAGTACCATCGGGTTTATTCTTATACGAGAACACCAGTGCATTATTGGGTTGCTGACCGCCAAATGCAACCGATCTGATATTAGGCCAGCTATGATATACTCGTAATTTTGCCAGCGCGATCTCGCGCACTGGAATCGGAGAAGGAAAGTTCACACTAAATTGTGGGTTTGTTGATGTTATTGATATCATGCTTGTTCGTATCGGAGTGGTATTCTCCGCGATTCGTTGAAGCAGTTCGAGTGACATTATTGTTAATGCTGTCTTCAATTTCCAATTTCAACATCGCGGAGTTATACAACTGGGTCATCGTGGAAAATTCAACATCTTATATGAACGAATTATCTATTGACAGCGATATCAACTCGGATAATTTCGAGTACGCGACAAATACCACCCAGTGCCGAGCTGTATAATCACTGAGTTTTTTCTGAGAACACGATGATAACTTTTTAGTTATCGCGGTGGCGACTGCCGCAATTGTTGTTGCCGCGGAAATAGCAATTGGAACTGCAATCGGAGCCATCATGGTCACCGTCGACAAAATAACCCCGGCGCTGGCCGTCACACCGGACACCAAGTACACGGTGATGTCGATGATTGCTACGCTGCGTCGGTATTTTTTCATTTTTTCACGATAACGCTCAGAAAGTGATTTCAAATTCGCGGAAAATTCTTTCACGGTATCATATCGATATCGATGTGATTGTGATACCTCTGGGACTATTATCGGTTCAATTGATTTCATTGATGTCATTGTTATTTTAAACCCACTAGTGTTTTCAATTATTCGCCATCATTAAGGGGAATTGCTAGTAGCTTCAGCCGGAAAAATGATCTACAAGTTCTATACACCAGGCTATTTTTGATCTAATGGTGGAGCTATCAACCGCGACGAAGTGAAAGTTTTGTATTTTGCCAGTCTCTACAATTAACGTCGCGATGCCACCAGAGTAGGTTCTATTATTTTCAATGATCAGATTAAATTGATGAATAGAAGCCCACGTTAACCTGTAGATATCATCGACCTTCGCTTCCCCACCCCACAAGAGATCGACGGTAGTTCTATGATAATCGTCTCTTATCCAATCCACGATTCCATGATTGGTCGTATACACGATATTTTTAAAGTTTTTGTGCGGAATCTTTACCTTTTCAGAGGTTGCTTTTAGTTTAAGAATATCGTCGTAAATATCGAGATAACTTACCGTGATTTTGGTAAAATCTAGTATTTTCCTCGCCTCCTTGTTATAAAAGAATGAAGTCAGAAGGATGTTGATTCCATGCCGTGCTTGTTCTTTAACATGATGGTCGATGTTAAAAAATGTTGTCGTGATATCTTGAAGTTTAGTGCCCTCAAAGAACTTATTAACAATTTCTCTGGTGGGCTTTTGTACGTCAATAGCTTTTTTAATTTCAGCGAGGGTCGGGTTTGTCAGAGATGTGGGTCCAAAGAACTTATTAACAATTTCTCTGGTGGGCTTTTGTTCGTCAATAGCGCTTTTAATTTCCGCGAGAGTCATGTCTGCTACAAGCGGGGTTCCAAAAAACTTAACAACGACGTCGTTAGTGGGTTTTTGTACCTTTTCAAGATTTTCTATTAGTTTAGAAATATCATTGTAAATATCGAGATAATTTGCCTTGATTTCATTTTCATTCATCATCCTTCCCGCCTCCTTGTTAAAAAATAATAAAGATAGAAAGTTTTTAATTTCAGCGAGAGTCATGCCAACCACAAGCGGGGTTCCAAAGAATTTATGTACGACATTTTTACGAAAATTATTATAACCTCGTATATGATCATCCAGCTCACGGCCGCGGGTGGCAATCACGCTGTCGTGGGCGTCAATCGTGTCGGTGATCGTAGACACAAGTGCGCCTGGTTTAAGTTGTCCATCGTTGGAATACAGCGCAATAGAGTTTTCAGCGGTGTCGCGCTGCTGTATCAAAATGTCATTCACGGATATATTACTGGTTTTCAATTTACCCTGGAGATCTTAAAAAAAACTATTTCGTTCGGGTCAACACTTGCTAAATTTAAAGTCTCAGCGATTTCATCTTCAATTATTTTTTTTACATCCTCGATAGAACCCGCAGATGTTTTCGTGGTTGGTTTCAACATTGACAGAGATCGTCCCCAAATATCAATCATTATTGTTAGCGCAACTTGTATTTTCAATTTATTGATTCTCTAAAATTACCTTGTAATTTCCCACTCGTGTATTTATTTACAACCAGATGAGGTGGTTTCTGTGACGATGAAATCGCCGCGAGGACATTTTATACTTCACTGCCGCATATCGGTGGATCATTTAATTGTTGTGTTGGCAGCGTGGAATAAAAAATCGGAAACTCTTTGAGTTTCATCGAAGAATTTATATACCGCATAAACTCGCTTGGCGGAGCTAACCCATATGAATCAAAATAGACAATCCCACGCGGATCGATCGCGTATGCAACCCAGTGAGTTCCCGATCCGTTACTGTTATCAAGATTGATGATACCGGTTTCGACGCGTTTAGGTTTTCTCGGTAATTGATCTCTCAAAAAAAAAACTCTGAAGTTTTTTATCGCTAGTTTTTTAGCAGCATCAGTTAAATCAAAATTGGACATAGGGAGAATTGGGCTTTCAACTAATAAACCAGTCCTGGTATTCTCAGACCCTTTCCGCTGTACCATGAATACGGGGTTCCTGGTAGTCTTAAACCCTTTCCCCTTTTTTATATCCTTTCCCAGTTGCCTTTTTCAACGCCATCCCTGCCGCGGTCCCAACGGCTCCCAACGCCGCCGCTTTCGCCACCGCTGGGGCAGCCGCTGCAATCAATGCTGGTATTGCAGCTAACAATGGAAATATACCACCTGATTTTATCATGTTGGCGACTGCGGCTTTTGAAAATACAATTTGAATCCCTCGCCGTTTCTTCAACGCATCATTGAGATGTTTTATTTGACGATCTGTCAGTGATATTTTATGTGTACCGCCGGACATCTGCGCTGGTTTCAACGTTATTGTTGTTCCACATTCTTTAGCGGATTTTGATCGCAATTTCTTGACTTGACCATCAGTCAGCTTGACACTAACAACACTATATGTCATTTTATTGTAAAACACATTTATGCTTTCAATTGATCTAATTGGAAACTCTTCAAGTTTCATTTACATATTTTCCACTGGTGCGTCAATGATTCTCATTCGTCCACCAACACCTTCAAGTAGCATTGATTTGTCGCTGAGAATAACAGCAACCGCTATATAATTAACACCAGCGGCTATACGAGCCCGAAAATGAATGTCAACAACGGATTGTCTTGTTAAATCAAGATGTTCCAGCGAAAAGTAATAAATCGGATAGAGGTTTTTAAAATCAAGTTGTGATATTTGCAAACCAGTATCAACGTTTTGATAACGACCCATAAATGACAGCATCCGATGATACACACGTGCTATATAGTTGTTGTCTTAATCAAGCTGTATATCCTCAGATGGTTCTTGTTGTCTGTTTATTCTCAGCGAAACTTCATTTACTCCTAATTGATCGAATATCATATGACTGCGTTCTTGGGAACCTAACCTATCCCTATTCTGTAGAGCTACAAATATGTGGCGTGGAGCTGAAACCCCTTGTTTTGATGTCAAATGCCATGTAAATGTACCAGCAACATTACCATCTTTGGCATCAGTTGTTGTTAGCCAACTTATCAGTGATTTACCACCTTTTTCCATAAATGAGAGTAGCCTTTCTTCCGTGGTAATTGATGGGGTCATTACTGGCATCCATAGTACCAATTTAATTAAAACGACTTTACCATCAGCAACACCATCAGCACGCCAGATTGCGTCATTGTCATCGCCTTTTCGCACTAACGCGATTGCGTGTTTAGCTCTGTAAATAACTTTTCTAACATTTCTGCAGAATCCGAAAATATGATGCAACGGAATCGCACATGAAAACCGTCGACGCCCCCGGTGCAACATTGCTACTCGTGTTGCAAACCCTAGATTGAAATTGCGATTAATGTCTACGACATCAAAGGTACCAGCTGGTCTAGTATATCCGGCTGGTGCTGGATCAACTGCGGTATCTCGAGTTGCTTTTACCCTAGTATGATTAATGTGATCAGCGTGATTATTAATATCCTTTGCAAACATCATAGATGGACCAGCCGACCTTATATAATCATCGGAGTATCTTGCTAGCCCGATTATTGTTGTTGCAACATCAACCTCACGGTCTATTGATTCAATTTCTTTTCCATCAATGAGATATCTTGCACTTTCAAATAACGCCATTATGCCATTGTTAACGAAACCAACTCGGATATTTGGATCATCTGCATATGGTGAATCATTATGAACAGCATCATTTGTTACGAGTTCTCCTTCTACTTCAATAAATGCTTCACATGGCAAAAAGTATTTACTGGTATCTTGAACTTGAAGTTCAATTCGCGATCGTAGGTCGGGTTGTATTGCATGATAGGAATAGTATTGATAATCGCGGACGGAATTGTCCTTGGGTACTGGGGCTTCCATATCAAACGCGGGGTCGGCTGTTCGTTTAAACATTTTATTAACATACTAGTGTTTTCAATTGTGAAACTCTTTGTAATCATCGTCGTTTTTGTTTTCGTTTCAAACCACTTCCTGCTATCGCGTTCATGATAGCGCTATCTGTTACCGGTAAAGCCGTCAATGGCGACGGAGTCACCGAAGCAGCCAACGACGCTAGTTTTTCTTCCACTGCGCTATTTATTGCTTTGCTGATTTTTGCAGGCATCACTGTAGTTGATGGCAGCACTGTTGGTTTCTTTCGCACCAATGATGCTATTTTATCTTTCGCGGCAGAAAATGCCTTTCCGGCAAGATTTCCAACAGCGCTGATTCCTTTATCACGAATAACATCAATGGCTTTCATGAATAATTGTTTAGCTAACGGCGCCACCTTGGGAGCCATTCTTGTAAATAACCCCGCAATGGTATTGCCGAAACCATCTCCGTAATATGCTCTATAAACAGGCAATCGTGAGTTCACCACGTAGACGCTTACGGGTTTATCATGGTTGTAGTGTATGATCATCTTGTTATAAAACTAGTAGTTTTTCAATTAGTGATCAATCGCTAGCGTCCATAGGATTTTCATCATAACCATGGGCATCTCTGTGATTTTCAACTAATTCAGCAACGAGTTCTCGATATACATTAATGTCCATGATACCACCGGCAAATAGTCGTCTACAGATATCAGCTGCTTCATTAATTATTTCCGGAGAGTTGTTTCCGGCTCGCTTCCCCCCGATGAGAACTTCCAGCCGTGATATATCATTGAAAATGTTACCAGGACAAGTAACGCTAGTGTTTTCAACTATGCCGCTGCCTAAATATCCATCTCCATTTGACTCCTCTTTACCAAAAAATCCAGTTGGATACTCTTTATCTACTCTACTCAATACTTCGTCTTTAAAACTCTCAAAATCATTGCGGATACTTTCTGTGATTCTAAATCTATCACGGTTTGCCAGGTATACTTTTTCTTTATCCAATTCTCGTCGTTTTTTATATACTCTTTATACCCTTTGTTTACAGCTATTTCACTTTGATCGAGTGAAAAATTCCGCGCGGTAAAGTTAATTAAATTATTGTCATCTTTAACATTTTTAATTTTGTTGTATGCATAGTATGTAAATATACTTTGCGGTGAATACATTTTTTCTATAGTAACGTCTCCTTCCTCTTCTTCTGGTTTTCTTGCAGTAGCACCTAGTTCTTCTAGTACTCGCTCTTTTTTTTTGTTGTTGCCGTGAAGTAGTTACTATATCTACTGGAAATGTTTCTAAAGACTTTTTTGTTTGTTCGGTCTCTGCTGCAATTTTTTCAAGCACACCAAGAACAGGCACTTCTCGTCGCTTGCCTTCCTCAGGAATATCCCCAAATATTGCTCGTTCAGTTGCTGTTTTCACATCGCTGGTCGCCTTAGTTACCGGGGCGAACAGTTGTTCACTTGACACAGAAAAGTCAGTCTGCGCTTGTTGTCGTTGTTGAAGTTTTTCGCGAAGTCTGTCTCGGACCGGTATAAACTTTTTAATTGCTGATAGCCGCTCTCGGGCTAATCTAGTTGTAAGCGATTCACCTACCATATATTGTTTGTGAACTGAGTTTTCAAATGTGAAACTATCACAATTAAAAGCTGAGTTATTAAATAATGTACCATCAAGCTAACGTATCCATCTCCGACAAGGTTAAACTGTACGACGCTATCCGTGAATGTTTCAGAAATAACATCGCTGGGGGTTTCAGAATTGTAATATCTGAGAACGGCGATGAACGATTTTTGTTAACGATGCGGCAACAACAACAACTACCTGAAAATGGAGGCGTCGCGGTGATTACTTGCTACCACAACCAGATCATCCAGTACGCACATAACTGCATGAGCAAGCCCAAACTGTTGAGTATCCTTTCAGGAGAAAATCCTATGTGAGTACAAAAAACGCTAAAAAAAAAAAATTTTTACTGAAAATTTACTGAAAGCCTATTTTTTTATAGTAACGCTCACGTGGTTAGGATACTGGTTTTTCCTCGTTTAATATTTTTCTAAGATCACGAACCTTAGAACCAATTTCATCTCGTTTTTGATACTCTTGGCCGAGTTTTTGAAGTATTGCTTCAACGGTGCTAAATAGCGTTAGAAATGCATTAATGTCGTTACCGTACAAACAAGCATTGATGGACTTTTGAATTCCTTTTTCGAGTCTGTACATCTTAAGTAAAACATAACGACCCTTACTAGACTGATACTCAATGTCTTCATATTCCGAGGCAATCCTGTCACAGTCGAGATCTTTAGATAATATTATCCCTCGATTCTTTAAAATTGAAATTTCAGCAATTATAGAATTTACATCTTTGATATCCATATTTTTATAAAAATATAATATAATACATTTTACCTCTAATTATTAAAAAAAATAACACTCATTTGGCAATTCCGCTGGCGCCCTATGACGTCAGAGAGACCCAGAGGTTACTTTATTAACTTAATTAAGGACAGCACAACACGCATCTTTGGAACTCCTTGGGTGCCTTCGCATCCAAGTAAGCCCGAAGTAACCCGAAACATACATCTCCGGCGGGAGGCCTAACGTGGCAAACACCATCTTAGACCGCCCAGAAGATATGCTTGAGGGGACATCACTACATATACTTAATTAAGTTAATTAAGGAAAACCCCATTTGGCAATCCCGCTGGCGCCCTATGACGTCAGAAAGACCCAGAGGTTATATATACGACAACACATCTTTGGAACTCCTTGGTTGTCTTCACATCCAAGTAAGCCCAAAGTTGGGGGACGGCACTACATATACTTAATTAAGGATGGTATTATTCAATGAAACGATTGATGTGGGACGGCACAATTCCATATATACTTAATTAAGGATGGTTTATACAATGAAACGATGATGGAATTTGTGATGTAATGATGTGGAGGCGGCACAATGCCATATATATCTCCGCTCGAGTGTTGCGGCAGATTGTAGGCATACATATACTGTATTAACTTAATTAAGGATGGAACGATGATGGAATTTGTGATGTAATGATTTGGGACGGCACAAGACAGCACAAACATGAAACGACGGGGCAGATTTTCTACGGCCAATCCAACCAATCAAAAGCAACCAAACTAAATTGACAAAAGACAACCACACGCCCGTGTTAATGGCGTTGGTTAGTTTTGATTGGTCGATTGGCTTTCGAAAGCCCCAAGCTTATTACGAGTCAAAACGTATATAAGGTGACTAATACAGCCCCGCTGATTCACGGGTGTTGTTATTTTATTTCCTTGAATTACTTATTAATGCTGTTTCACAACATTTAAAACAGACAAATATTTTAAATAAAACACTAAACAAAATAATACAGTTGTTAAATAACAGCGTGTATTCTCCCTGTTCTAATTCTCTAAACAAAATGCATTATCGATTAGATCACAAAGAGCTGTATACAGAGGAATTTTAACCACGCCCACCTACTTCAATGAATGGGAAACACTAGTGTTTCATGCTCGTTCCGGCTGAGCGAACATAGGTATTGCGCTGGATTATAAAGAACGTCTGTACTAAAAGTGCATTATAGATGGTCTAAATAAATACAACTGTTTAAATAATGCAGTTTTAGCCAAAGCGACAATAAAAAGTTTTAGAATTGATAAATACAGCTCTACCGAAACTATGTATTATACTCCATTACAGTCACGTGCGCGCGCCTAGTCAAGGTATACTCTCTCTACAGGTGTAGCAGACGGCACAATTCCTTTGACGTCATAATACAAGGGAACTTAGTGAGTAGAGTGTGAGTTGCGGCGGATTTATCCATAAATGATTTATCTTCCTTGAATCGTTTCAGGTGTATACGAATTTTATTTTATGACTATTTTTTTTCGACAGAGTTAATTTAGTTATATTTTCTGCAACAAATCGTATTGAAGACCTACACATGTCAAAGTATCTACTAGCTTCATTTATCGATTGAAATATTTTCTCCTCTTTGGTTTCTAAATCAAACCATTTGACCCCCATAGGGCGTTTTGAGTGCCTACCAGCGTTGCTTTTTAAAAGGTTATCGCGCTGATAGATGGATTGAAGATTCTCAAGACAATTATCAGTCTTCACGCCATTTATGTGATCAATCACAAAGCCATCTTTAATCAATCCGTTATGACATTCAAAAATAATTCTATGACAGAGATAAATTTTTTTTCTAACACTAAACAGCAAATATCCCATATTATTCAGAAATCCAACCGGTTTTTTTAGTCTGCGGTGCTTGACAACACCATCACTGGAGGCTTCGTAATTAACAAGCACTGGATGGGGTCTGAAATCTTGGCTCATTTGTATAATAATACTACTTATCTAATTTATTATCTGCTTTAATTATAAACCTCTGGATATAATCTTGAGGGGTTTTGATGATTTTGTCATCGTTAGGGTCAATGACGGTATTTTTTATTCGTTTGTCATAATAGCGTTTTAGTTCCCTGTATCGTTTGCCGCCGCAACTGAGACATAATTGTGATTTTCCTCTAACGCCCACCCCACATCGGAGGCATGGGAGAGGGCCGAAGGAACCGTTGCGAACGCTTTGTAAATGATACCCACAGAATTCGCTTCTGCATGATTTGTTACACGGGGTTGTTGATCCAATCATAAGCCATTTGCAGTGATTCATTATACTATATTTTTCTATTTAAATACTTGTTTTAATTATAATATGAAGGAGTTCAAGAGATTATCGAAAATTAAGCCTTGGAAAAATACTAAATTCATTGATTATACCATGAAAGAATTCCAAAGATTATCGAAAATTAAGCCTTGGAAAAATGCTAAATTCAATCTCGATAAGGAGTTCAAGAGATTATCGAAAATTAAGCCTTGGAAAAATACTAAATTCAATCTCGATAAGGAGTTCAAGAGATTATCGAAAATTAAGCCTTGGAAAAATGCTAATTTCAATCTCGATAGAGTCTCTGATACACCAAAACGTCTAATCGGTGATAGAACTATACTAAGTAAAATCAGGGAGTGTTTTAATGAATTCTACCGAGACGGTGCAGCATACTGTTGGTCGACATTTCGAATTATTGATGAAGATGTCAATGTACCCAACATCGATGCTACTATGAACGATGAAAGAGCAGCTGAGATAATTTCACATCTTGGCTGGAAATTCAAGGGTAAATGCAATTCCCATCAGAAGTATTTTTTCAGAAAAAAATTCATTATCGAAGTCGAAGGCAAATGGATTATCAAGGATAAATTTGAACCAATCCTCAAGGATAAAAAAAACTGTCATTGTAAGTAGAGATTCCAAACCAGGAATTCTAACTGGAATTGACAAACCATACTACGAGAGATCTTATCCTGTAACAGCAATTGTTTATGGGATATATCCGTTAAATGATAAACCCGATATTGCAAAACTAGCTCCTATGAAATATTCTAGTTCACTGAATTGTTTAGCAACACGGGTAATGGAACACTTCACAAATGCATCCCGAGGAAATAAACTAACTGATCTGCGACGTAGGAAAATAACTGAATGAGAACTGACAGTGAAACAGCACGGTGCAAAGATTTCTGATATAGTTAATTAGAAGCATCATTAAAATTCCCAATATTAGTAACGACAATAACCGGAGAAGTATTATACGAACCGAAATATCAATCGCGAGGAGCTCCAATTAAAATTATTGATCATAACAAACACGCGTGGACGGCTGCAGTAACAATATTTCCACGAGAAAGAACCGTGAGTTATATCCCTAAGGAGTTCGTCGGGGATGTTTTTTATAATGAGAAATTATTCGATGCTATTCACACGCTGTGTAAGGATGATCCTGTGTCAGTGTGGTTACTTAGAAGTGATGAAGATCCCGAAATAGGATTTGATCAATTTGTAAGACCAAATGGTGAATTATATCGCGTTGAAGAATTAGATAACAGAATGAGAAAAATCGCTAGTGAATTTGCCTTGCAATTTCCATTTTCATCGGAAAATCCAAAAGAGATTTCATTCCATGAAAAACTACTCGCGGATAGCTTCACAATTCCATCAGTGGTAGCTCACTTCGCAAGAGAAACAAACTCATGGCGTCCAACACAAAGTGATTTTCTCGAGGACGTTAAATTGAGTTGCATCGAATTTGGTCATGGAGGACTGTGGAATACAAAATACCATCGTGGCGGTATGATTTCAATTGATATATCGGCGTGTTATCCTGGAAGTTTTCTCGGGTATGGAGAATGTAGTAACTATTTTAAACGATTTGGACACCCACACATGAAATGACTCGTGTTGCGATTAATGGGCCATTACCTGATTTTGATTTAACCGGATTCGCTCGTGTGATATCATTTGAACTCGCTACAGGGTTACATCTGTGTAGTTATGTTTGGCTTGGTAGACATATATCTGAAAAGGCCTGGATGCCAATAGTGTTACTACGATATATGATTGATTGTGGTATGCTAATATCGTTGATTGTTTCCGAAGCTATTATATGCTATCGAGCTCAGAAAGAAGTTTGGCTACCACAACCCGATCTAGATCGTATAATTAGCGAACAGCGAAAACAGTTTCCAGATTTCAATGAAGAACAAACCATGAATTGGTCTAATGAGTTATTTGAAATTAAAAAAGAACAAGCAAAAGATTTTGGACGAAGAATAATCGGTAAATTTACCCAAGGTGGAAGATACGACAATGCAAAATATTCTTCGCGGTTGATCATAGACATCGCTGAATACGATTTTATTGTAACGGATTTAACGAAACAGGGAAAACTTGTAAATCGTAAAGACGCTTTCCTATCCGATGGAAGACGATTAGGTACAATTGTTACCTATTGTGATGGATATATTAAACAATATACGCATTTGAGAAGTTCTATGCTAGCTTATGCTTCTATCAATTTATTTTAGATGATAAATAGATTTCCTAATACCGCAGTTAGAGTAGCCACTGATTCTATGTATATCCACGAGAAATACAAATCAGATGTATCTAAATTCACAGATCCGGAGGCAAATTGGGGATGTTGGAGATTTAAAAAGGAGACGTTACATGAGTATTGTGAATCGGCAGATGTTACCATGGATGAAAAGTACTTCAAGTGTGATGAGATTCAATCCGAATTTTCTAATGCACCACCGGTATCTGATCCAATATGTAGATACAAGACAGTTTATTTAAACGGTTGTGGCGGGTCAGGAAAGACAACTCGTGCAATTGAATTATATCATAGAAACGCTAGCGTTTCAAAATCAAACATGATTGTCCTAACACCTACTCACAGACTCGCCAGAGAGATGAAACAACGAGGGGTAAATGCCTGTACTTATCATAGTTTCTTTCGATGGAAAGGCGATGAATGGACCCCTGATCGAATGGGTGATAAATTCATTCCTGAAATCATAATTTTTGATGAAATATGCACAGTATCGTTGAAAATATTACAAACATTTCTTGAGTGGTTGTTATTGAAAAATACAAAAGTCGTCATGTGCGGTGATCACGGCCAACCACCACCATTTATCGGTGCATCCCCACATGAATGGCTAAAGGGTTTTGTAGACTATTATGAAGAAATTACCACTGATTATAGATCACTGGATGAACAATTACGCGAGTTCAAAGTGCTAATTAGATTACAGCCGGATAAAATCCAATGTGAAATAGCGCGTGAAATAATTTCAGAAACTCCCATGAATGATTTTTGGGAAACGTGGAGACCAAACGATTTGATAATTGCAAGTAGAAAAATAGTCAGAGACACACTTCAGATGAAGTTATTTCAATTGCATAAAGAAAAATTTGCAACGCTTCCAGTACCGTTGTGTTATAGGCCTTCGGATACACGAAAACAGAATATAGAAGTTGATATTCCAAGACCAAAATCCGAAGGATTTCAAAGACAGAATTTAGTGTTAAATGATATTGTGCTGGTTGATATCAGCGTCGTTGAAGATGCATTGCGTGCTAATAATTCCCCGTGAACGCTAGGTTAGGCAGCAACAATACAGTCTTCACAGGGATTGACTATATCAGATACATATTGTTTGGATGGTGGATAATCACATCGAATGGTCGAATTTAGTCTATCTTGCAGTATCCAGAGTACGAAGAATAAATCAACTTCGAAGAATTGTTTTCGATGATGACACCACAATGGATGATGCTAGCATCGTTGATGTTAAAGTTATTGATAAAAAACTCTCCGGTTACAAACAACAAGACAAAAAAAAACAACGAGAATTTGACATTGATGCTGAATTAATAATCACTTTGAAGCAACAACAGAATAATCACTGCGCAAGTTGCAATTGTATAATGCGTTGGCAGTATTCGGATAAAGATCCTCGCCAATTTACCGTAGACAGAAAAAATAACAGTCTCGGTCATGTCAGAAACAATGTGATGTTGACTTGTCTTCAGTGTAATAGACGCAACGGCGCTAGTTAAGACCCCGCGGTGGTAATTGAGTATCGTCAGGAATCACTTGTAAGTGTTCGCGTGTAAAATCCCGCTGAGGGGCAGTTGAATCCAATTTATAGATTGGAGGTCTACCAGTTGATCGTGTTATAGTAGATATCTTGTGTGCAATAACACTCCAAATAGGATCAGTAGCCCTTTTTATGCCACCTTCAAGCTCTCCTGGTTCGTATAAATACCTAACAGTGACATTACTACCAAGAATTGGTTGGGAAACGCTATAATCTTTTTGTGAAATTCTTCGAATTTCCATTTTAGGTATAGACTTCTTTTTAATCGCGTTGATAGGTTTCATGTTGATTGTTCTAGTAATCTCATTATTCAGTGCGGTAATCACAGCTGGTAACCTTTTGACCCATTCACGGGATCGCTTTTCTTGGATGAATTCTTTTGCGTATTGATATCCAAATAACCGCTCAGCAATCGTCCGATTAAATCGTTCTACAATTGCCTGATCGCGATGTAGTGCAGTATGCCCCCGTCTGATGGTGACATTGTGATCTTTCATCGCAGATAAAACAGCGCCTTGAAATTCCTTGCCAGGATCGACTTGTAACAGATTTGGCCAGCGTAGTGGGCCTCGTCGATAAATCTTTTCAAATGCAGAAGCAACTTCAGGTGATGATTTTGTTTTTAGCGGTTCTGCTTGTTTGTATCGACTCGCAACGTCAACTACGGTTAGCGCGTATTTGTAACCGTTATCATGTGGTAAAAACAATAAATCAGCTTGATGAACTTCATTGGGTACAGTAACATCAAAATGCGAGAAATTGATTTGTTTAGGACGCGGTAGATAAATTTGCCATATAGCCTGTTTGGATAACCAATTAGCCGCAGTAGTCCTTTTCACTTTTGCGGCGTTGGCGAGTTTATTGATTGCAGCGTTACCCCTCCAGTACCCCCTCGGAGAATAAAAAATAGATTCCATATTATTAATTACCAGCGCCCATCATCAATTTGCCTTTCATAGCTGATTTTACCAACCACGAAGCCAATTTTTCTTTCAAAGATTTATCAGGAACAGCATTTAACGCATGAATTAATTTCACATCCGCGAGATGCCTGTTTTGCAGATTGCTGCTTTTATATGCAACATCATGAGCATGACACGCCTTATCAATAGCGTTTATCGGATACCCCCCCACCCCGGATCGGGGTTGATTTTGATCATCAAGTCTGATATCTAATCGTGTTCCGGGGCCACAGTAGCTATATCCTGGAAGGTGCTTTTCTCCGGGGTACTTTACCCATGGGGTTCCAGGGAGCTTTGCCAATTTGGCTGCGATATCACCTCCTCGTTTTTTAAAAACATCTCCGGATTTCATAGAAACAAATCTAAATTTTTTGTACCACATGTTGCACATCTACCAGTAAGTGCTGATCTGTTATTTTTAGTTGTAATCGTCGCCACATCATTTGTGTTAGTACGCGTTTTACACTTCACACAATATAGATCCATAATTTATGTATAGAGATATGAATATAATTGATTTTTCAGCGACTAAAACAAAAGAACCAGTTAAGCATCATGCAGCGCTACCAAACTCTATCCGCGCAATTATAATCGGGCCATCTGGATCCGGCAAGACGCAATTGTTGCTCAATTTAATAATGAGATGGATGAAGTGGGATAAGTTGTATTTAGTTGCTCCTAGCGTAGATGATCAACGATGCTATGAAGTGTTAAAGGATTTTAACGAGAATGCATCAGAAATTAAGGGTGAGAACGCCATTGATTTTATAACTGATATTTACGAGGCACCATCCGTGGATGACCTTGATGGGAGCATTAAAAATTTAGTCGTATACGACGATGTGATGTTAGACAATAAAAAAAAAACCAGCTAGAATATTTTCCCGAGGCAGGCATAAAAACACCGACGTGATATATGTCACTCAACGCTACACTCAGATTCCAAAAGTGATCAGAGATAACTGTAATATTCTTGCTGTGTTTAACGGCGTTGATACACATACGTTACGAAATATTTGGCAGACATGGTGTTCCGATATGGACTTCAATCAATTTAAAAATTTCTTTAGTAACGCTGTCGACCCCGCACGGATTTATAACAATAAATTTACATAACCCTCGAACACGATATCGTATCGGACTCGATCAAGTATTTGGTTGAAATCATTTATTATTTTTGTTAACTTGCAGCAGCAGAGAGGGTGTGATGACTACATCGTTGCGACCAAAATTGATTAAAAAATCGTAAAGTCTTCGTTTGCTAAATGGTGACTTATTTTTTTTTTTGGGTTAAAATATGAGATTTCGTAGGAAGGCTCTTTTTCCGTTTTGAGGATTCAATCAATTTTTTGTCGGAAAAGGGTGGTCTGTTCACCCTCTCTGCTGCTGAGTTAAATATTCTACACAATTACGTTGAGCCAGACAATGAAGAACTGAGCCACCAATGCTACACACTTATGTATCCAAGGATCAAACTGACGCCATCATGCTAAACACCTACGTATTCCAGGAACAAATTGAAAGAGGCAAGGAAAAACTGAGACAAACATGCTACATAACAATGTATTTAAGGAACAAACTGAGGCAAGAACCAAACTTAGGCAAATATTATTTACAACTGTTGAAGGACCAAACTAATGGAAACATGCTTCACAACTACATATTGGAGGCAAATAGGCTTCACAACTACGTATTGGAGGACCAAACCGAGGCAAATATGTTACAATGCTATGTAGTCATCAAGGATGAAAAGGGGCAAAAACACTACACTGGTACGTGTTCAATAACCAAACAGACAAACATGCTACGCAATTATGTATTCATAGAGCGAGCTGAGACAAACATGCTACGCAATTATGTATTCATAGAGCGAGCTGAGACAAACATGCTACGCAATTATGTATTCATAGAGCGAACTGAGACAAACATGCTACACCACTATATATTCAAAGTACCAAATCGAGGTCAGCATGTACTTGAACAACATAGTCAAAGAACAAATTGAGTCGAACATGCTTCATCAATATTTATTTACGATAACACTGTGCATGCCATGCAGAAATATCTAAAATTCCTGTAAACCTCTGGACCTAATTATTAAATGACGTATTCAGTTGTCTTATCCCTTCATGAAGAACGGTGTATCCTTTGTAGAATAAATATAAATATGTTTCAGTAATTATCTCCCTTGCATAGACCTTAACACGTAGTTTACTTAGCTCATTAGTTGCAAAATGAAAGACAGATTATACGATTCCCCGTCTTCACTCAATCTGAAACTAATACATTTACAAATGTAAGAAAAAATATTAAAGTCTAGACGAATGGTGTTAAATTGCTTTTTACCGATACAACGGTTAGTAAATTGTAAGCAAAGGATTTGATTCCAAACTGTGAAAACAAATGACAGACAATTTGTTCTGTGATCATCTCATACAAACTGGACATTTCGACTGGACAAATACATAATCGAGGGATAATATAAACGTATAGACATAAAGGTCAAAGTGGGTCTATTTCTGTAAATCTTGTACCCACAACATTTCAAAGTTTTAAATAAATGGCGACGCCAGTGTAAAACATACCCGTACTGTTGCACTAATATATTTAAATCTTACGCTATTTATATGAAGCGCATGGTTCTAAGTTAAGACTTATTTTTACCATTTCATCTATCCATGTATAATACATAATTTAAGATTAAAGGCAGATGCATTTGTAATGTCTACATATTCCTATACAATTACTCCAGTGAATTAAGTGAATTATGATAAAAAATATTGCATGTATAGCTGTATCAGAAAGATAGACGAGTCCCTTATCTTAGATTTATCAGAACGTCTCTGATAAATTATTTTGAAAGAGTCATCTTGAATGCTATGTTTAGCTCAAATAGAGATTCAGTACGTCTGCACTAGATGGAATGTTTTAACATTAATTAATTGTACTTGCATGAACCGTTAATAGTTACGTATTCATGGTAACATAAAGTATTGGTATTCCATTAATAGGCTGAGGATATTAATTAAAGAAACGTTAATAAACACATCACTCTAACGCTTTTCCAGTTTTGGTATCTACAATGTGTATACGAAATATGGAACGCAAGATGTACACTTTATTTATATGAGGTTCAAAACAGTATGAAATACGTCGTTTCCTAATCACACACATTTCTTCCATATGTTCAAATATCGGTAACGGTCTATTCTAATTGACTTGAACGGAAGTAAAATGCCACGTCAGGAAAGGTAATCAGTTTCGTTTGTAACAGGATATGATTTAATATATGTCAAAATGTTTTAATTACCTCAGAGTCATCACTGTTTTACATAAAATATTAAAATATTCTAGAATGCTAATAAAATACAGACCAAATATCATCCTTGAAAACTTTTCAAGCAAATAAAATGAATTTGTAAAAAGTTCAAGAATTGATGAAAACTCTAATCAGCACAGTAACATAGTTAAATATAAATGGATGATAAGTGTTTAAATGCATTCATGTCCAATGACTGTTAAGGTACATACGTAATGTCCAATGACTGTTGAGGTACATACGTAGTGTCCAAATACTGTTAAGGTACATACGTAATGTCAAATGACTGTTAAGGTACATACGTAATGTCCAATGACTGTTAAGGTACATACGTAATGTCAAATGACTGTTAAGGTACATACTTAATGTCCAATGACTGTTAAGGTACATACGTAATGTCCAATGACTGTTAAGGTACATACGTAATGTCCAATGACTGTTAAGGTACATACGTAATGTCCAATGACTGTTAAGGTACATACGTAAGCTAAACAGTACTCTATTTATTAAACCCAGTGTCAAAGTTAATAGCTACCATTTGTACTATGTCACAGAATTAGGCGAAAATTGAATCTATTTCTTCTTGAATACAAACTAATTTCACCATTTTTTTGGTTTCGTCGTACATGCGTTACCTGGGGTGAATAACTGTTTGTCAAGGTAAGCGACGTGTAGCGATTTGCATGTGCCTGACTACAAATCGCTTGAATTCAGGAACATTATAATCACGGGGTGCACGGGACTTTTGCCGTGAATTCTGCTCACCTATTTGGGGACATATAAGGCAGAATATTTCTAAAAAGATTACAAGTCAAACGTATCTTGTCAAACGAGAGATAGATCATCATTCTTTCTCCTGCCAAAGGGGTGAGTGTTAAATTTATATTTCGTTTTATTGTGAATTTTATTCAGTTTATCATTTCATGTAATGATGCCTTTATTACAATGCAGATTTAAACCGTTGAATATTTGGAATTACTAGTCACTATTAGACTTTAAATGCAATAGCGTAATCTAAGTTTTAGATTGTCTTAGAAACAACTATTATTAGTTTGGTTTCTTTATTGTAGCTGAATTGTAGCTGAATATGACTGAATGTAGCTGAATGTGATTGATTGCTCCAGCAAAAGGTCTGAATGTGATTGATTGTGCCGTGATTGTGCCGTGATTATGCTGTTTAATTGTGCGATCAAATTGAGGTATCTGACTGTCTGTCTGTCGGATTGTCTGTCCGTCTACGTATGTCGAGATGTGTAAATATCCGGAAATCTAGAAGTCTAAATGTCCGAGTGTCGGAGCTGTCTAGAGGTGTAAACGTCCGGGGTAGTATCTAAGTGTTTGGGACCGGTGGTTCTAGTAGATGCTGTATGCTGTCTGTACGTATAACTGTAGTGGATCCGTGAAGGGCAAGCGGCCGATAAAAGTATTGGGCCAACCCTAGGTATTCGAAGAAGCTGTGCGGCGATTCAACAGTTGGTGAATCGTACGGTTGTACAGGGTCAAGACCCGTGTGTGTGTTTCAATTGTTGTTACAATTGAATACATTGTTATATTTACACGTAGTTACTTTGAATCACAGTAGTATTTCAAAGGATTACACGAATCTCAATAACAGTTAGTAACTTGATTTAATACATGTATAAGTTTGTACTTGTTGTCGCAATCCATACGTGCGATAACGTAATTTGATGTTTGTATTTGTTGTGCGATAATATAACTTTTGTAAAGGTTCCATTTTATATGAAATATTTGTGTAGTCCAGGAGGTTCCTTGGATCTGTGTTTATTTTGTATTAATATTTATTTTTACATTGTGAATGGTTGTGAAGTGTGATCGTGGGTTGAACGCATGAGTTATTGTGTTGATACATCATTATTTTTCATTAATGATTTATTTCATAAATTTGTATCATCTTTCACATATTGTGTTTGTGTTGTTCATTTAATCCACCAACCACTCGGTAACAATTCTGTTACATACTATACAATGTTCAAGCTTGATGATATTGCGTGGCATTGAAAGCTATTCGTCTTTTTTAAAGCAGAGAAATTACACGACAAAGAAAAGATTGTTTAACTATGAATGTACTCACATAACCTAGGGTTTTCTAAATAGTTAAATTGAATGCTCAACATTTAATAGTAAAATAATTAGGTTTTGATATGTCAAGGTAATGACTTCGTTGAAGTGACTACCTTTCCATAGCACGCATTTATTAATTGTATAACGAACCAATTGTGTTACCATCAACATCTGAGACACCCTGAATTATAAAATATCATAAACACATACAACACGCGCACTCAACACACACGTAGCACACACTCAACACACACATCACAACATCCACATCTTTTATATATATATATATATATATATATATATATATATATATATATATATATATATATGTGTGTGTGTGTGTGTGTATGTATATATATATATATATATATATATATATATATATATATATATATATATATATATATATATATATATATATATATATATATATATATAATGTATGTGTGTGTGTGTACATATAAATTCATAACGTGATACGCCGTTCGGCCTGGTGTTAGGGTAATGTGACTGGATGGGGCAAACTGCTATATGTCAGCGGCATGATGCCCCAGAGCTATCAACTACCTAACTGCAGCGATATGACTGACACACACACACACACACACACACACACACACACACACACAAACACACACACACACAAACATAAATTGATGATTCCGGTAGTGATTTTGATTATTGATTAACATGCGATCTTGATTTTATAACATACATGTAGCACGTTCCAGGTGACGATCAAGAAGTATTTCGGTTTCACGGCTCTCTTCAAAAGTCTAGAAGCCACTACGTACGACCTCGCACTCTTCTAAAGAGCCTCCCTCCGAATTCCCTACAGATCCAATTGTTTCGAAGGTTTGGTCCATGACCGGGAGCAAGAAACAATCGTCCTCCGAACCCAAGTCACCACAGCTAGCAGATGGCAGTTTATACGACATGCAGCATAGGTTTTCGAGAATCAAATCGGCTAAACATATAATGAATACAACCCTGTATTACACTTGACGTGGTTAAGTACAAACGCAATTATATACGTTACGCATGCGAGCACGTGAATTGCTTTACATATTAAATCAGTTTATCAGAACTACTGTACATGTTTGAAAATAGCCAGGATCGTACAGAAATCTATGTTAATCTTAATGAACCGAAAACGTTTGAACATTAATCATCATCTTTCAAAATGGTTAGCATTCAAAAGACACAACATATTAAACATTTATATGGCATATACGTACAGCGAAAACGAATGCGATTTCATGGCTAGCATACCTCTACTAATGAAGACTGCTGTGGTTATTGTTATATGTATTTTTCAATACACATGAAAATGCCAGTTCAGGTTAATGGTGCATGTGTTCCTATTACACAGTTAATACCTGGTTTGCAGATCACATTATACAATATTGTACATTACAGGCATTAACTTTTCTTTAGAATGCATTCCGCAAAGAGGACTTTTTCCGACAATATACAGCGTTAATGCAGACACATTTCTCTCTACAGATAACCTGGATGTTGTGAAATCATCAGCCAGAAAGGGTAAGGTAATCGGATTTCAAACTGCAAGTTCTTTGCAGCATTGGACGAAACGAACTATTTTGAAAGAACTAATCCTGTACACAATAACGAAACACACCACGATTTCGTCCATATTATTACGTTAATACCTGGTTTTAAAACGACCTTTATTGATGATGATCATGCTACACGTATGCAGTATGATTTTGATTAAATTTAGAGCTCTTAAAAACCGAAGTTGTGCATTGATCATGAATCTCGCGAATGACCAACGATAAAGCAATAAATGGACATTGAGATTAAATAAATAATGACAAGCTATATATACTTTGAAAGAAAGAGTAAAGAGTCATCCATATTTAACATACGTTAGTGTCAAAAATACCATTTGTGCATATTCTTTCCCTTTGCAGAACCAATCAAAAATATAATTTATTTGGTTACATAGATATGATGGGTAAACGCCACACAATACTTTTCTGATGGATCAACGCAAAAGGGAAAAACGTCATTGTTATATGTAAAGTGACTAAAACAATCGTTGCAAAGCATTTCACATATCTGGTGTCTCCACAAATATTACATTGGTGCCAAGTTTCCATTACTAGACCGTGATTTATTTAACATCTCAGCACATATCAATCTTCCATAAGAGACGGTAGCTATTTAAAATAAACACTAATCAAATTAATTTTTTGTTGGATATGAATATTAATATACAATTACCAAGCCAAACGTAGGCATTTTCTTGTAAACTCAAACAGTAAAATGTTTGTATCCTAATACCCTCCAGGAATTGATGAACCCATCTGTCAAATAAAGTTAAAACAAGTATTGCATTAGGTCCCGCAAGGACGGATACTCTGCTATGACGTAATCATGGTCAAGACACACGGTCAGGTCCTATAATTGATTTGGGTGACTTGGGGAATTCAACATTAAGACTAAAACTTTTTTCTTTTCAAATGTAAATAATAGGACCTTTAAAGGTTGTATAATAATGTAAGTGCTTTGACAACAACCAACAAGCGATACCTGAGGTCCACCCTTATATGAAATAAATATCTGCAATCTGGAAAAGATAAATGAGAGAGACAAATTTATTATCTGTTTTCTGGTACAAACTTATAGGAACAAATTTGAGTGATATTAATGTTCAAGCAGAGAGAAAATTGGGATATCCCAGAGAGTTTATCAAAATTAAATCGCAATTATGCAGACGAGGTATATAATAATCCTAACTGCAGATATAAAAAAGTCATCCGAATCAAACAAACCGACGAAACTGACATTATTAGTGTGGCTAAAATTGTATGCCTTATTCAGTGACGCCATGGCCTACAATATTAATCAGCTTACACCAGATATATCATTTCAAATACGTCTGCATACAAATCGTTTGATAATATTCGATGATGCTGTGACTATATTGAAAGGAAACTCCATTAATCTGGCAAAAACCTAAAGAAGGGGACCATAAACGCAACCAAAACAACAAAATCTTAATGTACATTCTTTTTTCTGCAAAATTACAAAACGTTATTGAACATTTTCAGGCTTGAATAACAAGTTCCGAATGATCTGTGGAATCTTTCTTCGCAAATATTAGGTGAGTTTTATGCAGTTCTATCTGAGCTTTTGTGGATTTCGTGTGATAAATAAATGTATGTTCTCGTACAAAGTTGATAACAGCGACTATAAAAGTATTACCTAATACCAACTTTAAACCTACTTCAAACCTTATTGATATGAACGAAATCTCCTGAGTTTTGGGATAAACTGTAGTGAATAATTCTAATGCTATTTTACAGATGACGATATAAATACGGTACGTTGAAAGCCCCAGTGTTAGATAATGCACAGGGCATAACGTCGAACAAGTTGAAGAATCAGCTCAAACAGTTTTGATTATATATCTAATCTATTTGATAAGAAATTAGTCATCATTGTTATTTTTTTGCATTTTTTGTTGGTTATTTTATTTAATTTCATTATAATCTGTAGGTAACGTAACAATTCATCTAATAACTGACGTTCTCCAAAATTAGTGACAAGTTTGTAAACAATTTATTTTTCTAAGTGAATATCCTTATCTTGAGTTGATTCAGGGACATTCTATTTTGATCCCCAACCTACGTAATAATCGGAATTTGTTTTATTGTGATTTGTGATGAGGGACTTTCACATTATAAATAAGATACCTTTAACACTTACCCGGGATCGATTTTACGTCTTAGTTCTAAATATAAATCTTCTTTATTTGAAAATTCATGATATATTCAAGATCTTGAGGCAGAAATAATTGTGATAGTTTAGTGTCCAGTAGTCAATTTGGGCTGTAATTTTATTTATTCAAATTATTTATTTCAAATGATTCGTCTCTGTAGATAAAACGTGCTCTACAAACATGACATTCTTTGACATATATTTGAATTTGTAGTGAAATTCTAAATAAGGATTTAATCTTAGATTGTATTACTGCGATCAAACAAAAGACTATTGGCACATAACCAAAATACGGGCCACAACATGTACATCAACACTTTCAGCATTGGAATTTGGATTTGCACTAAAGTTAATTCAGAATTTCAGTCTGAAAGACTTGTCTTTAATTCTAGGATTATTTAGGATTTAATTCCAAACATCGGAAGTTCCTTGTTTACATTTTCACTTTATGATTCTTAGAAATAAACTATTTGTTGGTTGAGCCAATCTTATTGTTTGTCACTCATTGTATTACATATTTAAAAAAAAACAAAAACATAAGAGTCGTAATTTAAATGACAAAAACTAATTGTTGCATTAATTCACACTATCAATTTAAGATAATTATTGCTACTTTCATGTTCTGAACAAAAATTCTGGAGAATACATAGTAGATCACCCTCTTTTGAAGTCCCTCGAGAATAAATAACAAATCACCGTCGCTGGGTGTCCACCCATAATTTGTTCTGGATATATTAATCTTTTGTAAGTATTTTGAAGAGTTATTGCAACAAAATTGCATTAATTGTCTGTTTCAAATAATAAAAAACTGCAAGTTCAAAGAGTGAATTAAGTCTTCATGAAAATGTTGTATCCTGTACTATATGAATGTCTTCCAGGAATTGTGTGTTGATTTTATTAATCGAGGACGATTTATTTAGCGGTACAAAATTTTGTACATTTAACAATGAATGCACATTTTAAACTAATGTCCACCTAATTTAGAGCATATATATATACATACATATATATATATATATATATATATATATATATATATATATATATATATATATATATATATATATATATATATATATATTTATAACGGTACATTTTTCACTATTTCGAATACATCTTCATTTCTAATGGGCAGATTTTACACTTTTTGAGGATGATATTTTCATAAATATTTTATGGCATATTTTGTACATTCTTTTCAATCGAGCGACAAAAACAATGCATGATCTAAGAGGCATCAACAGCTTCCAGTATTGTCCTACTAAAGAAATTGTAAGCTGCAGTTGAGTTTCAATTTATGCACTTGTCAGAGACCATCAGTATTATTCACATTTATTACTTGAGTTTAATTTTTTGCTGGTGGATTATTTTAGATCATTTATATATATTATCAAGTGTTCGAAAACTCTCGATTACGCTGCACCAGGTAAACTCACATAAACGTTTCTTTGAAAGCAAAAAGGATATGTTATATTGAAACATATTGAATTTATCTGTCAATTAGTCTCTCTTACAATCATTTTATCTACTATCTATCTGCTTTATCTACCATCTTATATCACTTAAATAAAGAGATTTTTCAAATCCAATTTAATTTAAATTTCCTATATCGTTGTAAAATGACGCAGAATACATCTCTATTTAATATGCATTTTAAAATGTTATCAAACGTACAGTGCAAATTTCAGAAAATTATATTGAATAGCGTTGACCTAAATATTTGTAACAACCGTAGCTATATTATTGAAAACAAAGATGTCATCGATCGATCGATAGACATCGTTGCCAAATTTAAAACTAAGGTCATAATTGGAGTGATCTCCCAGCTATTATATACTCTCCTTGTCCACTTTCAGAACGCTGGTAGGGAAATGAACTGTTCTGTGTACTAGTAAATTGATGCATCCAGTGACATATTAATGTGGTAAGGTTGTGAAAAGCTATCATTACGATCAAGGGTTTATCATTTTAAGTATTCATAATTAAATTTCACCAACCAATGCTTTTTCTTCACATATTGGTGACATCAATTATTTGATAGAAAAATAGAGCACGCTTCCTAATGTAACATCGAAATACAAACTAATACATGTATCCTTATTATACGGCCCAACATTAGATGACCAGTCTAGTTCTTAAAACTAGTTATGAGAACTACCTAACGCTCTCTTAATTGTGCCCAAACGTCATGTTATCCAAACCTATTTTACGCCCATTATTGGATTTGCAAGATTCTGGTTCTGTCATATTGTATGCGTCAAGAAATCTATTGAGTATAATAATCGGAAGGGTTGTTAGGATAATTACGAGTGATCTTTAGTAGATTTCTATTTAACAGACGCTGTGTGTCTTCCATGATAGGCATGTAGTTTTCGGTCTATTTTCTGGCTCAATCCACTGCGACAACTAATCTCCACATCTCAGTTAAATAATGTAACCTGTCACAATTACTTCTTCATTATTTTTCGAACCTGTGAAATATGTTAAAACTAAATGAAAAAAGGTTTAGCTTAGTTTACTACATGGTTTAAACTTAAATGTTGATGAAAATGTAGCCTCTTAATGCAATGAAATTATTTACATCATGACACTATTGACATTGCAAAATTTCAGCAATGCAGGTAACCAAAACTTTATATTTAAGATGATGGTATCTATATAACATTTAAATTACGGTCAAAAGTATTCATAAGTGAACGTCATGTATTTCGTACATATGCAAATTAATCACTGTAGAAAACCGAATATAAATATTGAAACTAATACTAATCGTTCACACATTTGCAAATGTATAAAAACGATATTTACAGCCACGTATTTGGAAACAACTGTCACATATTTGTAACCCAATGGCAACAACATATTACTGCCTAGTAAACAAAAGGCAGGACAAAACTTTTGAATCTTGACTAATAACGATTTAAATCTAATCCATGTTGTTTTTCTTTTGGGCAAACGGCGGTGCTTCCGTGATAGTCATTTTAATGATGATGTGCCAAGTGTTATTGTATTGATCAACGATTTCTGGCAAAACATAACAGTTTCGGTTAGTGTTATCGCTGGTAAATCTCTTCCACGTGCACTGTTTGAGAATTCCGTTAAACCGCTCTTGACCATGCAGCAGCTTTTGATTTTCATCCAGTTGCTGGTTTAAGGGATTCCTATTTCATAACTAATAATATATTTTATTCAAAGGCTATAATTATGGGTGATCTGCTTCTATCACATATATTGCCAACTTTATTGTAAACGTTTGCACCAAGCCGAATTATTAAAAGGATAATATAAACTTTCATGAAGAGTGTAAATCAAATTATTGAAAGATCTGTAAGTAAGCGGGGGGGGGGGGGGGGGGGGGGGCATATTCATATTTTACAATTTTATTTGTAAACCGTGGCAGGATTAAAATTAAAACTAAATAGTAAATCCTATTGTCAAGCAAAATCTTCCCCAACTAATCATTTAAGGTTTGAAGATCAGCGAAAACCTGCTTCCATGCACAATATTGTAAATAATATTGTAAATAATATTGTTTCCTAATTAGAATTGCTCCAAAGTTCTATTTGAGGCCAGTAAACCACACAGTGTGAGCAAGGTTAAGATATTTCAAACTCAACTTACTGAATAGCATTTTGGCTTCTTGGTCTTTCCATGATAGAGTACTTATCTGACTCACTAACGGAAGTAATTGCTGTATAAATTACAAGTTGATTGATTTATTGACTACTGATAATGTAGATATTTTATTCTAAAACGACCAACTTTGACTTAAGATATGGCAATATTAAGGTTTTAACGACCTATACTTAATTTCAGAGAAGCTACACGTTGGAAGCAATAGGTACCCAAGAAGTACGTAACGTAACTTTAATCGTCTCAAAGAAAGAAAAAAGGAAAGTAAAGTAAACATAATTATTGGTGTGATATACAATTAAAATAGCGTTGGAATAAGGCCGCAATCCGAAAAATATAAACCTCGCTAATTATATGAGAAATTGATCATTTGGTGCATTTTAACAACCCAGAACAATATTTAACATTGGAGAAACATTTTATATATATGGAAAACGTAACCTCCACTATTACAGCAATTTCTTTCAGGAATGAATACTATCTCTACAATTGTCGTATGAGTTTCAAATTATGTTGAAATAAAAAGCTGATTCTAGCATGTAGAACAATCAGTCATTCTTTTGTCATGAAATACCCTGACACCCACTTCGCTTTCTTTCAGACCCAATTATTAGATTATCACTGGCTAATTTTGGACTTCATTAATATCATTTGTAGAACTTACACGAACAAGAATTGCGTACGTTTCTGACTAGAATTCAAAGTAGTATGAGATGGATTTGATTTCCATTTCTTTAAAATCTAGATTTTGTGTGCAGTTTAAGAAGAAATTGGGGGATAGTGGTGGTCTAAATCTAGACATTGGGTCTGAAACTCAAAAATACCTTGAGGGCTTCATGAAGTTATTGTCGATGTCCCTGTCCCTGAATTGTATAACCTTTTATTTATTTATTAAATTCGTCTACTAGAGTTTCGTTTTTGGCGTCAACGATGCCCGACGGTGAATAAAGTATATTGTGTCGTATTTCAAAATAGTGAGTTCGGTTCATCCTATACCGTACATGCCAAGTGCTTTCGATGGGAAAAACCGAATGCCTTCGATGCACAGACAATATATGTGTATAAATACCTCACCGCATTTAAAGTTCTTCACAATACAGATAATCTTGTTAGTCGGCGGTCTCCTATAGGGACTCACACATATCCAGCTGTAGAGCTGCCCAGTGTCTGGAAATGTCCAGGATGTCCGGTGTTATCCGGTGCTGTCAAGTGTCTGGAAAGTCCAGTATCTGGAGTTCCCCAGCTGCACAGCTGTCCATTGTCTAGAATGTCCATTTTCCAGTGTGTCTGGTGATGTCTAGTGTCTGGAGTGTCCCAGCAGTAGAGTTATCCAGTATCTGGAGTGTCTAGTATCTGGAGTATCCGGTGATGTCCGGTATCTGAGTGTCCACTATCTGGAGTGTCCTGTGTTGTCCAAAGTCTAGTGTTCGGATCATCCGAAATCTAGAGTTGTCTGGGGTGTCCAGAGTGGCTAGAGGGACCCGAGCGTTCCTGGTATCGGAGCGGTCACCGTCTACTTGCTGCATGCTGTAAAGCCAGCCGCAGGAATTAAATGTTGGGGTAAAATCAATTGTATCTTTGGGGACTGTAAATATGTTATAGATATGTATTTTTTTCATTTGCATTATTACACTATGAGTGAATCCATTTTACTACATGAGTAAAAAATCTAAACCGCTTGCTAGCAAAGTAAACCGTATCAACCTTTCTATTGTTTACTCACTTGGAATCATTCACGCTTTGTTTTTGTTTGTTTGTTTGGGGTTTTTTGTGGTTTTTTTTTTTGTTGAGTAATTTATTTGTATTTTTTATTATTACATTTGTGAGTTATTATGTTAATAATCCAATATTAGGATTAAATATACACGCACGTATTCATAATTGCATTGCTTATTCAAGTCATTCATTATTAAACATTCTTATTATACCATCGTCAAAAGTGTTATGTTGTGAATACGAAAATCCCACCAGGTTATCGTGTTACAGGCCCAAGGGCAGCACCACCTTTGTTATTTGACTCCATAACTGTAGTAGTGAATATCTCCTCAATTTATTATATCAGAATGGTACATAATTAGGTACACAATTAGGTACATAATTAGGTACATAATTAGATACATAATTAGGTACACAATTAGGTACATAATTAGGTACATAATTAGGTATATAATTAGGTACATAATTGCCAAATTACCCCACTACAGTAATAAGATCTCGAAAAGTTCTAGCTGCAAAGAGCTCTTCGAGATTACTAATCAACTAAAGTTAAGGAAGAAATATACACCACTTCAAACAACTTTATTTCCAGTAGACCTTCTGGACCGGTTTGCAACTTTCTTCCGTGCCAAGGTACAAACTATTAGATATAAGCTTGACAACACAATTTCAATTGACTCGTCGTCACAGTAAAGATGCGATACGGAATGTTAGCGACAACCGTTATCAGCATCTGAACCATTCTCTATAGATTCAGTACATACAATCGTGATGAAGAGTGTACGAAAGTCATGTGAACTTGATCCAGTTCCAATAGAACTGCTGCTTGAGTGCTTAGCTCCAGTTTTGTCTTCACTAACTGATGTTATTAATACCTTTCGGTGAATTCCCTTCATTTTTCCAACCTGCCGTTGTAAAGCCTCGGCTGAAGACACCAACACTCGACCATCACGAATTGAAGAGCTACCGCCCAATTTATAATCTCCCGCTCATATAACCAAATCCTAGTAAAACGTTGTTCTAACCCATCTTGTAGCTTGTCTGAATTCAAACAATCTATTCAGCAATGTAAAGTCTGCATTATCACCATCGCCACAGTACTACAACTACTCTCTTGAAAGTAGTTAATGACATTCTCTCTGCATTGGATAGCGAAAATAGTACAGTTCTCATCCTCATTGATTTATCTGCAGCATTTGACCTAATAGACCAAGATATATTACTTCACCGTCTCCAGCACTTATATCACAATACAGCCTTACTGTGGCTCAAGTCACACTTAGTCAACAGGACCTGCAAATGGAATACACTCCAATCCAGTTGAGATATGTTGTGGTGTTCCACAAGGGTATGTTCTTGACCTGTTCACTTCATTCTGTACACTTCGTTTCTCCTTAGTATGATAATCATCCAGTGCCTCACCAGTTGTACCCAAATATACAAATCTGGCCACACATATGAAGTTAATGCTACCATCCAAGAAGTAGAGAGGTGCATTTCTGGTGTAAATATCGTGGTTAACATGTTACAAGCTGCAGAGGAATGACGAAAATATGAGGCCATTCTGATCACAACACAAAGACTTTCTCAGTCACATCATTTACCCCAAACAAACAATATCCGCAACAACAATATTAAATTCACACAGTCAGTACGAAACCTAGGTGTTACTCTAGACTGTACATGTACTCTCACATTGCACAATATGTCATGAACATATGCAAGGCTGCATACCTTGAGCTGAGACGCATCAACTCCATACGCAAATATCTTTCAGTTGATGCCACTTAAGCGCTTGTGTGTTTATTAGTGCTTTCAAGACTGGACTATTGTAACTCAAATCTGTTTGGTTCGTCTCAACATCTACTCCAGAAACTTCCAAAAGTTCAACACTGCATTTTAGAGTTCCAGAATCAGAAAACGCCTGCTCTGTACCATACACTGACTAACCATTCGATCCCGAATCAAGCACAAACTTTGTTCTCTGTTCCACGTTACATTGACAAATTCCAGTCGAACATACCTGTCTGGCCTCAACCAAGTGTATTCACCAGCAAGATATGTAGGTCCCTCTTCTGACATTCGTATGCGCATTATTCCCATTATGAAAACAAATTCATATGGAGAACCGCATACCAGGGCGTAGCAACTTGGAACGAATTCCCAGTTGAAATTAGACACAAAGACACAGTGATCCCTTTTAATAGTGCTCTGAAACCCCACCTTTTAAAACTTCAAGAACAAACTTAAAGACCTAATAATGTTTCGTATCTTAACTATTGTCAGCATGTTTTTATGTTTTCTAATGTCAGGGTGTTTTTGTAGTCATATCGTTTTATATGTTATAAAGCGCTTCGAGATACTAAAGTTTAGGCACTATACAAAGTCTTCATTATTATTATTATTATTATTATTATTATTATTATTATTATTATTATTATTATTATTATTATTGCTTTCTTTCTGTATCCCTAATTTGTGTATGAGACAATTCCATCCAACTTAAATTCAAACTTTGACCACTTAATTTATCTCTACAGACATGACCTGAGACACAGCACTGAGGTTATTGTGATGTAATTATAGAACCTGAAATAGCTGCTGTGTCGGAAATTAAACGTGTAGGCTATGCGATAATCTTTCATCTTCCACGTCATCAATGTGAATGGCCTAAACAATTGATGATATCCGTAAATGTTTCTTAGAACGAAACAGATACAAGATTTATATGCATGGCTGTAACTTTCGACTATCGGTCCGGTATTCAAGTCCCATATGAATGCTATTAACAATATGATGACGTAAATGTGAACATGATTAACCATCATTTGGAACTGCTTGACTAATGAATGCTCTGCATATGGAAAAAGTCTTAATTTTACATAAGGGATGCTACAAGTATAATGGCATTTATAATTTATTCACATTGTCTATGGTAAAATAAATAAAATGAATTAAAAATAATTTATACCTATTTAAGCCTACCAGGGTTCTTTGCGTTTGAGACCCCTTGTCTAGATAAGACCAGCACGATTCCACCATTCCTCCTTAAATATTATAAACTGATACATCTCCGATTAAGGACAAGCTGGTGGTCTCAACGATATATTAACGTTGATATTTACCTTGGATAATCCCCAGGATTATATGCCATTATTTCTGATATAACGAATCAATAATCTGCAACACTTTTCGACTCATTAATAGGACAACATTACCCATACCTAATGGAGTGACACAACACTAATAGGACAACATTATCCATACCTAATGCAGTGACACAAAACTAATAGGACAATATTACCCATACCTAATGCAGTGACCTAAGACCAATATATCAATATTAACTATGCCTAATGGGGGGACACAATACTAATACATTAATATTACCTATACCAAATGGATTGACACGTGACAAATATATCAATATTACCCATACCAAATGGATTGACACGTGACAAATATATCAATATTACCAATGCTCAATGGGTTGACACGAAGTCGTGTATCATACACCAATACTGACCATACCTAAGGTAATGACACAAGACTAATATATACCTAATGGGGTGACTCAAGACTATATATCCATATTATACATACCTAATGGAGTGACCCACAACTAATATGACAACATTACCCATACCAAATGGATTGACACAAGGTTAATACATCAATACTGACCATACCTAAGGTGAGTGACACAAGACATATATCCATATTACCTATACCTACTGGAGTGACACGAGACTAATATATAAATATTACATGGACATAATAGAGTAACACAAGATTAATATAAAAACTGTTATATATACCTAATGGAGTGACATAAAACTAATATAACAATATTACCTATACCTAATGGAGTGACACAAAATTAATATAACAATATTACCTATACCTAATGGAGTGACATAAAACTAATATAACAATATTACCTATACATAATGGAATGACACAAAACTACTATAACAATATTACCTATACCTAATGGAGTGACATAAAATTAATATAACAATATTACCTATACCTAATGGAGTGACACAAAACTACTATAACAATTTTACCTATACCTAATGGAGTGACACAAGATTATTATAAAAGTGCATAATATTATTAATCTATTATTACTGAATCTGAAAGGCGGGGTAAATAATGTTGTACTAAGGAAACTATCAATGCAAGTGAGGATTAATTAAAAAAATTAATGCCAATCAGGTAATTGAATAATTTTAACTTAAACTGAAGGTGGCGTTTAAATACATGCATGTATATTTTGAAAGACACGAATGACAATACATTGAGGAATAAAATCGATAAGTGAAGCTATATTTATAGTATATTTCATTATTTTTATTTCAATTGAAACTTACTAATATCCTAACGGTTTCTTCGTGATTACAATTATTCGACAAGTGTCATAAACTTTATTTGAAATGAACACAAATTTTAGATTCAAGTAATCTCATGTAGAAACCAAAATGGTTATATTTTACCAAACCTCACAGATGTGTAGTTAAGTGACTTTGGAATACATTCGGACATCTCGTTAGTTCTACCGTTACATTACATGACGTTACAAAGTTAACTATGAGGGATTATTACACGTGAAAATCTTACAATTGGTACTGATTTAATATCGAAATTATGAAATGAGTTTGAATAATTAGCAGATTGTGAGCCTTGACTGTATGTAAAGTGAAATACTATGTAATAAAACGCCATAATGTTTTTAAAATGTTGAATTCCTCAGAATATGAAGGATGAGCTGTTGAGTGGAAACTGTTTCTAATATGACGTGTAAACAGTTGAGTGGAAACTGTTTATAATATGACGTGCAAACAGTTGAGTGGACACTGTTTAAAATATGATGGAAACAGTTGAGTCGAAACTGTTTATAATATGACGGTTAAATAGTTGAGTGGAAACTGTTTATAATATGATGGGTAAAGCGGTTGCGTGGAAACTGTTTATAATATGACGGTCAAAGAGTTGAGTGGAAACTGTTTATAATATGAAGGATAAACAGTTGAGTGGAAACTGTTTATAATATGATGGGTAAAGTGGTTGCGTGGAAACTGTTTATAATATGACGGTCAAAGAGTTGAGTGGAAACTGTTTATAATATGACGTGTAAACAGTTGAGTGGAAACTGTTTATAATATGACGTGCAAACAGTTGAGTGGAGACTGTTTAAAATATGATGGAAACAGTTGAGTCGAAACTGTTTATAATATGACGGTTAAACAGTTGAGTGGAAACTGTTTATAATATGACGTGCAAACAGTTGAGTGGACACTGTTTAAAATATGATGGAAACAGTTGAGTCGAAACTGTTTATAATATGACGGTTAAATAGTTGAGTGGAAACTGTTTATAATATGATGGGTAAAGCGGTTGCGTGGAAACTGTTTATAATATGACGGTCAAAGAGTTGAGTGGAAACTGTTTATAATATGACGGGTAAACAGTTGAGTGGAAACTGTTTATAATATCAAGGGTAAAGTGGTTGCGTGGAAACTGTTTATAATATGACGGTCAAAGAGTTGAGTGGAAACTGTTTATAATATGACGGGTAAACAGTTGAGTGGAAACTGTTTATAATATGATGGGTAAAGCGGTTGCGTGGAAACTGTTTATAATATGACGGTCAAAGAGTTGAGTGAAAACTGTTTATAATATGACGTGTAAACAGTTGAGTGGAAACTGTTTATAATATGACGGCTAAACAGTTGAGTGGAAACTGTTTACAAAATAATGGGTAAAGTGGTTGCGTGAAAATTGTTCACAATACCACAGGTGTAACCTTGATCTAATTAATTTATAAATACCACTTGGCAGTAAAAGTTATAAAATATTCCACACTGGATTTGAACTGATATACAACAACAGCTGGTTATTATTATACTTTCACTACGGTTTATGTTCCATGGGACACATGCGTTCAGGACAGTCTTTACTCCCCTTCCTAACTGTACTGATGTCTTATATTTAATAAATAGTATAGAACGCTTTCTGTGTCACAGAATTAGGCGAAAATTGAATTTATTTTTTTTTCTTGATTTACAATCTAATCTCACCATTTTTTTTTGTTTCGTCGTACATGCGTTGCCTGGGGTGAATAAGTGGTTTTTCCCAAGGTAAGCGGCGTGTAACGATTTGCATGTGCCTGATTTTGAATTGCATGAAATCCGGAACATTTGTTTCACGTAGTGCACGGTAATCTTGCCGTGATTTCTGCTCACCTATTTGAGGGTATATAAGGCAGAATATTACTGATAAATATTACGGGACCTAAAGTATCTAATCACAGGATAGATAGCTCGTCTTTCAATCTCCAGCCAAAGGGGTGAGTGTTAAATTTATATTTCGTTTTATTGTGAATTTTATTCAGTTTATCATTTTCATATAATGATGCCTTTATTGCAATGCAGATTTTAAACGTGAATATTTGGAATTACTAGTCACTATTAGACTTTAAATGAAATAGCGTGATCTAAGGTTCAGATTATTTTTTGAGACAACTATTATTAGTCTGGTTTCTTTATTGTAGCTGATAACGCATCTGATAACGTCTGATAACGCATCTGATAACGTCTGATAACGCATCTGAAAACATCTCTGATAACGTCGGCTGATAGCATCTCTGATAACGCATTTGATAACGTCTGATAACGCATCTGATAGCATCTCTGATAGCATCTCTGATAACGCATCTGATAACGTCTGATAACGCATCTGATAACGTCTGATAACGCATCTGAAAACATCTCTGATAACGTCGGCTGATAACATCTCTGATATCGTAGCTGAAATTGTTGCTGATTTATTGTGCAATCGAATTGAAGTATCTGACTGTCTGTCTGTCAGATTGTCTGTCCGTCTACATCTGTCGTGACGTGTAAATATCCGGAAATCTAGAAGTCCGAGTGTCGGAACTGTCTAGAGTTGTAAACATCCAGGGCGACATCTAGGGTATTGAGGAACGTTAGTTCTAGTAGATGTTGTATGCTGTCTGTACGTATAACTGTGGTGGATCCGTGAAGGGCAAGTGACCGATAAAAGTATTGAGTCAACCCTAGGTCTTCGGGGAAACTGGGCGGCGATTCAACTGTTAGTGAATCGTACGGTTATACAGGGTCGAGACACATATGTGTGTTGCAATTGTAGTACAATTGAATACATTGTTGTATTTACATGGTTACTACAAATCACAATAGTATTTCAAGGCATTGCATGATTCTCAATAAAAGCTAGCAACTTGATTAAATACATGTATATGTTCGTGCTAGTTGTCGCAATCCATACGTGTGATAGTATAGTTTGATGCTTGTGTTTATTATCGTAATTTATACTTGCGTTAATATAACTTTTGTCTAGGTTCTTTGGATCTGTGTATAGTCCAAGAGATTCCATTGTATCTGTGTTTTATTTTGTATTAATATTTCATTTATTCATGTATTGTGAATGGTTGTGAGTGTAATTGTGGGTTGAACGCATGAGTTATTGTGTTGATACATCATTATTTTTCATTAATAATTTATTTCATAAATTTATATTTTCTTTCACATATTGTGTTTGTGTTGTTCATTTAATCCACCATCCTCCCGGTAACAATTCTGTTACAATGGTGTCAGAAGTGGGATCGTTGGATTAAGTGAACTGTCAATCATTTTTGTGAAAGTAAACATTTAATGTTTATATTTGAGCGTGACCTTCTTGACAAGATAATACTCAAGTTGGGGTTTATTTTTGTTTAGTTTATCTAGGTCCGTGTGTCCAGTATAAACGTGTTTAAGGTATTGGTTTGGTTACCTACATATATTCATATTACAATTGTCATTGTCATGTCATCCCTTAAGGACTTGGTTGCCTTAGGCAAAGAATTTGGGAATGAAGGTGAAAGCTTAAGGAAATTTATTCAAGAAGAACAAGCCCGGGAAAGGGAAGAAAGGGTAAGAGCAAGGTAATTAGAAAGGGAATCGGAAAGGGAAAAAGGGGAAGCCGAAGAAAGGAAACTGGAATTAGAAAGGGAATCCGATGATAGGAAATGGGCCTTTGAGAGGGAAAAGATAGAATTTGAGAAGGAAAAGATAGAATTAGAGAAGCAGGCCGAAAAGGACAGGATAGGATGGGAAATGGAAGCGGAGGGAAAGCGAATAGAGTTAGATAAACTAGCAAAAGTAGAAATGTTAGAGTTAGAAGAAAGAGCAAAGCAACGGGATCATGAGCGTAAGGTAGAATTAGCAACATCTGGAAGAGAACACGATTCTACCTTTAGCAAATTAAGGGGCCCCAAATTACCTCCCTTTGAGGATGAAAAAGATAACATGGATAGTTATCTTCATCGGTTTGAGCGGTATGCTGAAAACCAGAAGTGGAGTCAAAATGACTGGGCATTGCATCTTAGTGCTCTATTAAAGGGTAAAGCACTGGATGTATACTCGCGACTTCCGAGAGACGATGTGTTTAAGTACGACGTCCTAAAGGAAGCACTTCTCAAAAGGTACGAGCTCACTGAACAGGGTTTTCGTAAAAAGTTCAGGTATAGCAAGCCCGATAAGGGAGAAACCTTTGGTCAGTTCACCGTGAGAATTGCGAACTATTTTGAACGGTGGATTGAATGCGGCAAAGCGGTGAAAACGTTTGAAGGATTGACTGATTTCTTGCTCAGAGATCAATTATTTAATACAATTGGGCGAGAATTAGATCGATTTCTGAAGGAGAAAGTCTTCACAAACGTAAAAGATATGGCTAAGCAAGCCGATCTGTTTGCCGAAGCTCATTGGGGAACCCAGAATGTGGTTTTAAAAGATTTTAAGTCTGGAAACCAGTCTACGAGACCTATGCCTAGGGAGCTTGTAAAATCAGCTGAGGTAAATAGGTCAGTTAGGAATCCAGGTATTCAGCGTGTGCAATGTTTCTTGTGTAATGCATGGGGTCATGTTCAAAAAGACTGTCCTAAAAGAAAGGGACTTGTACATAAGGTAGCAGTGGCTATACAAAGTAAAGGTATATCTGATAATATCGTACAGGTAGAACCTTGTATTCATTCGCTTGGCACGTGTCTATTTCCCGAAGCGCGTGTACCAACCGCGAGAGGGTTTGTCAACGGTCGAGAAGTCGTAGTATTACGTGACACTGGTTGCACTGGCGTAGTGATCAAACGTAGTCTCGTGCAAGATAACCAAATGCTCGGGTGGGAGTCCCCATGTATGTTACTTGATCAGACGATCTGTCGCATTCCCGTAGCAAGGATCACGGTAAAAACACCTTTCCTCACTGGAACTGTTGATGTCCTTTGTATGGAAAACCCTATTTACGATCTGACGATTGGTAATGTTGAAGATTCCCGTCTTCCAACCATGGCCGATTTTAAAATACCTTTGGCTCAGGCAGTCGAAACGCGAGCGCAAACACGGCGAGAGAAAACCGCGTTTCATAAATTAATAGTCCCTGAATCGATCTCCGGAATTTCGCGTGATGATTTCAAACAAGAGCAAGAACGTGATGAATCCATCAGAACAATTGTTGAGAAAATCACGTCCGGCACGATTAAACACTGCAAGCGTGGGGGAAGCTCGAGATTCGTATGCAAGAACGGATTAATTCATAGGGAGTTTAGCGCTCGGGAGGGTAAGAAGTATTGGCAAGTGGTCGTACCCCAGAGATATAGATCTCAAGTACTTAGGGTGGCGCATGAGTCAAGCATGGCAGGACACCTAGGTAAGGCTAAGACCACTAGCAGGGTAGTCGCTGAATTCTACTGGCTAGGTGTTAATGGCGATGTCACACGGTTCTGTAGGTCGTGCGACGTATGTCAGAAAACCGTCTGTAAGGGAAGGGTCACAAGGGTGCCCTTAGGACAGATGCCATTAATAGATACACCGTTTAAAAAGAGTGGCAGTATATATTTTAGGACCAATACACCCGGGTACCGAAAGAAAGAATCGGTATATTCTTACTCTGGTTGATTACGCGACCAGATACCCCGAAGCCGTAGCGTTACCAACTATTGAAACGGAAAGGGTAGTTGAAGCAATTAGAGACGCACCAAAGCCAACCAATAAAACGCAGGTAAGATCATTTCTAGGTCTAGTAGGTTTTTATAGAAAGTTTATACCGAACTTTGCAGCCATTGCTAGCCCGCTGTCTGATTTAACCAAGAAGGGGCAACCAAACAAAGTTGAATGGGGACCGCCACAAGATAAAGCATTTTGTACTCTGAAAGAGAAACTTGTTAGTGCACCTATATTAAAATTGCCAGATGTCAGCAAACCTTTTATTCTAAGAACAGATGCTTCTGAAACTGGGTTGGGGGCAGTTTTACTGCAAGAGCAAGACGACAGTAAGTTACCCGTAGCTTACTCGAGTAGGAATTCGCTACCCAGGGAGAAGAATTATTCCGTCATAGAAAAGGAATGTTTGGCCGTAGTATGGGAAATTAGGAAGTATCACGCATATCTATTTGGGAGAGATTTCGTTCTCGAGACTGATCACCAACCCCTACTGTATTTAAACAAGGCCAAGGTCGCTAACGCTCGGTTGATGCGTTGGGCGCTAACACTACAACCTTATCGCTTCCGTGTAGAAGCAATAAGGGGAGTTGAAAATGTAGGTGCAGACTACTTGAGTAGGGCATGATGGGAAATTTGTATGGATTTGCCCAGTAATAAATCCAGATTGTAGTATAACCAGTGTAAATGTTGTAAGATATCATCAGTAGTGATTTTTCTTCTATTCTGTGTTAGTTTTAAAAATGTGTACATTTTTATTCTTAGGGGGGAGGTATTGTCACAGAATTAGGCGAAAATTGAATTATTTTTTTTTCTTGATTTACAATCTAATCTCACCATTTTTTTTGTTTCGTCGTACATGCGTTTCCTGGGGTGAATAAGTGGTTTTTCCCAAGGTAAGCGGCGTGTAACGATTTGCATGTGCCTGATTTTGAATTGCATGAAATCCGGAACATTTGTTTCACGTAGTGCACGGTAATCTTGCCGTGATTTCTGCTCACCTATTTGAGGGTATATAAGGCAGAATATTACTGATAAATATTACGGGACCTAAAGTATCTAATCACAGGATAGATAGCTCGTCTTTCAATCTCCAGCCAAAGGGGTGAGTGTTAAATTTATATTTCGTTTTATTGTGAATTTTATTCAGTTTATCATTTTCATATAATGATGCCTTTATTGCAATGCAGATTTTAAACGTGAATATTTGGAATTACTAGTCACTATTAGACTTTAAATGAAATAGCGTGATCTAAGGTTCAGATTATTTTTTGAGACAACTATTATTAGTCTGGTTTCTTTATTGTAGCTGATAACGCATCTGATAACGTCTGATAACGCATCTGATAACGTCTGATAACGCATCTGAAAACATCTCTGATAACGTCGGCTGATAGCATCTCTGATAACGCATTTGATAACGTCTGATAACGCATCTGATAGCATCTCTGATAGCATCTCTGATAACGCATCTGATAACGTCTGATAACGCATCTGATAACGTCTGATAACGCATCTGAAAACATCTCTGATAACGTCGGCTGATAACATCTCTGATATCGTAGCTGAAATTGTTGCTGATTTATTGTGCAATCGAATTGAAGTATCTGACTGTCTGTCTGTCAGATTGTCTGTCCGTCTACATCTGTCGTGACGTGTAAATATCCGGAAATCTAGAAGTCCGAGTGTCGGAACTGTCTAGAGTTGTAAACATCCAGGGCGACATCTAGGGTATTGAGGAACGTTAGTTCTAGTAGATGTTGTATGCTGTCTGTACGTATAACTGTGGTGGATCCGTGAAGGGCAAGTGACCGATAAAAGTATTGAGTCAACCCTAGGTCTTCGGGGAAACTGGGCGGCGATTCAACTGTTAGTGAATCGTACGGTTATACAGGGTCGAGACACATATGTGTGTTGCAATTGTAGTACAATTGAATACATTGTTGTATTTACATGGTTACTACAAATCACAATAGTATTTCAAGGCATTGCATGATTCTCAATAAAAGCTAGCAACTTGATTAAATACATGTATATGTTCGTGCTAGTTGTCGCAATCCATACGTGTGATAGTATAGTTTGATGCTTGTGTTTATTATCGTAATTTATACTTGCGTTAATATAACTTTTGTCTAGGTTCTTTGGATCTGTGTATAGTCCAAGAGATTCCATTGTATCTGTGTTTTATTTTGTATTAATATTTCATTTATTCATGTATTGTGAATGGTTGTGAGTGTAATTGTGGGTTGAACGCATGAGTTATTGTGTTGATACATCATTATTTTTCATTAATAATTTATTTCATAAATTTATATTTTCTTTCACATATTGTGTTTGTGTTGTTCATTTAATCCACCATCCTCTCGGTAACAATTCTATTACATTCTGCAGTTATTATTCAATAAGAAATAACGTTACATAAACAGTTGATTGGAAGCTCTTCACAATATGACGGATAATCAGTTGTCTGAAAACTGGTTACAAAATGACAGGTAAGCAGCTGACTGGAACCTTGTCACAATAAGACGGGTTAGCGGTTGTCTGAAAACTGATTACAAAATGACAGGTAAGCAGCTGACTGGAACCTTGTCACAATAAGACGGGTTAGCGGTTGTCTGAAAACTGATTACAAAATGACAGGTAAGCAGCTGACTGGAACCTTGTCACAATAAGACGGGTTAGTGGTTGACTGGAAACTGGTCACTAATTGACCGGTAAGCAACTGATTGGAAACTGGTCACAATTTAACCCATAAGCAGTTCACAGGAAATTTCTAATAATATGATCATTGATTAAATGATTGTAAACGCTAATAAAATGTTCTGGATGGATATTTTTATCACGTCAGTTAATTTACAATCGTTAACGTAACAACAAAATACATTATCTTATCTTCGCTTTGCAATTAATAACATTGAAGTAGAAAAGCAATTTTGACACGAAATATGTTCCTACACTGCAGCTTTTTTTAGTAAAAATGTTGTTTACAATGATACAACGAAAATAACTGTTGGCAAGCACACTAAGTGAAGAAACGCAATTACAGTTAATAAAATTATCCTGAAAAAGACTGCTAAACTCTGTTTGATTGGAAATGCAGTGATGGTGACACGTTTATTCGAATGCTAAGAAGATATTATATCAAATTGCACCTTGACGATATACTCTTGCATAAAAAAATCTATATCAAATCCAGTACGCTATAACTGCTCCAAAAGTTTGAACTCTTTTCAGAATTGTTTCATATAATGTTTTCCACAAGGTCATTCAAAATTAAAATTACAAGAGAAATTAAGAATCTTTGAAGATGAAGCTTGCTCTAACTCAGAGCAAGTTGTTGATTGTTTGACCCAAATTCATGTTTTCGACAAATATTGATTACAACGGTTTCGACAATATGCAATAATCAGTAACCATCCAACCAGCTTGGATAAGTTTTCATAAACTTGTGTGGTAACCTCATTAATCAATACTGCAATTCTGGTCACCAATTTACGCATATGGCGTGCTTGGCAAGAACTCTAAACACACGTTGTACATAAATGATCATGTGAAACTTCCCTCAAAATTCTCTATATTAAGTCAATAATATTATCAGAGCGACTTTTATCTTCTAGTGGTGAAAAGAGAACAATATTTACGGGAACACAAATGAGACATTTCTGGTCAGAATGGTTCTTGAAAGCAATCGGAGAGGCGTGTGATTTATATTATAGATGCATTCCGATAGTCTGTCAACAAAATCCGACGTCGTAAGGAAGTGACAATTTGTTCACATATATTAATATTATTCTTGTCAATATAAATCATTAGATAAATTCGCACAGTAATCTCGATCGATGCTTAATTTTGTTATAGTTTGGGTTTTGGCAGCATGTTTGATTGAAATACATGGATTTGTGATGTCTAGACTTCAGTAGCTTGCTGTGCAGCGATCTTCACATGGGCTTCCTAATTCTCCATTATAAGACATCAAGCAATGGATAAATGCGAAACTCGAGTTAAAAGAAATTATTCGACCCATGTAGCGTTATTCTCCACTTCGGAATGCTTTATGGTTGTTTAAAATTATTGTCAATTTTTAATTTTGAAATGTTTAAGGTTCCTATTAATTGTCCTACTAAAATTGTAAGAATTATTGGTATTAAATTGCAATTGTATGTATCCATTTTGAAATCCAATCAAATAAAAGGTTACGACAAATTATTTATTTCAAATTATTCTGTAATTTTGAGTTGTGAATTAATTAATAATGCCTATAGTAGTCACAAGACAACTGCAATGTGAAACTTTACAACATTGAGTATTATTTATAATTTACTTCTCTATCATCACACACACACACACAATACAAAAAGGCCGCTACATAAATATATCTGGCAAGTGAGTTCTCATGTCGGAATTAGTGTATTGACTCGTGGATGTAGTTATAAGGAGAAATTTAAATGTATGTTTGTTTAAAAGAAATGTAAACATTCTAAAAACTGACTTTTGCAAACATTACAGCATTCCAAATGCTGGCATTAATATCAAGCAGTAACAGCATGTGCACAAGCAGAGACAACAGTATGTACACAAGCAGAGACAAAAGTATGTATACAAGCAGAGACAACAGTATGTGCACAAGCAGAGACAACATTATGTACACAAGCAGAGACAACAATATGTACACAAGCAGAGACAACAATATGTACACAAGCAGAGACAACAGTAATTCACTGTAATATTAGTTACAAGCAGTCCTGACATTATTAGTTTTATTTACCTCTAGATTACCCAGAATGTTCTGTCCAATAAATATACTATTTAGCCATATCTTCTTATTGGCAACGAAAATTAAATATTCAAAGAAATACGCAGCGCATAACGAAGCGTGATGATCTTAAGACGTCTAAAAATTAACTGTGTATAGGAAGATTAAATAACAGTGGTTATCTGAACAAACATCGATAGCACGCAAACCATTCCAAATAATAAAAATCATCGATGTTTGACAAATAAAAGCATTATAATAAATCTAATGTGTGTAGTTATCGAAACTACGAACTTATTATACTGTATGCATTCTCTAAGACATTAAAGTAGTTCCACCTCAATAACAGCTGCTTCTTTAAATTTTCACTTCGTGCACTATCCCTTGACTGGACTACTGATCCTTAGGATTTGGTACTGTCATTTGGATTTAGGACGTCGGAGTATTGTTACCGTACTATAAGAGTACTATTAGGCTCAATATTGCTATTTGTGCGTGATACTTTCTTGAGTGCCACTCATCAACGCACTTTGCTCCTCGAATCAGGGTAATGTCGTTCTTGACATTGTGGTATGACTACTAGAATTAACCTATCCAAGTTAGAAGTTCTTTCTGAACATAGAGCGTATTTTTGGCAACGGAACATAACTTCTATTACATTTAAAAGAATATACAATTATGTTTGCAAATGATGTCTCTTGTAAGATTAAAAAATAGAAACGGAACATTGATCGGAGATAATTAGTATGTGGTCGAACATGACGCACAAACTTATACTCCACAAGAACTGCATTATTAAAAGACATGCATCGAGATGGTGCTTTCTATATCTCTATATCAGAGGTGTTGAAAGCTTGTTATCATTAGACCTAAACACATTGTAAATTGGTTTCCGTTTCTTAAACATATATAAATAACACCTTTAAACGTTTGTTTATATTACTGTTATAATTGGCTCTACAACCGATTAAAACCTGACAATTACTGTTGACTCTGAGATATGCAATAGTTTTGAGCTATAACTCAAAAAGTAACTATCCTCAGAGAGTACAGTTATTAGTAAATGGCGAATATGATCCCACTGATTGTTTGGAATCCGTGAGATAAAGTCTTGACAGTTTGTCAGTAATCAATGATAATTATGCAAAGAGGTAGATAGTGACTCTGACAGCTGTCACACAAATACGATGAAACATACAAACTAACAAAGCTTCATGTTTCTTGCAATTCTGTTATACATATGACTGGAAGCCATCAGGACTGATTAAGACAATAACAAGGGTTAATTCTGTTATACATATGACTGGAAGCCATCAGGTCTGATTAATACGATAACAAGGGTTAATTCTGTTATACATATGACTGGAAGCCATCAGGACTGATTAATACAATAACAAGGGTTCAGGACTAATCAGTAAAATATCATATATTTGAAGTAGGTGACGTAACATAAACTGATATCATTGTATTGGAACGGACTGGTCAAACTTCTTATTATACAATTGAGCTGGGATGGGACTAGAATGTTTTGGTGGTGAAGACATTTTTTCAAAGCTTTTCTTTAAAATCTTAACACAGACTTGGCTTACTGACTACATTTCATCAGAATAAATTGTATTATGTGGTTTAGAAAACAATTAATTATTTTTTCATAATGACTTAAAATTTGTTAACGTCAATCTAAACCAAATATGGTTCGTTAAATAGTCATTATTAGTGAAACATGCACTGCAAATTAAAATATTATCATTGATGTGAATGATTGTTGATGCAATTTGTGAACTTTAGAATACTGTGGAATTTGCGAGCGGAGATCTGTCAGTGACCGATGCAGATTAGCTCGATTTTCAAGCGAGTATATACGGTTGTATTAAAATAATTTGCAAACAGCTGCGATAGCTCAGACACTGACGTCTTAAAGATGTGTGAAGCATTAATTAATGCAAAAGGCTTACCTCTTCAAGTATATAAGGTACTTTCGCTAATCTTGGTACTATAATTCATCGTATTTATCATTATCTCTCCAAGTCCCAATTTCCCAAACCATGATTTACTGCCCTGCAGATGTCTTCAAAATTGATATTCATGGGCTACAATACTCGTCTCTTATTATATCTGAATTCATAGGTATTTTTATGTATATTTAATTTGCATTGTTAGTAGTGAAGAGGGACGAAATAGGGACTAATAGACTTCAATGTTAAAAAGTTCCGCGGTCCCAATTGGGACAAACTTTACAGAGCCAATGGGTATTAGCATTACAGACCAAGTCCCGGCACTATAGTACAAAAGGCACTGAACAGGGGTGACATCATTGTAGTGGACACTGGGAAAGCAATGGAATCAATGTTGCAAGTGGCTGACCTCAATCAGGCGGAACAGTGTGGGAAAGGGCGAGGTCGAAGGGTTTGTAATCTGAATATAATTTTCCATATAGCCAAAAAATCCAAATCAGTGATTGCTCCAATTTATTGGACCTAATGTGTCTTCTTACGTAGACGTCGATGCTTGGCTAAGCGTTGTTTCATATACCGGGTCAAACGACGAACCTCTCCTTTTCATTTTCTTTTCCTTTTTGGACTGGAGAACGACGATGTTGTGGTGGCGTGAACGTCTCGTAGATGACATCTTTGTTGTTTGTGATGAAAATATACAATATGATGACGTCAATGACTTGGCATGCGTCCGTTTATCTTTGTTTCTGAGGTAGTAATTTCGGAGGATTTGGTTGGGTAATGATACAAATTCTTTCCCTTCAATTACTTCTCTCGTCTTTTCTGGGGAGCACATGTGGTTAAACACATGGGTACGAAATCGAAAATAATCGGGAGTCATGGATTCTAAATCCACCAGTACATAAGAGTGAGGGGTTTACGTGTAATCGTCCTACGCATAGAGTTCCTAACTGTTTGGCTAAGACATTCACTTGCGATTTAACGCTAGGGTTTATAAACCATACAATGTAATGATCATTCAGACTGATTGGGCATTTTGTTGAAACATATTTTGTGTGATTTAAATGACACGGGCATTACGACGATCCCCTTTTCTCGTAAACCATGGATTAAGTTCTTCTTTGTCTTCTCCTAACTTGTCATCGAAGATGACGAGATGTGATTGACTTTGGTTCAGATTCGATCCGGTGATATTCACCTAAATGTTTTTCACAAACACGATAGAATCGCCTTGAATTTATCGCAGGAGGCTGTACGCTCATTGCCATTCTTTGTATCATCGCACGATACGTTGTTGTAGACGATCGATCCAATGATTGTTAAAAAATTGACAAATTCGGTTTTGCCTGAATCCCTCGATCCAGCAATTACCATATTAAATTGATGGCGATGATACCAAGCGTCACAACGTGGACGAATAGTGAGCGGAGACATCAGAGGTAGACAACTTGCAGAGAATGTCACTTTTGAAACGAGCACACATAAACAAAATTTTTATACTTTTTCAGGATACATTTATTTCAAACAATTTTAAAATTTAACACAAAGACAAAACAAAACCATAAAATCAAAATGGTTAAGTAAATCGATAAAATATAAATCAATACTATTTAAAGTGGAATATAAACAAGTCACTGTACAACAGTATTTACGACAGAGTTTGGTATCCACGGGACACTGTGTAATGCTCTTAGAGTCTCTACACATAGCGTCACACATGGGTTCTCTTGGTATGGCTTTTTGGGGGTCGTGTCCTGAATGAATTGGTTGTTCTCAATGTAGGGTTAAAAGTTGACTTTTTCACTAGACGTTTGACTTTATGATCATATATATTCCATGCCTCGATACCAGGACTTTACCCATCCTGCCATTGAGGTAAGTTACACGCTACATACACATATTCGTAAATATCTTCAGTCGCTACAAGGTGTCGAATCTTTTCTTGATGTAGATGTAAAGAAGTATCGAGATGAAAGCGCAAGTTGTTTTTAACAGAATGAGTCTCTCGTATACATGTAAAGGTACTAACCTCATGTTTTTGACTGTAGATACTATTTGTAAATAGTCCACAAGAAATCGGCTGGCAAACAAACTCGCAGTGGCGAATCTAAATTGTTTTTTTTTTCTTCATTATTTTGCATATCGCACATCGTACAGAAGTTTCCTGATGAACCAGGTGCAAACATTCGTTTCTTAATATCGTCACCCTTCTTGTATCATTCTGTCTTGGGAAAGTGGTAAATTATATATATTTCTAACAATTGGTATCCAAGGTCCAGTGCTTTGAACTGGACAATTCCACGCTGACCCACGTTCATGTCCAGGAGCGTTTTACCAGGGTGTGCTGACAAGGTTGTTCTTGAAAGTGGTGAAGTAAAACTTGGATGGTAGAAGTTCGTGGGAGACAAGACTTTACATTTAGTCAATCCTTGGTATTGTCAAATATTGTGAAGGTCAATGTGATTAGTCAGCAATTATGGGTGCCCTGCGGATGAATCGAAATATTTGAATAGGTAATGATACATCGAGCATACGTCTAGGCATTTGATTTCTCCTTTGGTCCTCGTCAATGTGGTTCCGCAAGCAGGTGGCATTCGTCCATCCTCCATTCAAACAGTCCTGCCGGTTCAGAAGGTCCACGAAATTGTAACTTTCCAGGACGCGCTTAAATTCGTGATCGGTTTTCAAACCGTCATCGTACTCGTACTCGCACATTTCCACAACATGACATCCTTGTTGTTCTAACTTTAAACATAGCTGACAAGTGGCTCGTACAAGTCTTAAATGGCACGTTGCAAAACCTTATATTGGGTGTACAGTTGAGGGTAGCAGATCTGACATCCGTGGAATAAGCAACCCTTACACTAGCTTACGTTCCGATAGTATTTTCACCTCCTCAGTTTCGGGCGTGTTGGATAAATTCGTCTTTCTTGTTAGACAAGTAATGTAGCCAACGTAGAGCTTTGACTGAGTATTGACGTTTGTCGTTGGAGAGCGTATGGCATGGTCTTCTCTGGTATGACTCGCTTGCGGTACACTAAGGAACACACTTTAGCGATGGTGCAGACTTTTTTAAAGAGATAGATCCATCAGTGAATAATTTTCGAAAGTTTCCACAGCAACGCCGTAAAATGTCTTCCAAAACGTTTTAGGCGTTCTAATCGAAAGAATGACCAAAAAACTCATCAAATCTTTAAACTACACTTGTTCCAAATAAATGGAAATTAGCATGACTCCGTTAAAAATCACTGTAGAAAATTATGTGCTTTGTTACGTATACTATTGGAGAACAAACTATCCATTGTATCCCGAGAAAATGTGAGCAATTACCGTAGGAATAACCAAGGCAATCATGTCCATGTCCTCTAGGCTGCACGTTTTGTCGATATAGTCTAAGATCCACTTGGCAACATCGGTCAGCGTGTTAAGTTCCCAAAAGAATTATTCACGTCCACCAGGAATCTTGCTTAAGTGAGGGCATCGAAAAAACTTGGTTCTTGTGTGTACTTCACGCATGTTCGATTAGCCACGCAGAAATTAGGAATGTGAATGCCAGTCTCTTGTATGCACTCGAAATCGAAACAAAAAATGAAATGGCCCTTCTTCTTGTGGTCATCTTCCTCCTACCCATGTCGAGTATTTTTGAATGTAGCATTCATATTCCAATTCTACGACTTAGTTACTGCAAGAATGTGTGCTTTGGCATTATTGCTACGTATGATGTGATGACAGGTAGGGCACAATCTCGGGAGTTGACAAGCACTCTTCTGCTGTGAATCTTGCCTTTTTCAGATGTTGTTGGTAACATGTGGGGTAATAAAAGTGTGCAGACAAGCCGGGCAAAGACCCGTTTATGTCTTTCGTCAGGACAAGATTTAGAGACCAAAAAACCTTCACATTTTGATCCATAATACTTGTGCTGTTCACTATTGTTATACCCATAGTCACATTTCTCACAATAATAACAGTATCCCAGGAATTCAGTGACGGCGGTAATAGCATGGAATTGTTATTCGTGATGAGTTACATGTATTTTCCGTCTTTGAATGTTTTGGCTCGAAACAGAGGTACAAGCACTTCTTAAGGGTATACTTTCGCGGAATCAAGACCTATCAAGTCTTAATACATGGAAAGTAAACGCAAACCTCAAATAAAAAAAAGTATTTTAGAAAAACCACTTGCTGAAAAGTTTGAAAACAATTGATTCATTGCAGATAAATAGTTTAATTTGTTTCACTATACTATCGAAAAGAAAAAAGCCGAAATTTATATTTAATTACATGAATGGAATATTGAATAAGTATATGTACATGATATGAATCAATGCTACTGGAAACATATACCAAACAGTTCATTCTCACATGTTCTAAATGTTTCAGCTTCTACAATGTTAATATTTTTAGATGGTTTATCTACATGAATCATTATTCCATATAATTTGTTACAAGGACGATAACGTTGACGACAGTGATGACATTGTTAAACATTTTGATAGAAATTGGAAGACTAATATCCACAGATAATTATTTATGATCTACCTTTAGTGGATAAGGATGATGAACACTGGAAAAACTAGCACAAGCCAGGGAGGATATTTTCTTGAAGCGCTTCCAACGACGGTCTTTACGGTCCACTAAACAGGACCATTGCGCCGTCTACAAAATAGGCTTCACAGAACCAATACGTTCTGATATACGTTTCTTCTTCATGTAGGTACGGACTGTTTTGATTGGTGAGAAAGGCTCGCGTCATTTGTCACTCAACCTCGAAATCGATTCTATCTTGTATGCATTTTATTCCCATGAAGAGTTCCCATGTTTGAATAAGATTCACTGATCAAACTATTTTGTACATGTGTAATATCTTAGTGAATCCATATGTAGAAATAGCATCAGTGGTTCTAACAGATTTGAATATCGTTTACTGAGAAGACTTTACCTGCGAAACAAAACCTATGATTTATCTGTACTTTACATTCGAGGTACATGTTAGTGTCAAATAAATTCCAGAGGACGTTCAGAACCTGGGAAACAACGTCGGATTATCTCCCTTAAGGTATATGACCTGAATCCACGTCTTATTGAATGTTCTGCAGGATGTCTTGAGTAAGGCGTTGGTATAAATATTAATATTTTACAAGAATAAAATTGATACCAAATATCGCACGCGTGAAATGTAGCATGCAAAATGTAATCGATTCAAATGAAAAATTTTATTTTCTTCGACGCTTTGAATAGGATTTCAAATTTGAAAGTTTGTGCTGAGAATAAGCCATCAAGAATCTCTCACATGTTCTATCGTATAATCCGACTCTTGGCAATGTCACTTTAGCAAAATGACATGTTCTTACAAGCTCAAATGAGACAGAGGTAACGTTTCAGCATACAACACATTTGTTTAGACATTGAAAGATCCCCATGATCCAATTACATGGCAAACAACCTGATATATAAATTGTGCTACGTATATCTGACTTTATATAATATATATATATATATATATATATATATATATATATATATATATATATATATATATATATATATATATATATATATATATATATATATATATATATATATATACATTAATTTAATAATATTTGTCAGTTTTAAATTCTTTTTTATTTTTCATTTACAGCTATTGGTATGTAAATTTATTCGCTAGAGATGATGTTTCTACAGAACATCGGTTGATCGAACATTGCATTACTAGGACGGTCGTAATTTAATTCATGGATTAATCTTTTTCCATTTTTGCAATCTGTTTCTATGGAAATAAATTATTTGTTAAATGTTATGAAGCTTATTGTTTAACTTTTTCTTTGTCAAGGTTTATCAGAGCCTAAACTTGTAACAATTGATTTAAAAGGGCGCCTAAAAGCTGCTTCACACTTTAAAGAATACATTGGTGTGCATTTCGTTTCCCTGGCGACATCAATAAACAGTATGTTATTACTACATAGTCTTACTTGTAACACATAGACTAGACGTCTATGTGCTACATGCGATGTATATTACATATTCAAGCGTCATGTGACTATATTAGTCAACTTCTTAATCCATTTTAAACTGGAAAACTCCTACATGCGGATAAAATGGACCTTTCTTAAACTCGATATGTGTAATGTTTACATAGAAAACAATCCTAATTTGATGATTTAAAAATTCTTGAATCGGACAGAAAAAAACACATACAAAATAGAGTATATGAACCTTTATAAAACATTGTTTCTTGAAGTGTCACCCCTAATTTCAGCTTGAAACATTTTTAGCGTTTTCTAATTAACATTTAATCAAACATATTTTGAGTGTAACCCTATTATGTGTCTGATGTATTTGCAAAGACACTAAAAGCCACATCTGATTGAAAAGGGATGTTCATACAGTAGATGCGATACTTGTGCTTAATACATTATTTTTCTTTCTTTTGAGGATATGTATTTTGTTATATACATGCTTTATTCTACGTTATTGCTAATCTTCTCACCTAGTCGCTATGTACTGGAAGCGGAACGAGGCATGATATCATCAACATAAATATAGATTCTTCTTTTACAAACTCTTCTTTCTTATACCTTGTGAAAGACTGGTAACTATAATCGTATTATATGATAATTATGTCTAGGGTACAGTTGAGAAAGATAATCAATTATTGTCATGCATAATACTACATTTACATCGTACATTAGCGACACATTATCCACCTATTTTGGTAAACGTTATCTTAATTAAATTAAGATAATACTTGGATCGATGAAGAATATCAAAGTCGTTTGAAATTTTACTAATAATAATTCTTGCTTTGACCCATGTAGTCCCTTACTTTTATCATTCGGTAACTTGCATCAGCTTGGCCTGCCTTAAAACAAGATGTCAATGTACAGATAAGTATGAATTCAATATGTTCCGACTTAAGGCGTTCGTGGTGTTATATACAGAATTAATGACTCATGTGAATCAATAATCAGCATATTATCCGACACAAAATACAAATTGTAAATCCCAAAGGTGTATCGAGCAACACTATCCCATGATAAAATATCGATTCTTGCAGTTAAAAGAAATGATATCAAGGAAATTCACTTTTTATACGATTTGTATTTTCCAAATGCGCTCACTCAAACATTGTATGTGCGTCGTAAATATTAGAGTTCATGTCATCACATATGGGATACATTATCAATATGTGTCGTAAATATTAGAGTTCATGCCATCATAAATGGATACATTATCAAACAATAACAAAGGACATAACAAAATAACAAAATAGGCTGTCTTGTAAACATTATAACTAGAAAAGGCGTATTGTAAGTCACGCCAAGTGAAGTAAATGATAGAAAATAATGCAATATGCAACAAGAAAAGATTTATCAATAAAGTAACCAAGACAAATGCGGGACAGTTATTTGTGTATTAGGACAGTTATTTGTGTATTAGGACAGATATTGTCTTAGGACAGTTATTTGTGTATTAGGACAGATATTTATGTATTAGGACAGTTATTTGTGTATTAGGACATATATTTGTGTATTAGGACAGATATTTGTGTATTAGGACAGTTATTTATGTATTAGGCCAGTTATTTGTGTATTAGGACAGATATTTGTGTATTAGGACAGTTATTTGTGTATTAGGACAGATATTTGTGTATTAGGACAGTTATTTGTGCATTAGGACAATTATTTGTGTATTAGGACAGATATTTGTGTATTAGGACAGTTATTTGTGTATTAGGACAGTTATTTGTGTATTAGGTCATATATTTATGTATTAGGACAGTTATTTGTGTATTAGGTCATATATTTATGTATTAGGACAGTTATTTGTGTATTAGGACAGATATTTGTGTATTAGGACAGATATTTATGTATTAGGACAGTTATTTGTGTATTAGCTGGATAATGGGGTTCGATTCCTAGTATAGGTAGAAAATATCAATTCTGATAAGGTCGCATATACAATTTTGCATTTAGGACATCTAAACACTCAATTGTTAATTGCATAAACCTACTCTTATAGGATTAATTTGTTCAGAATAAATTCTCACAACAAGTAATTCCTTCATTTTATTAAAAACAAAACTCACATAGTGCAAGCTTGTTGAAGACGCAGACTGTTCGTGGTGTCCTAACTCAAAGTTAGCCCTTGACTATTGGAGCAAGATTAGGAAAGTGATCAAATATCAAAGTATGAGCATTCGCCAGTTATTAAATGATGTAACGGTATGCGAGGTTTTACAGAAGCTCATTAACAGCTGATGTTTTTATGCTTTGTCCAATTATATTAAATGGCTTCTCATCCTTCAAAGACCGTCCATGGTCACTATATAGCCATGCAGAACACTTTGCAAACGTCTTAAGTAAAAATGTTTGCAATAAATCTGAAAATATGAAGAAGACGTATAGCCTGCAAACATCATAGGGTAATTAAAATGCAAAGTTCTAAATGAAAGTCGATCTTGTCATCGTTGTTTTCGTGTAATGCCTGATATACAATTTTATTTCACTCTACAAAAGCTCGTCAGATTTTATTAACCTGAAGCGACCTTCGTAACTTAAGTTCTTTCACGAGAGACGGGGTGCTACATGAAAGGCCTGGATGAAATAAGCAGCACAATAGACAAATGGATTGATATGGCTGGGTCATAAAACAAATTTTTGCAAATATGCAGATCCAAATCAGGTATATGTCTAATACGGTGCATATATACATTTGTTGGGATGCCTCTATATTAAAACGATTGTTCCGGTATGCCGATTACGACTTGTTTATACCCTGCTGTAGAAATATATTTGTTAATATAGTAACTTGAAAACCATGTTTACTTATGGAACAAAGTGGCACTGACAACACTTTCTCAGTGCGTAGGTTTAGTTATTTTATTTGCCACTATCCTAGTTTTAAATGCATGGATTTGTATGCTTAAACGGAATTACAAAGTGGATTGACCTGATTATTCAGTTTGAAATACGTTATCATACTGATGTAACACAATAAACTGCTTGCCATGGATTCTCATCATTTCATACGTATGGACGTTATTGCCCATCGATTGAAAGCGTATACTTTTCTTTTTTACAACTACGCATTATGGTCACAATGAACATATTGTGCAAAACTGACTTAAGAAAAGTAGAATAACGTATTTGGTACTAAAAATACCGAGACTAATATAGTATCAGTTTTCTCATTTGTTTTTTATCAGTGCAAACTGTTATTTCGGAACCAGTCGATGAGTGATGTTTTATTGGTTCTGGTATAGATGAAAACATCCAAGGTCGACCATTATCCAACAATATTAGTGATTTAACAGCAGCGACAACTTCTAATGAAAAGCTGATATGTACAATATCCTTTTTGCTTATCGGAAAAATCCGAGGATCCATATTCATTCGTGATTAAATAGGAACTTGCAACTAATGTTTCATTAGATCCCTCTGGATGTTTCACTCACGATTGCATGTAACATGCGCCACGGAAACGAATATAGAGGATACTTCCTTGTTTCGACTGAATAATGTACATATGACATCGGGAGGGTGACAACAAAGAAGAACACAAGCGCTTGTCACTCAAAAAACGAATATATATTTGAATACATTTTTATCATCTTGACTTATTGACTTTGAACGGTAACATAGTATTATTGACTTAGAGGTAACGTGCGTAGCACTTGTTTTTGTAGTACGAATTTTCACGAATCAGGATATGACACCATGTTTATGTGCTACATAATGAACCACTTCGTGACACGAATCAAGGTCTGTTTGGCTTTGTGTGCTACAGAGTAACGAACATTGCTACACTAATCAGGATATAGTAATGTTTGCTACACTAATCAGGATATAGTAATGTTTGCTACACTAATCAGGATATAGTAATGTGCTTATATGCTACATAGTAACGCACATGGTTACACGAATCAAGATTTGACACCGTGTTTGTGAGCTACATAGAGACACATGGTTACACGAATCAAGATTTGACACCGTGTTTGTGAGCTACATAGAGACACATGGTTACACGAATCAAGATTTGACACCGTGTTTGTGAGCTACATAGAGACACATGGTTACACGAATCAAGATTTGACACCGTGTTTGTGAGCTACATAGAGACACATGGTTACACGAATCAAGATTTGACACCGTGTTTGTGAGCTACATAGAGACACATGGTTACACGAATCAAGATTTGACACCGTGTTTGTGAGCTACATAGAGACACATGGTTACACGAATAGGATCCTAAATTGACGAGTAATATGATAGCCAAAATAACGGATATCCTTTACCAAAGTGAGCCATATATAAAGATAGAAAAACATTAGCATATTTGAAAATAATAGACAGATATGTTAGTATTACCAGAACATCCACATTTTGTGAGAAAATAGTATGAAAATAGTAAACAAAATATAGTGCTATACCACGATTTTCGAGGAAGAAAGGTTAATCATAATCTTATCTAAGTGTTCAGGGTTAGGGTTAGGTTTGATATTAAAGTAACTCTTTGTGCAAATAATAGATAATATTTATAGATTTCAATTGAATGAATTTCACGAATTCATTTATTTAAATATGTAACCTAAGTATGCCCTCTAAATATATCGATTTTGGAAGATTTTGTCTATAATGAAAAAAATTTCTCTAATAGATAAAAAAAAAAACATGCATGCTTTGTTTGGCCACAATATCGGATGATAGGAATTTGATCCTAGCAAAATATGTCACATTAACCGGTGCGGCGGAAATGAACCATAATCAAGATATCAAGAAATCAATGTCGACGGTATTGATCAAGGAGTAATAGTTGTAGAATAAAGAGAAGTCGTGCCAAATCAGTTCCACGTGTTTTATCTTGTTTCCATGTATTAAGCTGAATAATAATCGCAAAATAAATTTCCAATTCTGTCTCGTTTGGTTGTTAATGAAACAGACAAAAGAAGCCAACCTTATTTGACCAGCTTCGATTGAAATATGGGTTAATGGTAAATGGTAAACTATTTCAAGACCTTAGTTGCCTTTTTAAAATGCTTAGTGCGCAAAGTTTGACTTTTGATTCATAATGTCAAATGGTACAATACAAAAATCTTTAAGAATTTTAAATTGACAAAATTAGTTTACATCAGCAGTATAAAATGAAAGCAGAAACGATGTGCATTACAAACGTTTTAGAGGAAGATTAATGCGGATGGATTGATGGTCATGCATCCCAACAATCACATCTTTTAGTGCTAATATAATGTCCTTTCAAAAGAAATTAAGGAAATCTTGTTTTTCTTAACAATTCTATCGTCATCAGTCCACCTTTAATGCATATCAATATATTGTTTCAAGCTTCGACAGTTCCTTTGTAAAACCTGTTTGGATCTTATTTTTATAACTGAGCGGTTGAGAAATGTATCATCAATACATTATTGTACATATTACGGTACGTTGCAAACTTCCTCTTGACAATCGACGGTACGATATGTAGCAAACTTCGTCTTGACAATCGACGGTACGATACGTAGCAAACTTCGTCTTGACAATCGACGGTACGATACGTAGCAAACTTCCTCTTGACAATCGACGGTACGATATGTAGCAAACTTCCTCTTGACAATCGACGGTACGATACGTAGCAAAATTCCTCTTCACAATCGACGGGACGATACTTTGCAAACTTCGTCTTGACAATCGACGGTACGATACGTAGCAAACTTCCTCTTGACAATCGACGGGACGATAAGTTGCAAACTTCGTCTTGACAATCGACGGGACGATACATTGCAAACTTCGTCTTGACAATCGACGGGACGATACGTTGCAAACTCCGTCCAGACAATAGTCGGATTAGTGTGTATGTATACATCCTCCAGGAACCATTAATACATATATAAGTTTCTACTTTAAAAGATAAATTTAAATCGTGATACGAATAAACGTATAACCATTTAAAGAACACAGCATGGATTTTACGCCTGTAAGAGAAACATCCGTCACAATTCAGATACATTTTGGAGACTTTCTCAGTTCTAGATTAATCATTTATAAAACCAATATTCATATTTATCACTTAATTGTAACTACAGATGTTACAAAGAAACATAATGGAGATTGGATGAAAATTATCAACACTTTACTCAACATTATTTATAAAGTTAACTAAAATGAAGGCTATCCGGGTTTTCTTTTTATACCTCAAAACTAAAGTATAAAAAAGAATAGATCAAGAATAGAAAACATAGTATCATTACTTTTCTTGAGACATATCAAAGTGAGTTAATAATTCTGAAATGCCATAAAATGTTTCATATATAACACTTAGATGTCAATAATGCCTTTAATATCTCCCTCCGGGTAAATGACTTTGTATTAAATTTTTTATTTATTCCAATAAAATGACTGCTTATATGGTACGATTGTCAAGTGTACATTGTCAAGATCCTAGTTAATTCGAAATGACTTAATTTAGTTTGTGCTGTGGGTGGTGGTGGTGGTGGTCGTGGTTCCAGCTATGAGTTCAATTATGGTCTTTCCTTTAATAAAGGTTTACTCATTTTAATCCAAAATTCATCAGGCTAATGTAAAACACGTCTATAAAAGTTTTGGACATATAAACTCCTAAATATCGTCTCTTCTCGCTACGAGTGCTGGACACAGGTCCAAATAAAGCAGAATTCATTCCTTGCTATACAGTAACATATAGATCAAAAAACAGTAGAATTCAATCCTTGCTTTATAGTAAAAAAATAGGTCAAAATTCGGTAGAATTCATTCATTGCTTTATTCATTCATTGCTTTATAGTAAACACTAGGTCAAAATTCGGTAGAATTTATTCGTTGCCATATATTAAAATACAGGTTAAAAGACAGTAGAATTCAATCCTTGCTTTATAGTAAAATACAGGTTAAAAGAAAGTAGAAATTCAATCCTTGTTTAATAGTAAAATACAGGTCAAAAGACAGTAGAATTCAATCCTTGTTTAATAGTAAAATACAGGTTAAAAGAAAGTAGAAATTCCATCCTTGTTTAATAGTAAAATACAGGTCAAAAGACAGTAGAATTCAATCCTTGTTTAATAGTAAAATACAGGTTAAAAGAAAGTAGAAATTCCATCCTTGTTTAATAGTAAAATACAGGTCAAAAGACAGTAGAATTCAATCCTTGTTTAATAGTAAAATACAGGTTAAAAGAAAGTAGAAATTCATTCCTTGTTTAATAGTAAAATACAGGTCCAAAGACAGTAGAATTCAATCCTTGTTTAATAGTAAAATACAGGTTAAAAGAAAGTAGAATTCAATCCTTGCTTAATAGTCAAATATAGGTCGAAATTCGGTAGAATTCATTCATTGCTATATAGTAAAAATAGGTCCAAATTCGGTAGAATTCATTATTTGCTTTGAGGTAAAATACAGGTCAAACGACAGTAGAATTCATTATTTGCTTTGAGGTAAAATACAGGTCAAACGACAGTAGAATTCATTATTTGCTTTGAGGTAAAATACAGGTCAAAAGTTAGTAGAATTCGTTACTTGCTATACAATAACTTATAGGTAAAAAAGAGCAGCATTCGTAGTAAAATGCAAGTCAAGAGACAGTATAATTTATTCCATGTTATTTAGTACAATAAGGTCCAATTGCAGAATGTTACGTACATTTGATTTAAGTCATTTAATTTTATTTTTTTAATTGTTTGTTTGTCAGATTTAAATTTGACATTTTAAGTTTAAGATTCATTCATTGGGAGATATTTTTTAAAAATTGGGATCACTTGTACTTTACAAATAAACACCAAATATTGACCTCATTTCTGACCTGGCTTCAGAGTTGTAAACAAGCTTTAAAAATGGTTGGTTGATTCCAAGGACATTATGGAGCTTTGTTATAAACATCTTTCTATTTTTAGTTGGGTCATACGGTGTGTACGAGATTTTTTTAACGTAAATTTGTTTTAAAAGATTCTAGAAGATCACGTGACCCCTTTCTTGTATACGTAAAAACAGGTATATAAATTATGTTTTGGAGCGAACTATTTAGTAGAACTTGGGCTGTTAGAATATTAAGTTGTGTAGTTTTGAGTTACTTTAAATTACCTTGTATTGGAAATTATTTCAATTCGTTTGGATCAAGAGGAATTATTTTGTTATTTATCTGAAAAAGAATTGTGCTCATAGAATTTTATTACCAACAACTGACTTCATCACGTGACATCGTCTTTTATATTGGATACGTCGCTGGGATTCGAACATGGAATTAAGACATTTTATTAAAAGGACTTTTTCAATTTCTCTAGTGGATAATATTTTGAATTTTTTTGGATTAATTTTGGAATTGATTCTTAAAACCGTAAGTTTATTTTTCTTTTCTGTAAAATATTTGTGCTCAATGGATTGTTTATTAAGTTTTCACAAGCTTGTTATTTTCACTCTTTCTATGTTGCTGTTTGTTCGAGCCTAAGCACGTAACATAGAAATTGGGACCTCGTCTGAGATTGCGATCAATTGGAATTTGGCTAGAATTCCTTTTCAGAAAACTTTTGTTTTAAATTTGAATTCCCCTAGTTTTTGAAACTTTTTTAAATCTTTAGTGAGATTGACAGGCTTGTTTTAAAATGACATCTAAAGTAGAAATATTTCTTTCTAATCCTACTCAGGAGCAATTAGATCTTTTCATAAAAGATGAGTTGTTTCAACTTGCCAGAAAATATGATCTTTCTGAAGTCAAGGCTTCTTTAACGAAACAAGATATCAAAAAGATTTTGGTCCAATATTTGGTAGAAAAGAATGTTTTTGGAAAAAGCGCTTTGATTTCAGTCAGCAAGTCTGCATCAGACTCTGACATAAAAATAAAGGAATTAGAATTAAAATTCAAGATGGAATTAGAGTTGAAGAAGCTGGAATTTCAGGAAAGGGAGTAAGAAAGACAATTACAATATGACAAAGAGGAGAAAGAAAGACAATTACAATATGAAAAGAGGAGAGAAAGACAGGAAAGGGAGAAAGAAAGACAATTACAATATGACAAAGAGAGGGAAGAAAGGGAATATCAATGTAGAATGAAAGAAATAGAGCTGGCAAGTGAAAAACACCTTCATACTTCAAATCGAAATTTAAGTTTTGATTTAGAAAGGAATATTAGATTAGTGCCCCCTTTCAGAGAAAAAGAAGTAGACAAATACTTCATTCGTTTTGAAAAAGTTGCAGAAAATTTCAAGTGGCCAAGGGAGCATTGGACTCAGTTATTGCAATGTGTACTCACTGGTAAGGCTAGTGAGATTTACACTTCACTGTCTGTTCACCAAAGTGGTGACAATGATGTGGTTAAAGAATGCATTCTAAGGGGTTATGAGTTAGTTCCTGAAGCTTATCGGCAAAATTTCAGAAATTACAGAAGAGAAGCTGGACAAACTCATGTCGAATTTGCTAGAGAAAAAGAGCAGTTGTTTGATAGATGGTGCTTAGCCAAAAAGTCGAACAAGATTATCAAAATCTCAAGCAAATGATATTAATTGAAGAGTTTAAAAATTGTGTCCATAGTGACGTTAAGTCTTATCTCGATGAGCATAGGATTGAAACCTTGGAGAATGCTGCTCAAGCTGCTGACGAATATTCTTTGACACATAAAGTTAATTTTATTAACAAGACGTCTACTCAACAGTCTTCTGGCAGAAAAGTATTTCAGCCTAATACAAGCCTTTTCAAAATACAAACTAGCACAACTTTCAAAAATCAAACTTCAGAGAAGTTTGATTCTAGAACCTTTGTCTCTTCCGACTTATACTTATTAAAAGAAAAAGGACACGTTATTTCTGATTGCTACAAATTGAAAAATAGGCATCAGAATCAAGACAGACCTGTTCCAAATGCTCTTTTTTCTAAGAGGTCAAGGTCACGGTCATGATTTGAAAGCAATAAATTTGTTGGGTCTAACAAATCCCAGTCTGATTTTATTATGGAGAATTATGAACCATTCATATCGAAGGGTTCTATATCACTCTTGGGTGATTCAGCCAATCCCACCCCTATTAAAATTTTAAGGGACACAGGAGCTTCTCAGAGTCTTTTATTGTCAGGTACATGGGCATTCAGCAATTCCTCTTTTAACAACTCATTCTCTTTATTCTAATCAGGGTGATACACGACAGTCACTTGCCGTTGAACAGGAAAAAGATCCTGAAATCTCCTGTTTGTTTCAAAGAGACATAAGTGAGACTGAAGTTCCTGTCTGTTATTTCATTAAAAATGGAATTCTTCTGAGAAAATGGAGACCTCCCGAGGTACCTGCTGGTGATGAGTGGTCGGTGAACTATCAAATAGTAGTTCCAAAACCTTACAAACAGGAAATACTTAATCTGGCCACGAAACTCCTTTGGCTGGTCATTTAGGGATTAATAAAACTTATCACAAGATCTTGACTCACTTCTATAGGCCAAAAAAAAGTAATTTTGCCAAATACTGTAGATCTTGTCATACTTGTCAAATGGTAGGAAAACCCAATCAGAAGATAATTAAGGCTCATCTACAACCTATTCCTGCCTTTGACGAACCATTTAGTAAAATTATGGTAGATTGTGTAGATCCCTTACCCAAGACCAAGTCAGGTAACCAATACCTGTTGACCATTATGTGTGTGTCAACAAGGTTTCCAGAGGCAATTCCGTTGACGAATATAAAATCTAAAACAATAGTAAAAGCTTTGATAAAGTTTTTTACTCAGTATGGCCTTTCCAAATCTGTTCAGTATGATCAAGGTTCAAACTTCATGTCTGGAATTTTCCAACAAGTTATGAATGAATTGGGCATTCAGCAATTCAAATCTTTGGCCTATCACCCTGAGAGCCAAAGGGCATTAGAAAGATTCCATCAGACTTTGAAAAAAATATGATCCGATCATATTGTTTTGATAGAGTAAAGATTGAGATGAAGGCATTCATTTACTATTGTTTGCTGTTAGAGAATCAGTTCAAGAATCTTTAGGCTTCAGTCCCTTTGAACTGGATTTGGGACACACTGTGCGTGAACTATTGAAATTATTGAAAGAGAAACTTCTATCTAATGAAGATACTGAGATCAATCTTCTTGATTATGTTTCCGATTTTAGATACAAGTTGTCAAAGGCTTGTGAGGTCGCAAGAGCAAATCTGCACTCTGCTCAATCTAAAATTAAATCAAGATATGATAAAAATTCGAAGGAAAGGAGTTTTCACCCTGGTGATAGAGTCCTGGCTCTCTTACCAATGCCACAAAATCCTCTTCAGGCCAAATATTATGGTCTCTACACAGTTGACAGGAAGATTAATGACTTAAATTACATCATAAATACTCCTGGCAGGCGCAAACAAAAACAACTCTGCTATATAAACATGCTAAAAGAGTACTGAAAGTGATAGCCATGTTAAACATGTAATTAATTTAGTTGTACCTGTCCCAACTAAGTGAAGGAATATCATCAGATTCTACTGATATTGAAATGACGAATCTTTGTAATTCAGAAATTTTGAAAGATCTAGACCAGAAACTTTCACATTTATAAGTGCAAGAAAGAAATAAACTGAAACAGTTATTATCTGAATATGAGTACTTATTTCTAGATGTTCCTACAAGGACAAACGAAATTTTTCATGACGTTGAAATTGTAAATTCCAAGCCTGTCAAACAACATCCATACAGGATGAATCCACTCAAACAGGAATACTTTAAAAAGGAAATTAAATATTTGCTGGAGAATGATTTTATCGAGCCCAGTAAAAGTGATTGGAGTTATTTTTGGATTCATTTTGGAATTGATTCTTTAAACCGTAAGTTTATTTTTCTTTTCTGGAAAATATTTGTGCTCAATAAATTGTTTATTAAGTTTTTACAAGCTTGTTATTTTCACTCTTTCTATGTTACTGTTTATTCGAGCCTAAGCACGTAACAAGAAGAATTCATTCTTTGCGATACAGTAACATATAGGTCAAAAGGACAGCAGAGTTCATCCAGTGCAATTTAGTAAAATAGAGGTCGAAAGACAGTAGAATTAAATAATTGCTATATAGTAAAATGCAGGTGAAAAGAGAGTAGAATTCATTAGGTGATATATAGTAAAATACAGGTCAAAAGACAGTAGAATTCATTTTTTGCTATGTAAGTACAATATAGATCCAAAGACTATAGAATTCATTCAGTAAATATCATGCATTGCTATAGTTAAATACGGATAAAAATACAGTAGAATTTATACTTTGCAATATAGTAAACTACAGGTCCAAATACAGTAAAATTCATTCATTCTTATATAGTAAAATACCGATCAAAGGACATTAGAATTCATTCATTGCTATATAGTAAACTACAGGTCCAAATACAGTAAAATTCATTCATTCTTATATAGTTAAATACCGATCAAAGGACATTAGAATTCATTCATTGCTATATAGTAAACTACAGGTCCAAATACAGTAAAATTCATTCATTGCTATATAGTAAAATACCGATCAAAGGACATTAGAATTCATTCATTGCTATATAGTAAACTACAGGTCCAAATACAGTAAAATTCATTCATTGCTATATAGTAAAATACCGATCAAAGGACATTAGAATTCATTCATTGCTATATAGTAAACTACAGGTCCAAATACAGTAAAATTCATTCATTCTTATATAGTTAAATACCGATCAAAGGACATTAGAATTCATTCATTGCTATATAGTAAACTACAGGTCCAAATTCAGTAAAATTCATTCATTGCTATATAGTAAACTACAGGTCCAAATACAGTAAAATTCATTCATTGCTATATAGTAAACTACAGGTCCAAATACAGTAAAATTCATTCATTGCTATATAGTAAAATACCGATCAAAGGACATTAGAATTCATTCATTGCTATATAGTAAACTACAGGTCCAAATACAGTAAAATTCATTCATTGCTATATAGTAAAATACCGATCAAAGGACATTAGAATTCATTCATTGCTATATAGTAAACTACAGGTCCAAATACAGTAAAATTCATTCATTGCTATATAGTAAAATACCGATCAAAGGACATTAGAATTCATTCATTCTTATATAGTAAAATACCGATCAAAGGACATTAGAATTCATTCATTGCTATATAGTAAAATACAGGTCAAAATTCGGTAGCATTCATTCATTGCTATACGGTAAAATAGTGGTCGAAAGATAGTAGAATTTGTTCATTGCTATATAGTAAAATACAGGTCAAAATTCGGTAGCATTCATTCATTGCTATACGGTAAAATAGTGGTCGAAAGATAGTAGAATTTGTTCATTGCTATATAGTAAAATACAGGTCAAAATTCGGTAGCATTCATTCATTGCTATACGGTAAAATAGTGGTCGAAAGATAGTAGAATTTGTTCATTGCTATATAGTAAAATACAGGTCAAAAGACAGTAGAAGTCATTCATTAATATGCAGTAACATATTGGTCGAAATTAAGTAGAATTCATTCATTGCTGTACAGTAACATATTGGTCAAAAGACAGTAGAATTCAATCTTTCTTTATAGTAAAAAAAAATAGGTCAAAATGCGGCAGAATTCATTCATTGTTATATAGTAAATTGCAGATAAAAATACCGTAGAATTAATTTAGTGTTATATAGTACAATACCATTTATAACACAGTAGAAATCATGAATTGCTATATAGTAAAATACCAGTCATAACACAGTACAAATCACGAATCGCTTTATAGTAAAATGTGCGAGTCATGTTATTAAGACATGCATCTAAATGATGAGTGTAAGAAACTAACTTATTGATCCTAATTCAGGTGGTATTACAAATTGTTGTTTGACAAAAACTTTAAATTAAGTTGCTTAACTCAGATAAGCTAACCGTTGAAAATATTTAAGATCAATAACTATAAGTGAGAACGTAAATATTCTCAAAGTATGAAATTGCCTTCTAAGATGACTGCTGAATGATTCAAAATATTAACCAAATAATATTTGGAAAATTTGATACGCCTAAAAGGTTCATTGTCGGCAGGATTATTATGTATGCCTTGCAAAATTGAAATATCCTCTTTCTATGAAAGAATACAAACAGAAAATTAATTCTCCTTTTGGTTACGATTTTCATGAACAACAGTGGATGGTTTAGAAAACAGAAATAGGAAAACTACGGTTTATGCCACTTTGTAAGGATCAAGGACCAAAGAGTTCATGCTTTCAAATAATTATGATCATTATTAGCACCATGTCTCACTTAGAACAAACGAATTTTGTTGCATAGGTTTTTCAATAAGAAAAAAGGTAAAGGTATTATTACTTTTCAACATTGTATCAATGGTCTGCGTTCACTGTGGTGAATAACGTCAAGTACTGAATACCTATTTTGCTATCCTGGTTTCTTAGCTTAATTTATTTAACTTATTGATGTATTTTCCACTATTCAATGCATAATTTAAAAACATAATTCTTCTACACTAATGGATTCTGCAGACTGATCAGAATTATTGTTGCCAGGTCTCTTATACATAAAATGTTGTGGAAAATCATTTCTATGGAAAATTCTACTAACTCGAAAAAAAACGTTAGGACGAGAACTGACACTGTAGTAAACAAAACTTGCAAACCTTCACTCACAACACTCAACCTCCACTCACAACACTCAACCTCCACTCAAAACACTCAACCACCACTCACAACACTCAAGCAGGGAAATATATTAAGCACTTAGTATAGATATACTATAGATATACATAACAGCTATTCAAAATAAAAGTATATTTGATGTAAGAGATGGGGGTCGTTATGAAAAAATGGAACAGAAGATAACGTGTATAAAACTTCAAGCCAAAAAACCAAACGCACCCAGTTCTAATATCACCCAGTTTATATATTCTGTTGCACTTCAAACGTAGTCCCTTATTAAGGATACGATCCTCTGAAAGCATAAAGTCTCCTACTTAAATAACGACCCCTTAAGGAATAAATTTCGTTTCATTAAAACAGGTTTCATTCAAATCATTTCAATGCTTTACAAGGCACTTCTAAGTGTGGAAGATTCATAATAGCATCGACTAGAGTAGTCTGCATTTGCACAGATTCTTTGCTCTATGTCTATACACTGCGTCGTAACGGTCTAGCTGATCTTGCTGCTAGTCTACATATAATGACTGAAAACGAGAGATCGTTGTTTGAACAGAGACGATTGTACCAGCATTAGCAATCATACATCAAAGAACGTCCTAATTCTTGACACGCGAGTAGTGGAAGCATGTCAACCTTATTTCCAGAACACAACAGATCACAATAAAGAAATTGCTGCAGTTGTACTCTTCGTTTCAGGCACTACCTGTATAGAAGACATTTCTTCACAATTTCAGCCGCAATTTCAATAACCCGGAAAGACAACTCACAGTATGAAACAAATCCCGGTTACATAATCGCTCTGAGGTTCATAATTATCCTTTACGATTGCCAGTTTTGAAGTAGGAACATCAGCCAGGAACGATGAGACAAAACTAAACATCTGACAAAAGATAGGGCTGTTTTGATTGAGGAGAAAATCACAGCTAAACAATTTTTTGAGAGAAACGATGTTCTTCAGGTATCACAGTGGAGAACATCTCGGAAGCAGAATAACTTTGATAGGTTCCTGCGTTGTAATACTTCAGAATGACGTGCCTGTAGCGCCTGTGATAAACGACAGTAACAGGGACGGTAAGGAAGATCAAAAACGCAGCTGACTTATTCTGAAGCATAAGTAAACCTCTGAAGACCGAAGATGGAAACCTTTTGTATTTCTCGTGGTCACTGAATGCTTTACTAAATGGAAACGTATTAAATTCCAGTCACTTGCAACCTTCACCCATTGAGGATAATTCTCATAGAAATCAACAGAGACCAGACAAACTCGTGAATCACTGATGGCTAGCGACCTAGGAATACAATGAAGTACCAAAGAATTTAGATGATTTCCATGTTGTATTATCTTATATGTATAATAATTTCGTACACTTGGAATTATTAGATTTGAATGTCAATCGAAGTGGGCATGCATTATATTTATAACTTTATGTGTTGTGTGTCTTCTTGTGGGCTCTGTGCAATGATAAAAACACATGGACCCTGATTTTTGTATAGTTGTTGTTAAAGGTTTTATTTTCATTTTTTACTTGCATTTTATCATCATTTTAAGTTTCTTTATTTTGGTCACGTTACCCTGCCTCTTCGGTATAATTATGGGCATGCTGTTTTCAATTTTAGTGCTGAGTGCGGTGATATGGAATATACAAGCACTAACGACGTCTAATTTAAGTAAAGTAGTACGAGCCACCCAACCAGAGCAGTAACATTTGGGCGTAGCTTACGAAATAGGATAAAGCCAAATAAGCAATGACAAAAGGTCAGTATTTGGTCATTTAGTTGACCCGAGCAAGGGATCTTCAATGCCTGTTTCAAACGCTCAGAGATTTTGTTTGACAATATATTCCAAGAACACGTGTTGTTACGAAAAACATTTTTTCTCTCATTTACTCACTTCTATTCGTCTCTGTCTATCGTGATCGAACGGCGACTCACCACTAGCCAACGATCAACTCAACAAGACATAGTTGATTACATGCGACATCACATAGTCGATGATAAAAGCTAAACGGCCAGAGACATAGAAGACTAGGCGGAGATATCTAGATGGATATATTACAAATCATTCTGGTACAGAGATATTTCAAAATCTAGAGCGGTAGCCACTTATACGGATTATGCATGGTTACACTAACATAACTCTGTCTACCTCTCCGTCTACCACCTTTTACAGTACCATGCAGTACTGTTGTGGATAGACTGTTGGCTCTAGTAACATGGGTACACTGTTACATAATTCATATCAGTGTAATCGAACGCATTATATGACTGTCCGGTACAATCTTAAAATAATTCATATCAGTGGGATTGTATGCATTATACGACAGTCCGATACACTGTTACATAATTCATATCAGTGTAATCGTATCAAGCAAACCACTGTACGTTGCACTGTCATGTAATCCATAATGATGTAATTGTATGCAGTACACGACTGTCCTGTACACTCTTGCATTATCCATAACAATGTAATTGTATGCAGTACACGACTGTACTGTACACTATTACATTATCCATAACAATGTAATTGTATGCAGTACACGACTGTACTGTACACTATTACATTATCCATAATAATGTAATTGTATGAAGTATACGACTGTCTTACATTATCCATAACAATGTAATTGTATGCAGTACACGACTGTCCTGTACACTATTACATTATCCAAAACAATGTAATTGTATGCAGTACACGACTGTCCTGTACACTCTTACATTATCCATGTCAGTTTAAAGGTAGCTAGTTGAGAGACTCCTGTACAATCTGATAATGTCCATGTGAGTGTAAATTTTTAGTTGTTTTAAATCAATTCCGTTTACTGAATATATATTAGTGTACCACTCACATCAATGTTCGAGTTAATATAATCTGATGAAATAATTTAATTCAGGTATGAACATTGTTATTACAACAATACTCTCATACAGTCGTTCTCATGAATGAATTTATTATAAAATCAACTCGTGTACATGCATACCTAATAAAATGGACTGATAGTACAGAGATGACTATTTGCACGTCCTGTCTAACAGTACACCTATGTGAATGTTGTTTTCACAGAACAATATAGCTGTTCCTTCTTTCTGGCTCTCTTTTGAGCATGCTTTCTATTCATGTCATCCTCAGCTTTGCTATCTCCCTGCCTAACAGCTAGGCGTCAGATGGGACGGTCATTAGCAAGGTCCCTCTTGCAAACATCTTTATAGCGCAGGCGTGAACGTCCAATCGGTTGTGTACCTTCTGCTAGTTTCCCATATAACAGGTCCTTAGGAATGCGGCCTGGTTCCATTCTCTTGACATGGCCGAGCCAGCGAAGGCGCCTCTTGCTGAGAAATTCGAACATGCTGTTGATGTTGGCGCGTTCGAGAACCTCTGTGTTCGGTACTTTGTTCTGCCACGTGATGTGCATAATGCGCCGCAGACATCTGAGGTGGAAGCTGTTGAGTTTTCTCTCGAGACTTGCATAGGTGGTCCATGTTTCGCTGTTGTAGACGAGTGAGCTGAGCATGCAGGCTTCGTAGACACGCAGTTTGGACTTCTCAGTGAGGTTGGGGTTGTTCCATACCCTCTGGTTAAGTCTGGCCATCACTGAAGCTGCCTTGGCAATCCTGCCTTTCACCTTGTAATCAATTGAGAGTGAGCTGGAGATGTTGGACCCTAGGTATGTGAAGTTCTCGACAACTTCCATGTTGCATCCATCGATGGTGACAGAGGTAGGGGAGTCTGCATCTTGCGCCATGGCGTTTGTTTTCTTCATGCTGATGGTCAGTCCAAATTTCTTGCAAGAGTTGGAGAGGCGGCATACCAGCTGATACAGTCCATCTTCCGTGTGGGATGTCAAGACTGCATCATCGGCGAAAAGCAATTAACGGATGAGTACCTTTGTGATTTTAGTCTTAGCACGGAGATGGGCGATGTTGAACAGCTTTCCGTCAGCCCTGGTATGGATGTACACTCCATCGCTGCAGCCCTTGAAGTCATACTGGAGAAGCATGGAGACGAATATGGCGAAGATCGTCGGCGAAAGCACACAGAATTGTTTGACTCCGCTGATTACTGGGAAGACCTCTGATGTTGCACCATTGAAGCACACTGAGTAAGTAGACGTGGGGGACAGGTCTATGAAGGCAATGTAGAGGGGCATCTGCTGCTTATGACACTCCTCCTGCAGCTGAAATAGTGAGAAGATCATGTCTACAGTTGACCTGCTGCCACTAAATTCACACTGGGACTCTGGGTAGAAGCGGGAGGCTAGGATCTGCAAGCGCGCCAAGGCAACGCGAAAGAAAGCCTTGCCATCAGCACTGAGGAGGGAGATGTCAAGGTAGTTGTTGCAGCCGCTACGGTCTCCCTTATTCTTGTACAAAGTGACGATGTTGGCGTCACGCATGTCGTGTGAGATGTATCCCTGTTCCAAGCAGAGGCAGAGGAGTATATGTAGAGACTGGAGCAGCGCTGGTTTCCCACTCTTAAGGACTTCAATTGAATGCCGTCGCTTCCAGGAGCCTTCCCACAGGCAAGGCAGTCTATGACGTTTCCCAGCTCTTCCAGGGTTGGCTGTGTGTCTAGCTCCTCTATGACAGGCAGGTCTGGAATGGCATCCAAAGCAGTGTAAGTGACGTTGTTTTTGATTGCATATAACTCGAGATAGTGTTCAACCCATCGCTGCAGTTGTTTCCCCTGGTATGTGATGTCTTCACCTGTCTTGGACTTGAGGGGGCGGTCTTTGAGATGAAGGGGCCTATCTCCTTCTTAAGCCAGTAGATGTTGGCACAGTGGCGGGCGGTCTTCTGGGCGTTGTTCCTTGCATTCCTGCGTGCTTGCAATGTTCTTGGGCTAGGTGCAGCTTTCATCTTTGCCTCAGTCATGGACTATATGTCCTCCCAGTTTACCTCATACCAGTCGGCATTTTTCCGTTCCCTCTTTCCGTAAGCTATGATGGCTGAGTTGGACACAGAGTCACGGAGATGGGCCCACTTGGAGTCAATGGTGTCATCAGGTGTCACTTTGGTGAGAGCTTCCTGCACTTTGCTGATGAACTGCTGTGTTTTCTCTGGGTTACTTGCACAGCATGTGTTGATGCGAGAGTGACCCTTTTTCTTGGCATGGTGCAGTTTCTTGGTTAATATTCGCACCTTACTGTCCACAAGGGAATGGTCTGTGTCGCAGTCGGAACTATGGTAGCTGCGGGTGAGGAGGACGCTGGCCAGTTCCGCGCGCCTGGTGATGACAAGGTCTACCTGGTGCCGGTGGAGTGAACGCGGGTGTCTCCAAGACACCTGGTGGATCTCCTTGCATTAGAAGAAAGTGTTGATCACATACAGGCTGTGGGAGCAACACATCTCCAGAAGTTGCTGACCGTTCTCGTATATCTTGCCCCTTCCGTAAAAGCCAAGACAGGCGGACCAGGCCTCATGGTCAGCTCCCACTCTAACATTGAAGTCTCCTAGTACGTGAAGGCCTTAGTTCTTTGAAATACTGGATATTGCTTGATCCAGAGCCTCATAAAACTTGTCTTTCTCCTCGTGGGTGGAGCGTTGGGTTAGAGCATACATGCTGAAGATGTTGACCTGGCCTAAGGATGTTGACAGCCGTAGGGCAAGGATTTTCTCAGTACCTGATGACGGATGTTCAATGAAGTCAACTACCGTGTTCTTTACGGCAAAGCCTACACCGTGCTGCCTAGGTTCATTCGAGGGCTTCCCCTTACAAAAGAACGTGTAATTGGTTTCCCTGATGGTGCCGCTGTCAGCTACTCTGGTATCTTGGAGACAGGCAATGTCGATGTTCAATCTGGAGAGTTCTTAGTAAATGACGTCAGCCTTCAGTGCATCGTCGATCTGATGTAGGTCATTGGTAAATCCATGACACATTGTTCTAACGTTCCAGGTCGCAAAACGAAGAGCTGGAGCTTTCTTTCTTTCTTCTTTGAGTCTTTCCTGGTACGGAGGTTTGTGTCCCACTTGTCGAGATGGTTCTCTAAGCTCCACGCGCCCAGTGAAGCAGACAGGCCCTGACGGGCAGCACCTTACTGACTAAGGGCTGCCCAGCTTAAAGCGGGTGGTAGCTGTCCAGTGAGAACTAATGATCTCTCCCACCGTCAGAAGTAACCCTGACGCCAAGCTCTACGCCAATCGAGCTTTGGCTTAGAACCGGTAAACTGCTACTTCTCGTGTTGTGTCGACGCCATACGACGACACTGGAGTGTTCTCTCTAGTGGAGCTACGAAGCCTGGGCAGAGTGGTATGGAGAATCAGCTTTTGCCCATGCAGCAGATCCCCCTCTCCACCCAGATGGTGAGCGCAAGGGAACGACGAATATCGATACAGCTTGGCACTAACGGCGTCGCAGGAGTTGCCGGAATGACACGTTTCTGAACACAATTTTTCATTAGGCATGACAGGAAATCTCTATGAAGTCAATATATTTTTATTCATTCAGAAATAGCCCACATCATGTGTTTCATACTCACATTACATGCTAAAATGACTCCAGAGGTTTATGCTTTAAATAGAGTATGATTTAATTTGACAAAGTGTTAGAATCTGCATGCCCATACATGCAGCCGTTTGAGATGTAAGCCAGGACACAAAACTTCACGAAGTAATTTTCGACGTCTATTCTTAATTGAATTGTTACATTTAATTTTAAATTAAAAGAAAACTAGTAAATTGCTTTCTGATTTTATGCCAATGTAAGAGTGTACAATGCTTTAATGACCTTTGATAACTGCCAAATGATTTCCTTTTAAAAACCTTGTCATTATGGGTTCCTGAATTTTGTATAGATTAACTAAGTGCTGAAGTAGGAGATGGGATAACATTCATATGTGATGGACTGAGAGATGGACAAATGATCAGAAAGATGCATTGATTGATATACATTGAGTGAAGGGATATCCCAATACTCACGATGATACATGGCATCCAAGGCTGCAATATGTCAGGCACATAAAGTTTCAAAGCAGTGATCAATATTTTATACTTGACGCTGCATTGCCTTAAATGTGCTATTTATTTTGCCATTCCAGTGGTTCGTCTGCCAGTTATTTCTAAGCAAAGTATGACCCGTTGAAAATATGACACCTGTTTCTTCTCAGCTTTTCTTAGAGGATCAGCACCATACTAATAGTTGGACACCTTGTGATACTACATAAACATTCACTGTGTAATAGTTTTCTAAAATATATAGTATACAAAGTGAGGACAATGGCCACTATGACTAAAAATTACTCCATCATCAAGTGGTCATTTTTCAATAGTAGAAAACATAGATTTTAAAGAAAATGCTAATTAGTATCTACTAGCTGCTTCAGTGGGTAGAGAGTTATTTAAAAATGATTCCTATTTTAAACTGTTCTAGAAACAGTATGAACTTCAGCTTTATAAAACAGTATTCCTTACCCTTTCTTTTTTCCTCATTAGACGATGTATATTGCTAGCGAACGACTTGAAAATTTGCGTTTCTACTAGTGCACATAATTAATATTTTATGAACACTATTTAGGACTCTCTCTCTCTCTCTCTCTCTCTCTCTCTCTCTCTCTCTCTCTCTCTCTCTCTCTCTCTCTCTCTCACTACAAGTCAAGCAGATGCTGAAAGTATAACTGAGTAAATAATTTCAGATGATTATATTAATACATATTATTCATGAAAGGTCATTGCAGATAATTTAATTTTGCAAAGTCGCAATGGGTTACGCATATCTCCAATGATGCATACAACACTCGTTCTAATCATTGGTTTTGGGATTATGATCTTATTACACGATATGCATCATCCGAATCTTTTTTATCATGTTTATGAATCATTTGTGATGTGTGATGGGCATTTTCAGCTTGGTGGAACCCAATCTTCTCCTGACCTGACAACGGCCGATTTCCTCCAACTTGGTGGCTCTCCTTGGTCCCGAACACGTAGCTGTTGAGCTGTTATGGCAGCCATTCCGCTTGGCGGTTATCGTTGTTTTGGAAGTTCTTCCGCCCAGTGATGCAGTGTTAATATCACACTATTTATCAATATACTCGTGAGGGCTACGGAGTGGGAGCGTATATTTTTCCGTGCAAGTCTTGAGGATTGCCTATACATGTGGATTTATGTCATGTTGAGGATACTGCTGAACAGACTAATGGCACAGGCTAAACAAAATAATTGCCGAGGAGTAAGCAGGTTTCCGAGCAGTACACAACACAATAGAGCATATCTTCAACCTCGGGATACTGTGTGAGAAATACATCTAACACTAGCAAGATCTGTACAACGTCTTCTTGGATATCGAGACGAAATTTGACAGGGTATGTCATGCAGCCTTTAGGGCGAATATGAGACTGTACAACAATGCCAACCTCGTCACAGTGATAGAGCACCTATATGACAAGGCCACCAGTGCAGTCAATTTCAATAGAGAGCAAAGGGGACTGATTCAGAACAACGGTTGGAATGAGACAAGGCTGGCTGCTCTATCGACGCTATTCATCACCTTTCTAGAGTGAATCATGGCTGACGCGTTTGAAATTCATGAAGGGACAATCAGCATCGGAGGAAAAACAATCACCAACTTACGTTTAGCCGACGACATTGGTGGACTAGCAGGAAATAAACAAGAACTCGCTAGCTTAGTAGACAGACAGATTTTGCGGCCTATGGCATGGAAATCAGTGCAAAGACGACCAAAATGATGACCAGCTACACAGAGGGCATCAACACTGACCAAAGAAATGCGTTATTCATTATTTCTCATCTTCAAAACTTAGACGCATCTTTTTTATATCATTTTTTTAAAAATATATTTTCTATTTCTGATGGATACTATATGCGATGTACCATATGATAACATAGATTGTAGGATTAAAGTAAGAACTGGTGAAATGTTAAAAAAGAGGGAGCTTTAAAGCTTGCTCCAACCGATCTCTCTTTGCATGTGGAATATAAAATTACTAACGAAATGATCAACTGCTATGCCTGTTTTCTATATTAAGGTAGTTAAATATTAATTTAGTTGCATTGCTTGTAGAATTACTTATTAGACGTCATGGGACTATGCCTGAAAATATGCACTGACATTAACACGCTCAGAATAACTAGACAGACTAGGGAATAAAATTTGTAGAGTAAATGAAATTAGACCTGAAAAGGTGGTTAAATATTGGCTTAGAAATAGGGCAATATACCGACTGAAAATGTGAGTGAAGAGTTCCTGTCTAAACAGTTATCTACTGTGACAGAACCAATTTCTACAACTGAGTCTAGCACTTGTAAATAGTAATGTACATCCATCATACACGTGACCCGTAAGGTATACAACAGCTCGATATATACACTGTGAGAAAGATGTATTGCTAACCAATATTAGCAGACACAAGAAGACGTGATATGGTAACCGCGGTAATAAATCAAAATATTTGACAATCCTGACTGGTAATGCCTACTCGAAATATTCCAATGATTCTGGCTGTGATAGTTTTGACGGTGGAATAGATGAACTACTGTATTTAAGGCAAGTTCTTGAACAGCATTGGCATCATCAACTATAAATTATTATAAGTAATATGCTGAGATTATTATGAAGGACATGTGCAGAAATGTTTTAACTGTAATCGGACGGTCCTATCACCGAAAATAGAGTGGTCGTATACAAATCTCTATGACATGAAAGAGATTGAGTTTCGCATATTTGTAGCATATAGTTTTGTAACATTCTGAGCAGAATGGCAATTTTTTACTATTATCGAAGGAGATTTGGCTAACTTCGCTGCATATTAATTTTTATTCGACATGTCAACGATTTATGATAGGTGTTGCAATTCAGTATGTTTCCAAGATTTCATAGAGGAAATTGATACTTCATGGGGTTTTTTCAACTAGTACTTGAGGTAAAATCATAAAATATTCGCAACATTGTGGAAAATATATTATTTACTAACAAGTTAGCTCAAAAGCTTGTAAACTATTGGATAAAAGTATGACATGTATTTGATAGTTGACCAAATACTGTAACGCTGACCACAGTACTCCTGGTTTTCGAATCAGAAGAACATATGTTCAAGCCTCGTTTGCATGTCCAAAAGGAACAGATGAAATTTGACAGAACTGGGAACTTTCCTATCCGTGTTATGAATTGATATATTAACAAAGTCCTTCATCTTCTTTCACTTTTCCTTTTACTCCATATCCTTCTCCTTATCGTGATTGTATGTGCAATGCAGAAGTTTAATTCCTCGAGCTAATTAAACGTCTGTAAAACTATTTGCATATCTTCTTTCATTTCTGCCATTTTCAAGGTTGTCATTGATCAGCAATAAAAGCGTCCGTCATTTTCCATGGTTGAACTTATCTATAATTTCTCCATAGCGAAGATTTCCATTTTTAAACCTGAAGAACTTTATTATCACTTTTTGAACATTTAGTAGACCGAGTTCACTCACCACAGTGAATAACTAATATGGATGTATTGTTTCTTAAATCCAGTTTGATATAATATATTAATGCTTAGTGCTGTATCTTTCGTCATAGGATATTAGATAGATAGATAGATAGATAGATAGATAGATAGATAGATAGATAGATAGATAGATAGATAGATAGATAGATAGATAGATAGATAGATAGATAGATAATATGTATTGTTTCTGTGCAGCCATTTTTGTAAACCATAGAGCTAAATAATTAAATTAAAGGAAAACAAAAGAAAGAAAACAACAGAGAACTTTTGAAAACAAGTGTATTTTTAAGACGAGTTCATGCTAATAATTTATAGTTGAGTGTGCTAGTCAAAAATTTACAAACTAAAATGTTGAATTGACAGCTCAAAAGAATTGTATTGAACTGTAGAATTAATGTCGACTGAGTGAAAATAATCAAACACCTTAAAAGATAAATTGCGTTTAAAGACGGCTTATGTGACCGCCAACATAGCTTCTAAAATGTGTTTCTCCGTGCCATATATAAATATATTGTACATAGACAGGTACGCGTTATTCAGAAAACTATGTACTTAATATTATTAGCTCTTAGGTTATACATACTATTAGGTCCTAGGTTATACATAATATTAGGTCTTAGGTTAAACATAATATTAGGTCTTAGGTTATACATATTATTAGGTCTTAGGTTAAACATAATATTAGGTCTTAGGTTAAACATAATATTAGGTCTTAGGTTATACATATTATTAGGTCTTAGGTTAAACATAATATTAGGTCTTAGGTTAAACATAATATTAGGTCTTAGGTCAAACATAATATTAGGTCTAGGGTATACATATTATTAGGTCTTAGGTTATACATATTATTAGGTCTTAGGTTATACATACGATTATATCTTAGGTTATACATATTATTACGTCATAGGTTATAAATAATATTAGGTTTTAGGTTAAACATATTATTAGGTATAGGTTATACATAGTATTAGGTCTTATGTTAAACATAATATTAGGCCTTAGGTTATACATACTATTAGGTCTTCGGTTATAAATAACATCAGGTCTAGGTTAACCATTATTAGGTCTTAGGTTATACATATTATTAGGTCTATGTTATACATGATATTAGGTCTTAGGTTATACATAATATTAGGTCTTAGGTTATACACCCGATTAGGTCTTAGGTTATAAATACTATTAGAATTTTACATATTATTAGGTCTAGGTTATACATGTTATTAGGTCTTAAGTTATAAATAATATTAGGTTTTAGGTTAAACATATTATTAGGTCTAGGTTATACATATTATTAGGTCTTAGGTTATAAATAATATTAGGTCTAGATTTTACATATTATTAGGTCTAGATTATACATGTCATTAGGTCTTAGATTATAAATAATATTAGGTCTTAAATTTACATATTATTAGGTCTAGGTTATACATGTCATTAGGTCTTAGGTTATAAATAATATTAGGTCTTAGATTTTACATATTATTAGGTCTAGGTTATACATGTCATTAGGTCTTAGGTTATACCTACTATTAAGTCTTGGATTATACGTGCTGTCTTCTAAGGTATGCCATCCTCTTAAATTATCGCACCTTTTATTGAAATAAATGCATCACTTAAAAAGCAAAGTTGATTTCCAATTAAACAAGTTTCATAAAAATGTCGCTTCAATGTCAGACTTTCATCTGGAAAAAATATCAATTTTACAAAGCAACCATAAATCCTGTATGATCAAGAAATATTGTTTTCAAAGAAATTGCCATCGTTTAAACTAATCCCAAAATTGCGTTAGTGTAATATAAACTTCTTTTATTCTGGAGTCAAGTGGGAATGGGGGAATAAATATGAATCCACTGTACTCAATTAATAGGCATAAAGTGTTTTTAAGCTGTGGTGCATTCTATGAGATAGGTCAACTATTCATTATTCATCTTGTGTAGTAGTTCATGTATTCAAGAAAGATCGTGAACAAAAACCAAACAAAATTAAGATCGAAAGTAATCTGCACTAGCAAACTGCATAATTTATTTGCTAACACTGTGGTAATAACTGTCTTTTACGTACACACATTCAATATATTTCAATTATAATGTTACTTTGTGAAACTGTTTCGATCAAACAAGAGCAAAACGTTTCGAATGCTTTATTCTATCAAGATATAATCCATAGTTTTGATAATTTAATTCAAATAGCAGATTGCAATTTTAAATTTTTAAAGCCATCTTCAACCTCTGATTCTTTTGCTACTTAAAATTAAGCTGAATAATCTTTGCACTTAAACAGCATCTTTTTGTTGCCTACTACAGTTAAGTGATCGCTTAAGCAGCAGTTTTTGTCTTTCGTACAAAGAACAATTGTAGACCCAGTCATTCGAAAACTTAACGATCCACCTGCCATTTGGAGCATAAAGAAACAAACCCTTTAAGAAGATTACATTATTGAAACATCTGCATTTCCTGTACTTTCTCTGGGTTGCATTTAGAAATGTAAGAACTACTTAGTTTCAAAATGTGTTATAATAATATTGCTTGCTAAATGTTAATGTCTGACAAATCCCATTGAAGCAAATACTATTTGACTGGCTCACGTCCATGTAATGAATTAGGAAGGATTCAAAGATACACGAAGTGATGACCTATTTAAATTCTCAACACCTCAACATTTTGGAACACATTAATACAAATCATCCTGATCATCAGTCCTTGAAATCAAGTTTTTTGTTGTTTTTGCAACTGCTTTAGTTTTTTATCTATATCTTTCTTAACGTGATTCAGAATATGCATGCAAATTGTAAATATATACACTACGATGCCTAGAAACCTACAAAATTATCTTAGAATATCTAGCTATATTTACTTTCCTTGTCATATTCTTGTATCGATAAAGATAAATCATAAATGTATGGTGCACAAAAACTGAAATATATCGATGAATTCATTTTCTATCCCCTTCAGGTGTTGTATGTCCTCAAATGATTCTATGTCAAGGGTCGATATTTTGCTTTTTTGCATTTTGCTAAAATCTGTAATAAATGAATCAAGAGATAAAACCATGTATGAAGGAAACATGAAACAACTAGTTACAAGTTTAATTTAATGTTAAACTATAAATTTAATTAAAGAAAAACATTATGTATTTAAAACGATGAAATAAATACATCATCCCAGGCGAAGAGCAATTGGAAGCTATATACCGACTAAATACTTCATCCAATGTTTAGCGGATGTCATTATCATTATGGACATGACTTTATGACATCATATTTACAAATCAGCACTCTAAATACAGTATATAATACAATATTCGTTTAATCCTTTTCATTTGTATCCAAACAAAACTCTTCTACCCTGTATAAAAAACATTCCAATTGTTTACTGAGTTTTATTTAACGTGAGGCTAAAATATATTTTGCATTCCTGGAAAACAAAGATAACAATAAATGGATTTTACAGCTTCTTCCCAAATCGATAAAAAAAAACAGTCAATGTCTGACAGTGGAAAACAAGTATTATTAAGAAACAATTTAAATTGGACAGGAAAATAATATTTGTTAGATAATTTTATTAATTACCGTATACGAGATTTATATGTCAGTGTTCAATTCGTACTGGATTCGGCGCAAGCAACTCATCCAATACGAACTGCATACTGACTTCATTAAGAAATTTATCCCACGAACAATCTGTTGCGTTCGGTTAAAATAATAGCGACAAAAGAAATGAAATAAATGAATTAAACCATTCTAAAGACTCAAAACTGATACTTGTTTTTTTTGTGTCGATTTAACACTCTAACAAAGCACAAGCAGTACAATTCTTTGATTACATAGGATTGTCAGAGTGCATTTTCTCCTCTTGTCCCTAATTTCTGTCGATGCAAGACTTGTGTCCCTAATTTATGTCGGTGCACGATCTCTGTGCTTGACTGCTTAGTAAAGAACGAAATGGAGACATGTTAATTTGGCACCATTTGATTTGGCGACTGTGTTCTGTATACTGACCTTTCCAGATGATATCCATTGTGTCTACGGACTCCAATTGATCGGCTAGTGGTACTCAGAGAAATTTGTATGAGATGGGATAATATTACTTGAAAGACGTGTCTTTCTCCAATCAGATTGATTAAGCTTGTAGATTTGTATCTAACTTAAAATGCAGTAACGATTTTTTCCACATGTCCAACATATCAGACATATGTATGCTTTAAGACAAGAAAATTCATTTAGTTCAGTTACCTATGTAATAGGCAGTCTATGTTGAGTTTTCACATATTTTGTACAGCTCTAATTTGATAATATAATGGTTCAGTCAGTATTTAGATGTTTGATACTTATTTAATAATGCTTCTAGAAAGTGTGTGTGTGTGTGTGTGAGTGTGTGTGCCTGTGTGTGTGTATGTGCCTCTGTCTGTGTCTGTGTGTGTGTGTGCCTGTGTGCCTCTGTGTGTGTGTGTGTGTGCCTGTGTGCCTCTGTGTGTGTGTGTGTGTGTGTTAAACTTATTAACGTCGTTTTAACAATTTGAGACATATTGCTATAATATTAGCAGTGTGTTACACTTTATATTGTTGTCTAGAGCTGGAGCATCATGGGAAATTGGCTTTATATACGTTATCCACTTCTTGTCTAAATGACCAGAATCAACATCTAAGAACGAATTATATATATATATATATATATATATATATATATATATATATATATATATATATATATATATATATATATATATATATATATATATATATATATATATATATATATATATATATATATATATATAACAAATGACAATTTTGTTTCTCTTCCACTGATAAATGAAATGAAAATGTTTATCTACATATTTATGGTTCAATGTAATCAATGCTGACCTACGTTTACAAGTAATTGATAGACTGGTGTACTTTTCATAATTTATTTTTAATTTCCTTAGATATTTATCATGTTAATACTATAGTAGATCTAGCTTTCCATTCTCACAACTCCCATAGGTATGTATTGGTATAACGCTAAGATCAGTCAATTTAATCTGTTCGTTTTTATAATTAATTAAATATTTTAAATAAGGGGTCTGTGTTATTCTATTATATATCTCTGCTCAGATCTCTATAATTCCATCCATTAAGTTCATATTTTATTTTATCGCTGTCAGTAACATTGTGGTCGATAATCTCATAGATAATGATAACTCAAGCTTATAAGGTGAAAATTACAATAAACAATTTTTATTGGAAATTCGTATTAAATCTATAATGGAAAGTTGCGAATATAATTATTCATTCCCTGTGACAGAATAAGGAAGGGACGAATTCTCTCTAGCTTGACAGCAAAACTTGATTTGGGTTATATCTAAAAATAATTGAACAGCTGAAAACTATTACAGATCAAGTATTAGTAAACATACTTGATATAAAATATACTTTTTGAATAAATAATTGTTAAATAACAAATCTTTTACTCCTAGTTTCACTTGGCTGAAAAATAAAACTTCTGAAATGCATAACAATAATAAAAATATTATTGCATAAATTGTTAATAATTTTATTTATTTATTGGGGGGGGGGGGCAAAATTATCAGTACATGTGCTTAAAATGTGCAAATTAAATCACCATATTATTGGGGTGTCTTCAAGTTAAATTAAAACAATTTCAATCCTGTGAAACTGATTACACCAATACATTAAATGCTGGAAAAGAGAAAACGGAAAGGCAAGGTTTTTTTAACTAAAGAACTAAACAACCGTAATGAGTCGCAACAACTCTCGCTAACGTATATAAAAAATGTTATTGGCTATACAGATGTCTGGAAAGTATTTTCATTCAATGTACTATCCTTGTGTTTGCTGGTCTGAATCGCTCGATATACGTTAAAAATATTCTTTCAATTCCCATGGTTTGACGAGTAAAGAAATGTCACCAATATAGATATTTCGCAATGTTTTTAAAAGTGATGAGTTCAGGTCTGGCAGACACAGTAACATACTCAAGATGATTCTTCTCTTTCCAGTGTTTTCTTAATTTATTCAGATTTTATGGAAGGCACGTAAGATCATTAAGAAGTTTCCTATTAATTTAAATGCTAATTTCTAGTTTTGATCAACTCTTTATTAAAACGGGATTACTACAAACAAGATGAGATGGAATATAGAGATTACAACTGTGTGCAAAAGTATTTTGTATTGACCAACTGGCAGACTAATACAATTTGTAATTACTTGTCAATAAAAGTATATTTCATTCCACTGTAAAGGAGAAATCATTAATAAGCTTGTCTCTGATAATTGATGTAAGTTAGGAACGTAGCACGCAAAGCACTTTAGCGAGATCAATTAAATTTTCTGGATGTCCAGAAAAAGTTTGACATTATATGATGCGTTCATCCTCACGATGCCAGTCTCAATTTCGTCTTTAGCATATTCCAGAAAACAAGGAGTTTCTGTTTTTGTTTTAATAGCACATTCGTGGGTTTAATCACATTGATATCGATAAATTCCAAGTACCGGTATGAGTCCCTTTGGTAGAATACTGAGGTTAATAACTGACACGGTGACAATTGAAAGCTGGGTATTTGCATTTATAGTTCAATGCCTATTGCGATTAGCAATGATTCCAGTGTGTATTTCTTGGCAGTTTTTCAGCTACAACGCAGAGCGATGTCCTTTTCGTTGGTAAAAATGGACCCTTGAACCAATTGTCACTTGGGGATGTAAGGTTATATTTTCCTAGCCAATAAGAGTATGTGTGCTTATATGGTAGGCGTGTTAATGTCTACGACATAATTAATTTAAACTAATTATTCAAGGCAAAACTACACATGCAGTTATGTTCAGAAGGAACATACCTTGATGCAGGGCAACAACAACGGAGAGAACACAAGTTCGACATATTTTCACACGTCATAACTTCATAAATTATAAGAAAGGATACACTATACTCCAATTAACATTTTCAGAGAGGAACGAGTTGTGCTGAAAAATAACATTAATAAATTAAATCAAATAAGATGTACACCGTTGTTTAAAATCATTCAATGTTACAGATTGTAATATATTTCATAAATACTCCCATTTCTATAACATTGTTGCTGCCAATCAATATCCAGAAAATCTCAGTAAATCAAAAGGAGTTATATTACAAGAGAGGGAATAGATTATACATATGATCTAAGAGAGAGAGAGAGAGAGAGAGAGAGAGAGAGAGAGAGAGAGAGAGAGAGAGAGAGAGAGAGAGAGAGAGAGAGAGAATATGTGTGTAAACCGACCGACGACACCAAGTATCAATGACAACCATTCTGGTGTACTTTCCGTCACTCTAAACAGCATTGTTGCATCCTTTACAATGAATTAAATGAAACACAAGTGACTCCAAAACGACCGATAGCCTGTCAAGTATCATGGCGCAGATCATAGTTTTAGTTTGTCGGCCGGCATGAAGGCAGCAGACGATACCGTAACGTTAGACTGATACGTTTTACACATTTTTTCGTAAAGGTATCATCAATTTTCATTGATGAATTGCTTCATTGTTCCTAATATAATTATTGCGTTGGTCACCTAGCATTCCATTCTCTTGAACCAAGTTTTGGTGCTCACTGAGAAATACCTCAAGTACGCACATGCCTCCAAAGCAGTAAAGTAATGTAAATGTGTCAGTCTTAAATCGAAGTGCGAAATCGTCAATATAACGTAACAATATTTTTTGTTTCCATTGTGCTTTTCTTATAATATAACCGAATATTTAATGTGCTTTTTTTTAAGTATTTCATAAAATATGTACTGATAGAGTATGTATACAATATATAAAAATTAATATAGAATGCCCTCTCACAAATACTAACATTGAGCGCAACACCTATCATCCAATCTTTTCAATACACAGTAATAACATAAGCTTCATTCTTCATGATATTGCAAAGGGAATTTTAAAAGAAAAATATATGAAGGGAAAAGTACGCATTTGAAGGTTCGTGTTGATGTATCACAATGGATTATTACTATTTAAAAATATTTTGATATTTTGGTGGAGGTGTATTCAAAAGAATATTTTTCATCACCTTTGACTAACTGTAGGAAAACTAATATCTGGATCGCAACTCTGACATCAAAATGGGGATTGCAAATAAATCAATTATAAGCAAGTTTATTTCAAGTAAGACCAATACAAACAATATTCATCATTCATCATGCACATCATCATCATTTGATTTACCAAACTAAAAAAATATGAGTTTTACATTCCAAAACGACGTTTGGCTATCTTCCTTGCTTATCTCCTTTTAAATGCTAATAGATCAACACTTGACGTATTTTTGTCGGTTGTAGATCGCTTTATGAGAATAAAAATAATAACTCGTAAGACCTCCTTATTTTATTGGTGAAAATATCATACAATTAACATCTTCTATATTGACTTTAATTGCTCAATCTCATCCGTTGACCAACTACCGTTCCAAATTAATCTGCCCGACAATGAACCGTAAATGTTTATCATGGCGCTATATCTTTACTCGTGATATCGCGTCTGCTTTGAAAACACGTGTTCTATCTAGCAAGACACATTTGCATCAATGGGCCGGTAGTTAAGTCTTTTTATACATATAATCATCAAGCATTGAGAAAATTGTAATATGTAAGAAAAACGATTCTATCTTGATTTATTCCACACCAATTTTAGAACAAACCTTATATAAGTAACACAAATTGTTTATTTATTGAGAGAGAGAGAGAGAGAGAGAGAGAGAGAGGGGGGGGGGCGGATTTATCCTACTATATACGACTGATGTATTATATTATTCTATGAGTATGTCCTGTGTATGTACAGATTATGGGAGTTTACTTTTTATGGAGGTGCCTATTATGACAGGTTTCATTATATGCCGTTTCTTTTGCTTGTCTTTTGGGACGAGAGATTCTACATTGTTTCTTAAATTTTAGATACGTCGCTAAAGTTTGAACCCCAGTTTAAAATGCAGATTTTATTTATAGTGATGCAATTTAAAATAAGAATCAAACAATCTTATTAGCCTGAATTTCAGTGACTATTAGCATTTACAATTAAATTGTTTTAAGTCTAGCTTAAACGTAAAGTGTCTGTATTGATTAAAGAGGTGGACTCGAGATCAGATGTGTACAGGTTAGATTCTTACCATCGGACCAGTCTTGTTAGGGCTACCATGTATTTACCATCGTACCAGTCTTGTTAGGGCTATCATGTATTTTCCTGGGCAAGGTACATTATTCTATTTGCTTCGGGATAATATAACCTTCTAATCTCGCTATACGATACGACACCGATACCCATCCAAAATTTGACCATATTGCTGTTACTCAAATTTTGTTACAAGTCAAAGGTGAGAAGGCAAATGTTTTGTAATTACGAAGCATGGCTTTGAACATTTCATTCAATTTTCCAACGCTACTGTAAAGTTTAGGGGCTTAAACTTAAAAAATAGGAAAAAGTACAACCGAAGGAGCATTGTGTTGTAAAACAAATATATTTTTATACAATATAAATCACATAAAAAAATTCAACATAATTTGCATCACTAAACGATTCCCTAATAATTTAAATCATTATATTATTTAAAATCTGACCTTCTCATTTTGCTGCGCCCATCAACAATTATGGTGTGCATGTTACCTCAGTGGCACAAATACCTTCTTCCTATCACGTTATATTTTTGTGACTTCCATTTAGATTAAATGTATAGCGCACTTTATTGAAATAGGTGTTGACTTGGCCTAGGCAATCAGCCATTTTTATGAATGCTAATTTAAAATACATTATAAATATGATTTACTGTAGTTTCAGCCAGCCGTCAATGAGTTTAAAAATTTTATATATAAATGTCGTAAACCCCAATGACTTATATTAAACTTATACGCGTAATAGATAATATCCGTAATATTTTATTCTGCCAAGGTCATGAAACTTAAAAAGTGAGTATACATTTTGCATGTAAAATATGACGTTTGATTCTTGAATACACACATTATGCTAAAACAATTATATTATTTCATAGATTCTTCCAGAACCACAATTCAACACAGACGATAAGAGATAGCAGATAAAGACATCAATTGTACCTGATCTTAAAAAGAAATAGCCGCAGATGGGCACCTAGTATAGAGAATGGCAATTTACTAATTCAATAAATGTCGTCAACGTTTAAGAGAACGAAACTTTCAAGGCAGGTTTCAAGACCTCTAGCGTTATTTTTAATAGTATGGTCAGTTATTAGAACATATAAACCATCTTTATGATTCAGTTTGTTTCATTGATGTTGTAAGTGATATAATTGATCAGTTGTAGCATATTCAGATTACGCAAACACATAATAAAGCAACCTCATATGTGTAGATGAATTCCATATTTTGTTTCCGGAAATATCACATCAACTTGATTTGTTGTAAGAGATTGAAAATATTTGAGATGATACATTTGTGTATAAATTAGACGAGGACTTTTATACTTTAGGTAAATCATTTTATAAATTTTCCTCTACTCAACTCAGATAATCGAAATATTTCGCATTTCCTCAGATTACAATAAATGAAGTTCATCTGCAAAAATCTTAAAACAACGTTTTGTCTAAAAACAATCAGTGCTAAAATTGCTTTCTTATCTGTCGAAATAAAAATGGGGGTGTTTTATTGCCTTTTGGATATAGTCACGGAGAGTGAGTCTGTCCATGAATGAATTCTCATTTTCGATCTTCGTTAATAGAAGTCAGATAAAGTTAGAAAATATCAAGTAGCGATCTTCAGGAGCTATTTTGATAGCCCGTTTGCATTAATGCCTTCACGTGATCAGAGGTCTTTTTAATGAGGGACGGCGGAAATAATTCGCATGCAGTTACAATTTTCGCGATCATTTATTTAGAGAACTGAACCAAGAAAATATAATAAAAAATTAAGTATATTGTTATGTATAATGAATTCATAGTGTGTGCCAAAGTTGTATCAACAGCTATAAGCTGCAAACATGTTTACGTAGCTAATTATAGTCCATGACTTTAAGCTGTACACAACATTTTTGCGTAGCAAAATCCGAGTCAGACTTGTTTACGGTTAGGTATTTTTGTCGGAAATTTTAACATTCTGTTACACTATAGGTCAAGTAAAAATAAATGGGGATTAATAAACAAATATTTCACTCATATTATATATCTGTCAGATATAAGTTGAGAGGAATTACTTATTTAAAATATTTATTCATATTATTAAAGTGGTCTTTGAATCTGGAATTACACACAATGCTAAAGGTATATTGTGAACTAATTCAAAAACATGCTGGACAGACTAAACGTGTCACATCAGGTCATACACGACTAATGGGATTCTATATTTTCTCAACATACAATATTTTTGGACTTTTGATAGGTCATTAAAGGTTTATCGGAATTTATCTAAAAATACTGTAAATATCCTTTATATTTTCCTTTTGAGTTTTCATTTTGTATTACAGAGAAATATGTTTTGTTGATTTTACTTAACGTGTTGTCTGAAATCATGTCTCTTACATATTTCAAGACCCTGAATCGTAACAGTAGTTAATGGAGTTACTTTGGCGTCAATGAAAATCTCTGTCAAAAGGTTCGTGGGTCACTTTGGCGTTAAGGGGAACTTAACATGGGGTACATTTAAGATGGAGTGACTGAGAATTGAACATAGCAATAAGGGATTGGGCAACTTAATGGGACCTTAACGATAAAAACTGGTATATCAAAACTCGCATCAATGTGAATTTAACATGATAAAAATTGGTATATCAAAACTCGCATCAATGTGAATTTAACAGATTTGCTACTGCATAGCGTTAGGAAATAAATAACTAAGATGTGCTACTACATAGCGTTAGGAAATAAATAACTAAGATGTGCTATTACATAGCGTTAGGAAATAAATAACTAAGATGTGGTACTATATTGGTGATGTGATCGTGCGGAACAGCATCGCACTCGAGTTTCTCATAGGACTTGAGTCTCTCGATCGATAGATGGAATATTGCTGTGTCGAATCATTCTTCTTGTTGGTAGCGATCATCTTGGAACCGCTTCTTTACACCAGTATGTCCGAAAGGTAATGTGAAGTGATCGGGAAGTCGCACTCGCTTCTGGTCCACAATTTGATACACTTTTTCCAACGGTCGACTGACCATTTGGTGTGTCGGTAAACGTACACACTTGAAGGTGGTTACTGAAACATTCTCATCATGACTAGAGTGCAAAGTTTCTTTCAGTACTCAAACATTCACCACTCAACTCGTGCGATGATTGAGAGTCAATCCTTTCATTGCTTGTACACTCCGTGTGCACTTCTTGTTGTTCCTGGTATTCGTAGCCGTAATCTTTAGGACAGCCTCTAGCAAAACGTAGAATCTTTTCATCGTGGTACTCGTTCATCAAGGCTCTTAAACGGTCTTCTTCGTTGTCAAGGTGACGTTGAGTCAGGCGATCAATGTAGATGCCACTATCCGTGTCAATGTACATAACACGATCTCTTAACAGTTCTAAAGCATCGTACAATTTTAAGCGAGCAAGGGCTGTCACGTAAGCCGCAAAGATGATCCTACATTATGAACGAGCCTTGAGAGGAACGTGGGTAAGCGTGGAATCGTTGAAAGCTCTGGACCTGGGATATCAACTGTTAAAACTGTTCGAAATGCATGTATGCCAAGTTCCCAAGACAGAAACATACAAATACAACGAGACCCAGAATATGTATTTTTACAGACTACGGGGATGCCTTTTTGAAACTGAAATAAGACGCCAGTGGCTATCCTTCCTGGTGCCACACGCCAGAATACCAACCGATGTCAGTGAGAAATAATGGGAGCACGTGGAGATGACGAAGTAAGGCGATCGTTCGCCAAAGTAATGTTAAATTGCTTGTGACACAAAATGGCACAACGGTCGTGTTTACCCAAGACGGGGCATTTGACAGATTCTTCTTATATTTCCAGATGATTTACGACAAAACCATGTGTATGCATCACGTGTAAGTACTTGTGAGGACTTGATCTTAGTCAATTACGAATAATAACTGGACTTTGTAGAAGCTGACGAATTTGGAAATGTCATCATGCATCTACATCGATAGCCTGGGTCAATGTCACCCTGACATCGAAGGAGATCCCGACGACAAGATTCTAAGTTTTGCTAGTGGCTGTCCTAAAGATTACGGCTACGAATACCTGGACCAACAATGCGAAGTGCACACGGAGTGTACAATGAAACGATTGACTCAACCATCTTACGAGACGGTTATCGCATAATTGTTTGTATTCTTTGAGTTTATTCAAGGATTAATGGGGAAGTCATTGTAATCATGGTGTTTAGTTGTTATCCTTCTGTTAGTTCAGCAGCTGCTCGTGATACATATCCATTTGGCAGCACATACATTGCTTTCTGTTTCGGTCAGCGTTAGCAATATATAAGGTAAATATTGATTTTCACTTTTGGCAGTCGACCAATTACCTCTTCATTAAAGAATTGTTGTTAGTTGGGAAATGTTTTTGAGGCGTTTTCTTATCTTCAAGAATATTTGTTTTGTCAGTGGGCAACTGAGCACTGCAAGGGCTCTGTGCTGGAGATAGTTATGATGTCAGTGACCTGGAGATTGTTTCAAAGTAACTTAGAATTTCTTCGTGTCATTCCTGTCGGCGTGGGACAGAATCTCTCTCATTTGCCGTGTTGCTTAGCCATTAGTGGTACAGTTCACTGAGTTTTTATTGGCAAATCAAGTTGATAATATTCAGGGTTGCATTTTACGATGATGATGTTCAGTCTTCCGGACCTGCTTTTGTGGCTGATCGATCGAAGTCAATAACCCGTGTATGGCAACATCGCTCATATCAAACCAATCTTGATCTCTAAGTATTTATTGGAACAGGTAATTTTAGATGCAGATGGGTACAAAGAGTTTTGGAACGATGCCCAATTGTCGTCGACATTCTCAAATTTGCATCAGTTGTTCATTTCTTCCACAAATGTGTGTACCGAATTCTACTGTTTCAAATTGTAAATGTTTAGCATTGAATGGCTCATGAATTTTTTCATATAAAACATGCTAATCTTTAGTAGAAAAACGAACTCGTTACAAGCTTTTGCCACACTGACATGTTCTACAACATATCGTTTCATGTTTCATATTTCTTTTTTGAGCCTAACACTTCCAAACTAACAAGAGAATCATAGCTAATTACAACCTTTGAAAACGTTTGATCACAGTTTGTAAGCAATTATTACACAGTTATTTTAATCCAAGCATTAGTTTGCTGTAGAAACACTATGCGACAAAGCAAACGAATATTTTGAACACATATTTAAATAATTTTGATATTCGTCTTGGTGTGTTCCTTTTTAATATATCAGATGAGAAATATATTCAACATATCATATCTAGGCAATTTCCCAACAATATTGACTTAGATTAGCCCGACATACGAAATATTTTATAAAGTCTTCTTCAACGCCTTCTTCAACAATCATGCGACTCCATAATGTTACTTGTTATATGATAAAAAGTGTATGTATTCTGTTATATTTTAACAAAAGTTTGATATTAAAACGGGACACCCAAAATTTTGCAATTAATTGTATTTCTAAATATTGTCATTTCTTTAAAACTACGTGACCATATTATTTATTTAAGAGAATTCCAACAACTCTTTACCTACATTTTTGGAATAGATTTGCCAAATTCTCAAATCCGGTTCATAATAATCACATAAAATATCCATAAATCCTTCCACACAGTCTTTATTTTTTGGTTTTCTTTATAATCACATAAAATATCCATAAATCCTTCCACACAGTCTTTATTTTTTGGTTTTCTTTATAATCACATAAAATATCCATAAATCCTTCCACACAGTCTTTGTTTTTGGTTTCCTTTATAATCACATAAAATATCATATCCATAAATCCTTCCACACAGTCTTTGTTTTTGGTTTTCTTTATAATCACATAAAATATCCATAAATCCTTCCACACAGTCTTTATTTTTTGGTTTTCTTTATAATCACATAAAATATCATATCCATAAATCCTTCCACACAGTCTTTGTTTTTGGTTTTCTTTATAATCACATAAAATATCCATAAATCCTTCCACACAGTCTTTATTTTTGGTTTTCTTTATAATCACATAAAATATCCATAAATCTTTCCACACAGTCTTTATTTTTTTGTTTTCTTTATAATCACATAAAATATCCATAAATCCTTCCACACAGTCTTTATTTTTTGGTTTTCTTTATAATCACATAAAATATCCATAAATCTATCCACACAGTCTTTATTTTTTGGTTTTCTTTATAATCACATAAAATATCCATAAATCTTTCCACACAGTCTTTGTTTTTGGTTTTCTTTATAATCATATAAAATATCCATAAATCCTTCCACACAGTCTTTATTTTTTGGATTCCTTTATAATCACATAAAATATCATATCCATAAATCCTTCCACACAGTCTTTGTTTTTGGTTTCCTTTATAATCACATAAAATATCCATAAATCCTTACACACAGTCTTTATTTTTTGGTTTTCTTTATAATCACATAAAATATCATATCCATAAATCCTTCCACACAGTCTTTGTTTTTGGTTTCCTTTATAATCACATAAAATATCCATACATCCTTCCACACAGTCTTTATTTTTTGGTTTTCTTTATAATCACATAAAATATCCATAAATCCTTCCACACAGTCTTTATTTTTTGGTTTTCTTTATAATCACATAAAATATCCATAAATCTTTCCACACAGTCTTTATTTTTTGGTTTTCTTTATAATCACATAAAATATCCATAAATCCTTCCACACAGTCTTTATTTTTTGGTTTTCTTTATAATCACATAAAATATCCATATATCCTTCCACACAGTCTTTATTTTTTGGTTTTCTTTATAATCACATAAAATATCCATAAATCCTTCCACACAGTCTTTATTTTTTGGTTTTCTTTATAATCACATAAAATATCCATAAATCCTTCCACACAGTCTTTATTTTTTGGTTTCCTCTATAATCACATAAAATATCATATCCATAAATCCTTCCACACAGTCTTTGTTTTTGGTTTCCTTTATAATCACATAAAATATCCATAAATCCTTCCACACAGTCTTTATTTTTTGGTTTTCTTTATAATCACATAAAATATCATATCCATAAATCCTTCCACACAGTCTTTGTTTTTGGTTTCCTTTATAATCACATAAAATATCCATACATCCTTCCACACAGTCTTTATTTTTTGGTTTTCTTTATAATCACATAAAATATCCATAAATCCTTCCACACAGTCTTTATTTTTTGGTTTTCTTTATAATCACATAAAATATCCATAAATCTTTCCACACAGTCTTTAATTTTTGGTTTTCTTTATAATCACATAAAATATCCATAAATCCTTCCACACAGTCTTTATTTTTTGGTTTTCTTTATAATCACATAAAATATCCATATATCCTTCCACACAGTCTTTATTTTTTGGTTTTCTTTATAATCACATAAAATATCCATAAATCCTTCCACACAGTCTTTATTTTTTGGTTTTCTTTATAATCACATAAAATATCCATATATCCTTCCACACAGTCTTTATTTTTTGGTTTTCTTTATAATCACATAAAATATCCATACATCCTTCCACACAGTCTTTGTTTTTTGGTTTTCTTTATAATCACATAAAATATCCATAAATCCTTCCACACAGTCTTTATTTTTTGGTTTTCTTTATAATAACATAAAATATCCATAAATCCTTCCACACAGTCTTTATTTTTGGTTTTCTTTATAATCACATAAAATATCCATATATCCTTCCACACAGTCTTTATTTTTGGTTTTCTTTATAATCACATAAAATATCCATATATCCTTCCACACAGTCTTTGTTTTTGGTTTTCTTTATAATCACATAAAATATCCATACATCCTTCCACACATTCTTTATTTTTGGTTTTCTTTATAATCACATAAAATATCCATACATCCTTCCACACAGTCTTTGTTTTTTGGTTTTCTTTATAATCACATAAAATATCCATAAATCCTTCCACACAGTCTTTATTTTTTGGTTTCCTTTATAATCACATAAAATATCCATACATCCTTCCACACAGTCTTTGTTTTTTGGTTTTCTTTATAATCACATAAAATATCCATAAATCCTTCCACACAGTCTTTATTTTTTGGTTTTCTTTATCCAAAATGCAATGTGCATTTTCCTGGTAATAATTTAGTGTTACGGTAGCCTGAATATATTTTTTTACTGCAGATAATACAGCTATTTCTATACTCTAACCAAAACATTTTCACAGAATCAATACTTTCCACAAAATTATATTTCAGACATTTTTTTAAAATGATGGTGCATTACCAGGAACCGACACTTTGCTTTATATTTACACAAAGTCTGGGCATTCTACAGTATATCAATATGAACCCTTACCAAACAATGATATAGTATTATCTTTTACGTAATTTTAATTATGGTCATTTATTTTTTAACACAACCATTGCTTTACGTTTTAATACTTCATATGATTTCTTCGAGGGATTGTTATAGTGCATAAATATCTGTTTCATATGCTAAAGTTATGATTTACCGTCGAAATATGTTTACGATTCAAAAACTCCATTTTTCTCTGCACGCACGGGAAGTATTGCGTTTATTATTGCTTCTATTTCGTGTGTAAAATAAGTAAATCCAAGCTATGGTGTAGTGCATCTATACGCAAGACTTTGGGACGATACAATGAAAAATATGCATTTGATTTGGCCTTTTACGGTAAAACAAGTATCGTTTTATTTACCCTGTCTATGATCTGGGTAAGGTTCCGCTTACAATTTCGGCTCTAATATCGCCTCTTGTATCATCAGCATATGTTTTATTGTCAGGTCAATATCAATAATGTCTTTGTAGGTAGATGTAATTTTAATTTCAGCCCTATTCATTGTATCAACAGTATTCAGTGTGTTATTGTAACTGTATTGTTACTGTAATCCTCATATTATTAGGTGGATCATACAATAGTATTAATAAGATGGATCATACAATAGTATTAATAAGGTGGATCCATCCTGGTCATCGCTTAGGATTGTTTTCTGTCTTTTCCCCCATATTTGCATTAGAGAAATTATCCAGGTTACTAGTCACTACATCGTCACCTTTGACAAATAAATATCATCTGATTTGTATGATCATCTACTCTTTGAAATGAACTATCAATGACATCTGTAAAGAGAATGTTGAAATTATTATCCAGGTGATGTTTTCTAAACCTTCATCTGCTCTAAGTTGTACAATCAAGTTTGCAATCGAATTACGGATCATATTATTGTGCAACATTGTTACCTAAAACATAAAACCAGACATCACAACCAGTTTACAAAAAGCATGATACAAACTTTCAAAATTCCTAAATATGGTATGCAAAAGTATAAATAACCAAAACCAAAACTGAAAACTGTAGCAGAAATCGCCTGATGAAATATTACCTGATGAACCATACCTGAAGCACAAAGATGTTTTTTTACAACAAAAACTAACAAATATCATGTTGGACGATTAATTTTTTGATTTACTATCATTCTATAAGAATGGAAAATAATTAAATTACTTTTTAATAGCATAATATCCAAAGATGCAGGAATTGTTAGTAACATGTTGTTTCAAATATTGAAATCTAATAGAACATTATATTTAAAATATTTTTAAACGAGGAAGACTACTATCAGATGAAATGTACGTATTTATTTACTATACAAGCCGCTACCATACTCAGAACAGATGAAATTTGTCAAACCTAGAGCTATACATTTGAAAGAATACAAAGTTAAGCTGCAAATATTTCATATTTTATTCGGGTGAATTGTTGATATTTGGATGTTTGTATCATATTATGGTCTAGTTAGAGAAGAAATCAACGTCTAACAAATAAGAGAATTAGAATTTAAAGCACAGTATTAACAATATAGATATCAGCGGTTTTGAATTGCCTTTGTTAACAGCATTATATACTGCAGGCCGTGACCACAAGCAAACCTATAAGCATAAAATATATAGATCAACGAAACTTCATCAACATCAGTCTCGTGACCTAGTGTGGTCGTCGAGACACTGTGCTGCTGAACATCTGACCAGTTCCCTCCACTTTTCACAATCGTGTGCCAATGCCTGTGTCTCCGCAAAACTTTTCCTGGTACATTCTGTGATGTAGTAAGTCCACTTTTTCTTGTCAATCTCTCCTTCTGCCACCCCGGACGCTGCTATGCAGGACTGTTGTAGATATATTTTGGCTCTAGCGACATTGCCAAACCATTTCAGCTTTCTCTGTTTGACAGTGATACGGAGATCTTCATATTGTCCTACTTTGTGCCAGATGGTGTAACGCAATTCTTCATTTGTGATGTGGTCCATGTAAGAGATGCCATGATGGTTCTGTAGCATCTCATTTCAAATGCCTGGATTCTTCATTTAATTCTGCTGTCAGGGTCCAGGCCGCAAATAAATACAAAAGATTGAGATGGCTAGTGCTCCTAAAAATCTGATTTTAGCTTTTAGACAGATATTCTTGTCTGGCCAGATATGTCTTAGCTTTGACATAGCTGCCGTTGTTTGTGCTGCCCATGACAACAGTTATGCTTTTGATCCCACTTTGTTGATTATGGAACGAAGATATTTGATCTGGCTCACTGTTTCCAGTTCCTATCCTCTGACTTTAATCTTGGCTGAGATTTGTTTGCCACTATTTGTCATTAGCTTTGTCATTTCAGCGCTTATCTCCATTTCAGATATGGAAGATGTTTCATCCAGGTTCTTCACTAAGGTGGCAAGCTCGTCTACACTAACTGCCAGCCCATCAATGTCGCCTGCAAAGCGGAGATTGGTGATGTTACGACATCCAGTGCTGAATGTCCCAAAGTGGTTTTCCGGGGCTTCGCTCATGGACTAAATTGCACACAAAAAGAGAGCAGACAGTGGTGTTTGTGTGACGATGCGCTCTAAGTAGATGTTAAAATGCATGGGTGACAGGAGACAGCATTGAAGTATTCCAACTGTTGTCTTGAACCAGTACCCCACTGAACCTTGAACAATTAATGCACTGTCAGCCTTGGCGTACAGCTGTTCCATGGTATTCGTCAACGTTTGACCCCTGTTTGACTTTCTTCATTGTGGCTCACAATGCCACAATTTATCAAAGGTCTTTTTGAAATCTATGTCTTGTAGATGTTGCGAGTACTTTTAGCACATAACCCTGAGATTGAATATTTGTTCCGGTGTGCATCTTCCACTCCAGAACCCTGCCTGTTCTTCGGCGTTTATTTCTTTTGCTCTTCTGCTTGTGGTTTCAGTCTATTCAATATCGTCTTTAGAATAACCTTACTAGCATGATGGCTAATCAAACTAATAGTTCTGTAATTTTGGCACAGCTGGAGATATTTTGGGAGTGTTATAATCAGTGATTGGGTCCACTGTATTAGCCATTGATCTGTTTGAAGGATATTGTTGCAGATTTTTGTTAGCAGCTCTATCACTAATCCCTACTTCTCCCCCATTTATGATAAGTTTAGCTGGGATGTTGTCTACTCCAGCTGCCTTTCCATTTTTCAGTGCTCTTATTGCTGACTCCAACTCTTCTTTGAGAATGGGAACATCATCATTATTTGTCTAGTTTGGAACTTCAAGCACCTCTGGGACTTATGATTGTTGAGTTCTTTACAATACTCAGTCCATTTTTCTGCAATATCATTCGAATCTGTGAGGTATTTTCCATTTTTGTCTTGAATGATACTGCCTCCTGGCTGCTTCTGTCTGGTCTTTCACAACTTGGAATGTTTTTTTGCTGTTATACTTTATCAGACTGCTCACTATTTCTGTGCACATTTGTCCAATACAATCTTATTTTGCTTTCTTCAAGTTTATTCTGATATTCTTGTTTATTTCTCGGTACGCCATTGGCCCTGTTGTGTTTGGTGCTTTTAAGGTCTCTTCGGGCATCTCACAAATTTATAATCTCTAACCCAGGATTTTTTCTTTGGGCGATGGAGGCCAATGATGTACTAAGCAACTGTTGTCATGGCTGTGTTGAAAGTGTCTGTCATCGCTTTAATATCAACATCCATCACAAGGAGTGAAGCAAATTTTCCTCCAATTATGGCTTGAAATGACTTGCAGATGCTTGGGTCCTTCAGATGTTCAAGGTTTAATTTAAGCATGATGTTTTTGGGCTTGTTAATTTTTTTCAGCTTTTTCGGAAGCTCATAATCACGAGATCGTGATCACCCCCAATATCAACACATGGGAACGTCCTTGTTTCTATTCTAGTGATGCCAGATCGGTAACGATTTTGATCAAGTATGTAGTCGATCTGGTTATGATGGGTTCCATTTGGTGCGTGCCATGTCCAGCATCGTGAAGCTTTATGTTGGCCCAGGGTGTTGGCTAGTATCAAGTTGTTTACGGTTGCGAACTCGAGCAGCCTACTCCCTCTTTATTTGGTAAGCTCATTTCAAAAAAGGTCCACAATGATCTTCCCAGTCTTTTAGAGCTACCTGGCCACTTTGGCATTCCAGTCTATTTGGATGATGAGGATGTATTTTTAACTGACCATGTTATCTATACCCTGGAGTTTGTTGTACAACTTCTCTATTGTTTCATCATAATTATCGGTAGATTGAGCATAGACTTTGATAATTTTGTTGTACAAAGGAGATGCTTTCAGACGAATGGAGATGCTTCTGATAGATATCGGGCGGCAATCAAGCACCGATCACTTGGTGGTTTTGTTTACAAGGGACCCTACTCCATTTATGAATTTACACCATATTTAATTTTCTGTTTATTTTTAAAATGTTTGTGAATTTGAACAATCAAGCGAGGAAATATCTAGTAATATTTTTCTTATCCAGTACAGATTTATATGAATAAATAAAGAATAAATAATTTAGAGTTGTTTTTAAGATATAAAAATGACAAAAATGACAACTATTAATGTTTTGATTAAAGATAGTTCAAGATTAGTATACTTATACGTCTTCGTGAAGATCTTTTGAAAGAACACAAACAACAACCTTGATATAGATTGCTTTAGACTCTAAACAATAAAGTACAATATTGTCTTAAAAGGCAAAACATTTTCACAACAACAACCTTGATATAGATTGCTAAGGAATTGACTCTAAACAATAAAGTACAATATTGTCTTAAAAGGCAAAACATTTTCACTTTTAACACTTTCAGGAACAGTTTAAAGTATTGTTAATTCATGCTGATTTTGAAATATTGAATTTTGAACGTTAACTATAAAAATATGGAATAAGACTACGCAGTGTGTGTGTGTGTGTGTGTGTGTGTGTGTGTGTGTGTGTGATTTTATATTTTTAACTTAGCATTGACAATATTTCAGTCTAATCGCTACCATGTCTGCAGTATGGCAGTTTATAGCGACGTCTAGCACTGTATCAAGTAACAAACCTATATATCATGTCCCCACCCAGTAACATTATCTTGACCCCGACCCACCAGTCACATTATCTTGACCCCGACCCACCAGTCACATTATCTTGACCCCGACCCACCAGTCTCAACACTAACTCTTAATGTTGAGCGTCAAGCTATGCAGCTGTTAGAACAATTTTTACGTCTTTAGTATGACCCGGCCGAGGTTCAATCCCGTGACTTCTCTCATCAAAATCGGTCACTCTAACCACTTCGACCACCGAAGCTGTTTGATAATACTGATTAAATTAGTGAACGACCATCATGTGTTTCTCATATATTGTTGTCAGATGTAATGGAGTTATAAAGAATAGAGTGTTATACCATAGAGAAGTTGCACTTTACGCTTTAATTATTAATGTAACTGCTGAAATGGGGAAAATGTTTTATAAAAGAAATATTAATTGTCAAAACGTTTATAATAGCGAATCTGAATGCGATATTTGCAATTTGGAATATAACAAGGATGACAAGATAAAAGATCGTTACCATATTACTGGTAAATTTAGAGGGAAGGACTGGAAATCATGCTGTATGACAGTAAAACTATCCCCATAGTACTTCATACTTTAAGGGTGACATGATGGTCATTTAATAACGACTGGTAGTGTGGCATTAAATAGCAAGCTACTAGGATTGGCCATTTACAATTTATGGAATTTTGGTGCGGATGTCATTAACTTCCCAAAGAAACTGTTAAGATGAGTATTAAATTTATTATAAACTGGAATTATTAATTATGATTATTTACATGAATTATGTCGCGCTTTTACAATTTCTAAGAAACTAGTCTACAGGAAAGAGTCACTTCCAAAGGAATATAAAGCTAGGTAATTAAAAGGGTATTTCATCAAGCTGATTGCATACAAATCCTTATTGACAACGTAGGAATCAATCATAACATTTAGCCCATAAAAATACAGTTCAACAATTGGATGTAAAATACAAGAATTCGGTCTTGATCTCTAGATACAAACAGAAATAATGAAAACATTTGCTTCGTGAAATTAATAAAAACATTAAGGTGAAGGGAATAGTTATAATTGATGTTTTTAAAAATTATAATCAGAGTAAACAGTCTGTTTAATTAATTGTATTTACAAATAAGACCTGCTGTATTGAAAATAGCATGTGCAGTAAAATATGTACCATTTGAAATGTGCAGTAAAATATGTACCATTTGAAATGTGCAGTAAAATATGTACCATTTGAAATGTGCAGTAAAATACCATTTGAAATGTGCCCTTTGATCATCAGTTTTCATTTCCTGAAAAAATTCATCAATAACCCTTAGTAAGTAATTATTGCAGAAATTCTGTATGGATTTTATTTGTTCGCTGCTTATTATATACACAAGACCAAACCCAATAAAAAAAAGGCATATATTTATACGCCCTGCAAAATATACTTTCAAAAATGAATTATGATGTTTGTAAAATCTTTTAAAATTGTGCCATCTGCACCTTTATTGATAATTTTTAAAACGAAATAAAGCATTCATATTTCAATTTCTATACAAACGTATGTTAACAAATCTTTAACAATATTTTAGAAAATATATAATTCCTACCTAAACATACAATTAAATTCAAAGGTCATTAAGCCATTAAAATATAAAATTCATCAGCCAAAAAAATACATAATTAATTTTGACATAATAGAAAACCAATTATTTAAAAATCTTTGAAAATACGATGTAACACATCACCAAAAAAATATAATTTCAAAACCCATCTAAGCATAGCATTTTATACACTCTAACTTGCTATAATCTCACAAAACAAAAATTCAAAGATAAAATAAATCTATCTGACATCTAGAACACTATTTTAAACAACTTCTGATGGCTTTAAAACTCTAAACGTTCTCCATTAAACGATCCACATGTCAACCAGATCTGATGGCTTTAAAACTCTAAACTTTCTCCATTAAACAATCCACAAATAAACTATTCTTAAAACTCTAAACGTTCTCCATTAAACGATCCACAAATCAACCAGTTCTGATGGCTTTAAAATTCTAAACGTTCTCCATTAAACGATCCACAAATCAACCATTTCGTATGGTTTTAAAACTCTAAACGTTCTTCATTAAACGATCCACAAGACAACCAATTCTGATGGCTTTAAAACTCTAAACGTTCTTCATTAAACGATCCACAAATCAACCAATTCTGATGGCTTTAAACTCTAAACGTTCTCCATTAAACGATCCACAAGACAACCAATTCTTATGGCTTTAAAACTCTAAACGTTCTCCATTAAACGATCCACGAATCAATATACATCATCGGAACCTTTTACTCAATACCAGTAGAAACACTACACGTATTGCCTTAAAAAAACACGAGATCGTTACTTAACCCTTCAGAGATATAATTCGTGAACCCTTCCATGTATTTTTTATTTTAGAGCCCCTAAAACACTATGTATGTATATATGAATGTATGTATGTATGTATGTATGTATGTATGTATGTATGTATGTATGTATGTATGTATGTATGTATGTATGTATGTATGTATGTATGTATGTATGTATGTATCTATGTATGTATCTATGTATGTATGTATGTACTTAAACAGAACATTCTGGTTTTAATGTGCAGATCAAAAGCTAGCTTGCAAAATTGGCTAAGTCCAGCACCATTCCATAGGAACATACATACCTCAAACCAAATCTAAATATATACAATGAGACAAAATAAAAAATGGTAAAAAGTTACAATATACCTTCATACTCACCCTGACTCTGAAGAAAATGTCAGCAAACAACGTTATTTGCAAACATTGCGTACAATCCTTCAAATAAAAGGGCAAAATCATTTTACAAGTTCAAGACATTCTCAACTGGAACTTCATCATTCAATGTATTATAGATCAAACGGATTAGCTCATTAGTTGCCACTTTGGATGGAAATTGGAACGTCATTGATATTTTACAAAGTTGAACCAACAAGAGTAGTTGCACAAAGATGTAGTACATTCAGCTTGTAAGAGTTGCAACCGAAAAAAAATAGTTCCAGTCAAGGCAAAGTACCGTAAGAGTGGCAAACGAAAAGTCATAGATCCAGTCAAGGCAATGGACTGTAAGAGTGGCAAATAAAACGTCATAGATCCAGTCAAGGCATTGGACTCCTTGTTCTATGTTTATGTTTGATTCATTGCCATTGATATTTATGGCTAACTTCACATATTTAAATCGTGTATCGTTTTTTATTCCATAAAAGTGAATGGTTAATTATATTTCCATTGACTGCTGTTTGTACTGTTGTTCTGTCTGATCCAGTAAACCGTTTTTACTTTGATTGGCTCAGAAAATCTTGACAAAATGAAACATAAAAACAAATATATAGCCCACATGATAGATACTGATCCGTGGATGAAAGTTTACCAGAGTCTAGACAGAAAAAAGCATGTAATATAAAAAGTCATGTAATCTATCGAAATATAAGTATTACAAAAATAAAGTTTCAAGACTTGTACAAGATTAAAATATTGGTCACATTAAAATTTTATGTATCTGCCACAGCGTATCTAACTTATTTGATATATTGGTTATGCGGGACATCGTTTTGACTAAGTAAATATTTGCAAGATATTCAGCTTATATTTAAAATCGTCTTTGCAATTTCAATAGTGTAGTCTGAATCTACATTTTCGATAGTGTAGTTGGAATCGACATTTTCGATCAGAACGAAATAAATATTTGTAGCATGTGTAAAAATATGTCTCGGAGGGTGTCAGATATCTATAATATACAATGTATTGAAAATAAAACTATGTCTAGAAGGGTGTCAGATATCTATAATAAACAATGTATTGAAAATAAAACTATGTCTAGGAGTGTGTCAGATATCTGTAATATACAATGTATTGAAAATAAAACTATGTCTAGGAGTTTGTCAGATATCTGTAATATACAATGTATTGAAAATAAAACTATGTCTAGGAGTGTGTCAGATATCTGTAATATACAATGTATTGAAAATAAAACTATGTCTAGAAGTGTGTAAGATATCTATAATAAACAATGTATTGAAAATAAAACTATGTCTAGGAGTGTGTCAGATATCTGTAATAAGCAATGTATTGAAAATAAAACTATGTCTAGGAGTGTGTCAGATATCTATAATATACGATGTATTGAAAATAAAACTATGTCTAGGAGTGTGTCAGATATCTATAATATACAATGTATTGAAAATAAAACTATGTCTAGAAGGGTGTCAGATATCTATAATATACAATGTATTGAAAATAAAACTATGTCTAGAAGGGTGTTAGATATCTATAATATACAATGTATTGAAAATAAACCTGTTTGGGCTCCAATACGAGACATCATTTGCACACACAATACCAATATGGAAAAACTAATACAGGCATATCGCAATTCCAAAACTGAGCTTAAAATTGCAACCTTATGACACTATTCTTTATTTATTAAGAACACTTGTTATATTAGGAATCATTTTTGTAATTGTATTGTACTTGCAAGACCAAAATTGTATAAGACATAACTGATTTATTTAACAGAGTGCAACGACATATCTAAACAAATACGTTAGTCGTTGTTGTATATCAAACCTGCTAGTAAATACTGATTTTCACTATCCTCTCGTTTAACAAATTTTTATATATTTGACCATCAATATTCTAGACGCATCTCTAATCAACGAAGTATTCTAACACTGATAGCTTGCCTGTCTGGTGATATGGGGTTAATATCTTTTAAAGCTCTTTCTAGACTGACGTTAATCATTAAGCGTAACACTAGATATACAGTCAACTTATGACAACAATCATATATATTTTACAGTACAATTAGTCTATCCAACACAACAGTCTATCCAACACAACAATCTATCCATTATAAAAGAATCTCTAAACACTCTAGACACTGATCTACTTGGAGAGTTTCTTGAAGAAGCAATATTGCTGCACAGGCTTTACACACAAAGGAACCCGTCTATTAGTCTTTTCTGTACCTGTAGACAGATTATTCGCACATAGATTGTAATTCCTTTTTGACGTGATGTTTTTGTTAACTTTAATCAAATTATGTTCAGTGGTATTTCAAAAGTAGCTGTTTAAATTAGTCTTTATCCTTAAATATATAGTAACAAGGTGCCATCAGTGGTGTTAAATTGGCAACATTTGTACAAATATTGGAGACTTCTGACAGAAACAATTTCTGTAATCATCATTTGGTGAGTTTCCTTTTAATCTTTACGTGTGAATTTTAAAACTCTCAATATAGTATACTGAATTAAAGTTACACACTAACACTATTATGACATAATGGAAACCACGGTTAATTGAAACAGTCTATCTCGCATAAATAGAACCAATTAACACAAAATTACCTACAATTAGGTCTGAATATACTTGGAGACCAAGAGCACCTTAAACATGTTTCACTTTTGTTAGCAATAAATCGTTTGCATGACGTATGAAATTTTTCAAGGACTATTAAGTTTATAAGTGCTAACACAAAACGTAGTAGGGGCTATTAAGCTGAATAGTCTGTGTTGATAAAATGATAAACCATTCGTTTGTTATGTTGTGTTTTGTTTGCTTTTTGCTTGTTTGTTTATAAATTTGTGTTACTAATGAGGTTATTGCATATTTTTATTGAACACCATTTAGTTATAGCAATGAAAATATGCCACGATTGGAAAGGAAAATCCCATTTCAGCATCTTCTTGCATTTCTTGCATCTAGTATTGTTCTTTTAAATACAACAATGACCTATGATAGGACAATGTTAATGCGCCTTAGAATATGTTACTCCGGACATTATGGGATTCACCATTATGTTGAGTTTAACATTATGGAAATGGAATATTAGGTCAAGTAATGGCATAATAACACTTATAACATTAAGATAATGATATAAGTATTATTTAAATAGAACACATTCTTAAATACAAGCATCTGTACGTACTCACAGACGGATCAGGGAATTAGGGAGAAGGTATTTGTGACTAACACACAATGTTACTGACTGATATATAACTTAACTGACCAATATTTAATTTTATTGACAAACATTCATAGGATACACATGTAAATGTATAGGTAACTGTTAAAAAAACAATGAGGATTATTGCCTATTCTGACAGAATCATACGTTTTCGTAAAGACAACCACCCAAATCATATCAAAATATCAAAGCAAATTGGAGATGTTCTGATAGACGACTCTAGCAAGATTTGAGAAGTCTTTAACGTAATACTTTACAATGGTGTACTGTTTTACGAAGACCTTATAGATCACCTCATTTGTCTGTCGCAGTCTTTCTGCATCACGGTTGTTGTCAAGAAAGAACGCACGATGTGTCTTTTTACACAAGTAATTGTGATATTTTCGAGGTACAAAATCCCCAATGTGCTGGTAACGTGGACTACAGTATTCTTCCCCTCAACATCTAGAACAAGTTCTAAGTGGTCAATTTATTTTCGTGATCAACACCGGTTTATCGTTGGGTGGAGTTCTTGATAGTAGTATTTAGGGTAACTTGTAGGCATTGTGTCCACGCTCCTGCTAATAATAGCATAAATCTAAACGGTTATGTTAGTTTGTGTAGCGAATGCAAACAAAAAGTATCTTCCGATCAGTCACCCATATACCTGAATCCTGAATATTGCAACTTTATACATACCAATTCATAGGTTTTGACTCAGCTCAATGCATAATACTTTCATTCTCTTTCATAAAATCCACGGATCCTTTTCTGACATTGTTGTAGAACGTTTGAACCCTGATGACCAAGCAACTGAATGTTCTCAACAAGCAATTTCATCCCCTCTCGTCATAAGCATAAGACTGGTTTTGCATTCAGTGAAATTTATCTCGCTGAGCCTGTTGCATAAGCGTGTTTAACATTTTCGATAAACATTTTCGATAAACATTTTCGATAAATATTTTCGGTAAACATTTTCGATAAATATTTTCGATATATTCATTATCGACGGCTCGTCAAAGGGGTTAAAATAAAACGATATCGGAGCGCCATCATTTCGATCCAATATGCAATCCTCATTTTGCGTTGTAGTTTGATTAAGAGTGTTTATTTCCTGCTGACAATATATAAATTAATCATCTCTTTCGTCACTCCTGAAGTTTATGGTACTATGGTCGATTTCTGTTCTTTCTCTGAAACCGTAGCTGACAGTCCTATAACCGAATTCTTTCGTCAACTCCATAGTTATTCGTCCGGTGTGCCCATATGAGAGTAACTTCTATTCTTGCGATGACTTTGTAGCTGGCTTTCCTATTTTTCCAGGGGTTTGTGACGTTTTCTTTTTGTTTATGTTTCATCAAGACTTCAGTCGAGTCAATTGCCATGTAAAATTGTAGTTTATTTCCGTTCACTGCCGAGCTTAATCCTTCTAAAAAAATCTAAAGGATACGTTCCGTTTTTGTTTACTTCTACAATTGTAAATAGTCATACACATTCTAATTCCATTTTCCCTGCTTTTCAAATAGTTTTATCATTTTGTTAAACAAAACACAATCTCTTAATTTAAACGAATATTTGCCAAATATGGCGTCATTATATTTCTCTTGGATACATTGTGTTTTTATGTTATTTGTAACTTCCTCTATTTTTGCACGATAGTTGCATGAAGGCTTCACATCTGACACTAAAACAATTGTCTTACCATTCATTGCATGTTGGCATCTAACCGCTGCGATGAAAACATTCTCTCCACTCTGCGGGTTCCATTCAATTTATATTTAGACTTCCCAACAAGTGCGGTCATTGTTTTATTGTTGTTACGTTATTATTAAGTTATTGTTAATTTATTATTGTTATTATTTTAGTTCATTAATACTCTATTGTAGGATTGCTGTTCCCTTGCTGTGAATTTCACTTCTGGTATAACTCTGATTTTTTTCTATATTAAGTTGCACTAGATAAATCTTACAGATTAAAGTTGATGCTCAATGTTGTTTAACCGCTCATGAATACATTAAAGGTTATTTAGAGTCACCTCAAAGACAATACATGGGAATCGAGAACTAACAGACCGCTTTTTGCCCCATCCACAATTCAACGAAGAATCTCGGTAGCCCCGGAGATACTTGAATCAATTCCACCGCGCGATCCACTGGGCAATGCATAGATCCGACCTGTCAATCAGATCCACAGATGTTGACCAATCGGATAATAGCATCCGGTGCTACGGTAACATCCGCCATGTTTTACCCACAAACAAATGTGTGGTGAGAATGCAGCTGCATTACAGACTTTCATGATTTTTTGTAAATATGTACAAAATGGTGCTTCTGTGTGCATGGGGATCATGCAATGCAGATGAGAGATATCCGGGAAGGTTGGATATAGTCGTTTTATACAGGAATAGTGGTGAAGTTATGTAGTTTGAAACCCTGTAGGGACTTAATTAGCCCTACTACATGGGAACAATGTCCACTGACACTGCAACAATACATATTAATTTTTCAATATCATACACATTCATTAGTAAAAGAAATGCTGTTGGTACATATATCTGAAACACACTGTTTACACCACTCAGTGAAATGCCAGATGAAGTGTTTATATATTATTTATTAGGTTTCCAAACAACATTCGATAAAGTTACAATTTTGATAATATGAAATTAGTAAATCCTCCCAGTGACATAAATACAAATAAGAAATGTCAGATACTGTTTTGTTTTCTTCAATGCTGCTGATTTAGATTCCATCTTATTTATGTGAGCTTACCTCATCCAAATATATCCATTTACGTAATTTAACATTTGTTTGTGCCGAGTGTACTTCTTGAACAGTGTGTATATAATGAATTTCTAAAGGAATATGGATGTGTGAGGATCCCGATAAAGTGAATGTTCGCCATTGAATGTATGTGAAATCAAATTGTAAAAAAAAAATAAGCCACATTACTTAAATAGTCGGTACCGATGGGCTACATGACCTGCATGACTTGTACAATATCAGTTGCCATTACTTAAGGATATTAAATGGTTCAAACATAAAAATTAGTTCATAACAAATACAAAACATTAAATTTACATCGCTTTACATCAACAGTATGCATCTTCACACTTTTCCTCCTTAATTTCGATTTGCAGACGGTGCGTTGGCTGCTTCTCGTCATAGTTATACAGCGTCTCGCTGTACGCGAATCTTATTTTCAAACTCCAAACCTTTGATATCGTGAATATTTTCTTGCGTAAAGTAGATCAAAGTCTTCTGCAACACTTTACTGGAAAGCTTCTATGATCAGGAAGGTATTTAAGTGAATAATAATAATAATAATAATAATAATAATAATAATAATAATAATAATAATAATAATAATAATAATAATAATAATAATAATGAGGACTTTGTATAGCGCCTAATCTTTCGAAGCTCTAAGAGCTTTACACCATAAATAATGATATGACTACACTACAGAACAACAAATGACAAAAACAATGAAATTGGAAAACATAAAAACATGATGAAAATATATAAGATACAAAACATGATCAGGTCGTTAAGTTTGTCCCTGCAGTCGAAACAGGTGAGTCTTAAGAGCACTCTTAATAGGGACCACTGTGTCTTTGTGTCTAATTTCAATGGGCAATTTGTTCCACGTCACCGGACCCTGGTGTGCAAACGAACGTTGTCCATATGTTAATGTTGAAGTGAAATGTTATCGGGAATACGCGAGAGAGACTCTGACATGGTGCTTGTATTCTGTGACGAGTCAGCCATTTTAATAGGAAGCTTGGGGTTCGTAGTAACTGTCTCTAAGTGGGTGGAGCTTAACTAGTCATTTCGGATCTATCAATGCCTACACTTTATCAGTCTTCATATCTTTGTAATAACATAACATCTCGAAATATCAATTCATCATACATGAAAAGTGAATATAATTGAAGTCCAATTTACACTTAAGGAGACCTAAATGGTTCTATAAATAAATCATTTAAGTTATTTATAATTCATAACTATTTACATGTGCTTACTTATGAAGACGAAATGAAATCTATTTTTTAAAAGTGTTGCCTCTGTTCTGCTAATAAGGATTTTTTCCGTTTGACTGTGTGACTTAGTTTTGGAACCAATGTTAGTCTTTTTCAACAGGACTCAGAGACTAATTCGTGTTAACATTTTGAGTATATTTAGATACATGTGGATTATACCGTCAGTTAAACTTTTTTGTATAAATATATATGGAAAATAAGTCAGACCCCTGATGGCCATGTATTTCAACGAATCAAGTCGGTTTGAACAAACTTGACAAAAGAGCACACAAACATTGATTTTGAAACATCATTTTGAATTTGCATTATCATAAATTATAATTTGCACAAATTCAAAAGATTACTGTACTTTAATCTATTGCTTTACATGGTCAACACCTGGTCATATTGATATGAATATCTATATTGTGTTTTCTAAAACGTTTCGTGCATGTCTATATGTTGTATGTGAGCTATAAATAGATGTTTACAAGTCTTAAAATCAGTCTTGATAATAAACCTGCAGACAAGTAATTTCTCACAGTACGAGTGAGTCAGGTAGATATGTTGCGATGTGAGACATTGGGAAATGTCACCTAGAAAGTATTGCAAAATAGATCCAGTAGGAAGATAATGCGAAATAGAGCCATAGTGATGGAATAATTCATTCCTTTTTCCTACGATTTTGTTTTAAGGTCAGTCTCAGGATCTAGTTAATGTCTTGTTTAGTTATAACGTGAGAGGAACAATTTCTTTCTATTATCCATTGGGATTACAAATGCTCTTTGCTTCTGGACAAAAATATTATTCTGGGATCATTGTTAATTATTTCAAATTGTTTGTGTAGAACGTTTTATGATAATTCTGGATTTAATTCATAAATTGTAAGGTCTTATTAAATTTTAATTTGATGATTTAGAGAATTAAATTATTTTGTTGGTTTTGCTTCTTTCTCTTGCTTAGTTTAAAACCACATAGACATACTAACATTTACGGAGGAAGATGAAAGGTCAGGAAAGCTCAAGACCAAAACAGTATTAAAAACCAAATAAATAGTGCTGAAAAGGAAGAATGGCAGCATGAAGGACAAAGTCAATTAAAATCTGGCTTGTGTACCTTGCAAATTTATTGCACACTCTTTAACCTGGTAAGAAAATTTAATATTCAAATGAAATATGCTTTATGCAAGTCTTATTTATTTACGTCTGTTACAAGATAACCGGGTGGTATTTTCGTATTCACAACATAACAGTTTTGACAGTGATATAAATACATTGTTTAAGAATGATTGACTTGAATGAGCAGTTAAATGATGATTACGTGCGTGTATATTTAATCCAAATATTGGATTAATTAGCATAAGAACGCACAAATGTAATAAAGAAAAATACTAAAACTAATTACTCAAATAATAAAAAAAACACATGGGGTGAATGATTCACAGTTACTAAACAATGGAAAGATGGGTATAGTTTACTCAACTAGTAAACAATGTAGAATTGTACTCGTGTAATAAAAGAATTCAGTCAGAGGGACAATATCATTCCAGTCCCGATAGATGCAATGGTTTTTTTTTTTTTTGTTTTTTTTTTTTTGTTTTTTTTTAAATTAGCCCACGGCTACAAGATTATATGCAAGGAGATACAATCTGTGGTCAGATCACTTTATTTTAGCTCCACGCCTGCAACAAAGTTCAGCTTTACAACTGCTACGAATAATTCCTGTGGCTGGCATTACAGCTTGCACCACAAAGATATCGATCACTCCGATACTTGAAACGCTCGGGTCCCTGTACCCACTCTGGACACTCTACCCATTCTGGACACCCCAGACGCCTCTACACTTTACTGATGCTCCGGACAATAGACTCCGGATAACACCGAACAAGACCAGACACTCCATATACTGAACAGCTCTACAACTGGGACACTCCAGATACTGGACATTCCAGACATTCGACACTCCAGACACTGGACAGCTCTACAGCTGAGAAACTTCAGGTACTGGATACTCTCTACTCTGATTATTCCAGACAAACTGGACGCTCCAGAGAATGGACACTCTCTACTCTGGACATTCGACATTGGCAGCTGAAAACATATCCAATACCGTGTCATATATATATATATATATATATATATATATATATATATATATATATATATATATATATATATATATATATATATATATATATATATAATAAAGATGTAATAACGGTATACACGGTAAGTTATACAGATTATATTACCTGCACAATAATAATAAAACAAAAAGTTCAGAAATAAACCTAACCATGCTTGATAAGAATCAATATATACTAAACATGTTTGAAAAATGTAGCCGTATATTACTAATATAAATCCTTCGCAAAGTCGTAAACAATAATATAATTGTGTGCATTATTCTGCGTAAACCAAAGCTACAAACATAAAACAATTAGCGTGGTAGTACAATAGTGATATCGTATATACAAGAAAAGAATAAACATGCATACCGCTGGAGAAGTGCGAGTCTTTATAGTAGACAGCCGACTGACAAGACGTTCCGTAATGTAAGAGCTTTACATGCGGTGAGGTATTTATACACTGATATTGTCTGTGCATGGAAGGCATTAGATTCATCTCATCAAAAGCACTTGGCACCTGAGGCATAGGATGAACCGAACTCACTATCTTGAAATACGACACAATATACATTATTCACTCTCGGGTATTATTGTATTGTTGTACGCAAAAAACGAAACTCTAGTACACGAATTTAAGAAATAAATAAAAAGAGTTGATACAATTCCGTGACAACGTCATACGGGATGATAATGTTTACAACAGTAATAGAAATCTCTATAGTGAAACCTGAATGGATAAGACTCCAAGGAAACATCTTCATATAAGTTGGACAAATCCTAGCTGAGTAGACGTTCACTGTATAAATGTTTTCAAATTTGGTTCATACAGCCCTGGTGATTTGCTTATCAAAGACTTCAAATCGTATCAAGGACTAGTTTGTCTTCTAGAAACTAAATAGTTTTAATATGTGGACTCTTGGTGCTGTGTATAATTTCATCCACCAAATTTTACCCCACTTTATTTAGCTGTTAAATATTTTTGGATGATAAAAATAAAACGTCTATATCAAAATAGTTTATGTTTTGTTAACATTAAAATCTTTTACTCAGCAAAATTCAACATTTTTTGGGACAAAATTATAAGAGTTTTGGAACAAAATCAAACACTTTGCAAACTAATGGAATTTTCATTGCAGCTCCTCGGCTATAATGCTCTTCAAAGTTTAGATCAACTATGTATAGTGTTGTTGATTGCATATGTTATGAAAACAATGTTGTCAAGGCTTATAAAAAAAAAACAATTGTAATCTCCTACAGCATATGAAAGGACTAATTTAGGTACATATTAATTGTCATCGTGAAGCTGCAGCAGGGTACCTACGACACTTCATAAGTATTACAAACATAAACCTAATGTTGTTTTCAAAATATTAATATTTATATATAAACTTCTTTTGCCAATCAAATCTTTCAAAAATAATTTGGTGCAATGAAGTTCAACATAATAGTTCATGTCACTTTCAATAATAGGGAATTATTTTTCTACAGAAAAACTGAATTTTCTTATATTTATATTTTCTCTGAGAATAAATGCTTTTACCATCTGTACTCACTTATAATTCAAGTCAAACTGCAAACTGCACAGATCCAGATTTTCTGTCACATAATGTGCCTTCAGATCTGGATCTGTGCAGTTTGTTAGGAATACACAGTAGACCAAACAGTATTGATCCTGGTATGCAGGCACATTATGCTATGGCAGAACTGAATCTTTGCTTTTAGCAGTTTGAAGTGACTTATAAGCGAGTACATACAGGCATAAAAATGCAACTGAGACTGACCTACTACAGATCCATGAATGCCATGGTAGAGTCCCAAGTTTATACCACATGTTATGCCTCTCAATGAACTGAGTGGATGTACCCTAATGCCAAGGTAGAGTCCCAAGTTATGCCACATGCTATGCATCTCACTGAACTGAGTGGATGTACCCTAATGCCATGGTAGAATCCCAAGTTATGTCACATGTTATGCCTCTCACTGAACTGAGTGGATGTACCCTAATGCCATGGTAGAGTCCGAAGTTATGCCACATGTTATGCCTCTCACTGAACTGAGTGGATGTACACAAATGCCATGGTAGAGTCCCAAGTTATGCCACATGCTATGCATCTCACTGAACTGAGTGGATGTACCCTAATGCCATGGTAGAATCCCAAGTTATGCCACATGTTATGCCTATCAATGAACTGAGTGGATGTACTCTAATGCCATGGTAGAGTCCCAAGTTATGCCACATGTTATGCCTCTCACTGAACTGAGTGCATGTACCCTAATGCCATGGTAGAGGCCCAAGTTGTGCCACATGTTATGCCTCTCAATGAACTAAGTGGATGTACTCTAATGCTATGGTAGAGTCCCAAGTTATGCCACATGTTATGCTTCTCAATGAACAGAGTGCATGTACCCTAATGCCATGGTAGAGTCCAAAGTTATGCCACATGTTACGCTCTCACTGAACGGAGTGGATGTACCCTAATGCCATGGTAGAGTCCCAAGTTATGCCACATGTTATACCTCTCACTGAACTGAGTAGATGTACACTAATGCCATGTTAGAGTCCCAAGTTATGCCACATGTTATGCCTCTCATTGAACTGAGTGGATGTATGCTAATGCCATGGTAGAGTCCCAAGTTTATACCACATGTTATGCCTTTCACTGAACTGAGTGGATGTACCCTAATGCCATGGTAGAATCCCAATTTATGCCACATGTTATGCCTCTCAATGAACTGAGTGGATGTACTCTAATGCCATGGTAGAGTCCCAAGTTATGCCACATGTTATATTTCTCAATGAACAGAGTGCATGTACCCTAATGCCATGGTAGAGTCCAAAGTTATGCCACATGTTATGCCTTCACTGAACTGAGTGGATGTACCCTAATGCCATGCTAGAGTCCCAAGTTATGCCACATGTTATGCCTCTCATTGAACTGAGTTTATGTACCCTAATGCCATGTTAGAGTCCCACGTTATGCCACATGTTATGCCTCTCATTGAACTGAGTGGATGTATGCTAATGACATGGTATAGTCCCAAGTTTATACCACATGTTATGCCTCTCACCGAACTGAGTGGATGTACCCTAATGCCATGATAGAGTCCCATGTTTATACCACATGTTATGCCTTTCACTGAACTGAGTGGATGTACCCTAATGCCCTGGTAGAATCCCAAGTTATGCCACATGTTATGCCTCTCACTGAACTGAGTGGATGTACCCTAATGCCATGGTAGAGTCCCAAGTTATGCCATATGTTATGCCTCTCAATGAACTGAGTGGATATACACAAATGCCATGGTAGAGTCCCAAGTTATGCCACATGTTATGTCTCTCATTGAACTGAGTGGATGTACACAAATGCCATGGTAGAGTCCCAAGTTATGCCACATGTTATGTCTCTCTCACCGAACTGAGTGGATGTACCCTAATGCCATTGTAGAGTCCCAAGTTATGCCATATGTTATGCCTCTCACTGAACTGATTAGATGTACCCTAATGCCATGGTAGAGTCCCAAGTTATGCCACATGTTATGTCTCTCACTGAACTGAGTGGATGTACACAAACGCCATGGTAGAGTCCCAAGTTATGCCACATGCTATGCATCTCACTGAACTGAGTGGATGTACTCTAATGCTATGGTAGAGTCCCAAGTTATGCCACATGTTATGCCTTTCACTGAACTGAGTGGATGTACACAAACGACATGGTAGAGTCCCAAGTTATGCCACATGCTATGCATCTCACTGAACTGAGTGGATGTACCCTAATGCCATGGTAGAATCCCAAGTTATGCCACATGTTATGCCTCTCACTGAACTGAGTGGATGTACCCTAATGCCATGGTAGAGTCCCAAGTTATGCCACATGTTATGCCTCTCACTGAACTGAGTGCATGTACCCTAATGCCATGGTAGAGGCCCAAGTTGTGCCACATGTTATGCCTCTCAATGAACTAAGTGGATGTACTCTAATGCTATGGTAGAGTCCCAAGTTATGCCACATGTTATGCCTTTCACTGAACTGAGTGGATGTACACAAACGACATGGTAGAGTCCCAAGTTATGCCACATGCTATGCATCTCACTGAACTGAGTGGATGTACCCTAATGCCCTGGTAGAATCCCAAGTTATGCCACATGTTATGCCTCTCACTGAACTGAGTGGATGTACCCTAATGCCATGGTAGAGTCCCAAGTTATGCCACATGTTATGCCTCTCACTGAACTGAGTGGATGTACCCTTATGCCATGGTAGAGTCCCAAGTTTATACCACATGTTATGCCTCACAGTGAACTGAGTACCCTAATGCTGTTTGTGCATTATTAATGTCTTTAAAAAGATGTTTATAAAACTACATATTAAAATGTCACTGTAGCTATAATTTTCATATATTTGACCTTTGAACCCATCACAGAGATCCCCTGATGAGAAACCCCAAATCTTAACCCTCTCACACATGGCAATGACATGTGTTGCTCAAGTCAAGGCTGGAAAATTTCCACCTGGCCGTTTAGGATATGTAGTTACTGACATACAGATGGAGAGTAACATCTCTTCTTAAAACATGAGGGAAAAAACAGAGCCAAGCAAGTTTATAATAATAGCTGAAACATTTAAAATAGTTATTAAAATAATTCATTACAAAAGTTATTACCAGCCATTACAAATCAATAGTCATAACTATCTCCTAAAACCACTGACACTTCAAGTGCTGTATCTTGTATCGCCATACCATCCATTTAAAGGAATTAATATTGATTTTCATTCTAAATAACAAAGAAGAGAATGCAATACTCCACTGGAGTTCCCTTCAAGGACATTAAGAACATATTTTTAGTAAATTGTAAGTTTCTCAGTGAGTTCAATCGATGCTAATCGATTTACTACCCTACAACAGATATGTCTGCTGGAATACAGTCTTTAGTCAATAACGGTCTGAATTTGTTATGGCATCAGTTGAATTGTAAGTGCCTTTATACAATGTCTACAAATTTCTCATATTTTACACTTTTGTCCTTCTATATATTCATTTCATATTAATAATAAAGTGTTTAAATTTTAAAAAAACAGGTTAAACCTTTCTTGCACAGACTGGGAAATGAATCTGTACTTTGAATGGCATCTCAACATTATGACTTTCACTCTTTTTTTTACTAAAAATACCAAAAAACGATTTCTCTAAAACTGCTGTAGAGATTGTATCAGAATATTGGTTGTCTCAATATATATTCTACCTGGTGTAAATCTATGTGTGATATTTTAAATTTGCTTTCATAATAATTTCTTAAAATTTCAGGTAAATATTATCCATTTTCTGAGGCTCACAACTTGCTGAAATAATACCTAGCCTGCTCCTTCCGTTAAGTCCACAAATTCCAGTACTAATATAAACGTCATTTTTCTCAAAACCCACAAATTAAGGCCATTGACATAATTAAATTGCATAGTACCTTACAAATGTATATTATCTTTTCTAATATATGACAAATTTACAAACACACTCAAAATTTCAGCAGATTAATTCTTCACATGACTTTCTACAACTGTTACGTAGGTCTGTACAGTTTGTATTTGATACTACTTATAAGTTAGTTTGCATTTGACAGTACTTATAAGTTAGTTTGTATTTGATACTACTTATAAGTTAGTTTGTATTTGACAGTACTTATAAGTTAGTTTGTATTTGATAATACTTATAAGTTAGTTTGTATTTGATACTACTTATAAGTTAGTTTGTATTTGATAGTACTTATAAGTTAGTTTGTATTTGATACTACTTATAAGTTAGTTTGTATTTGATACTACTTATAAGTTAGTTTGTATTTGATACTACTTATAAGTTAGTTTGTATTTGACAGTACTTATAAGTTAGTTTGTATTTGACAGTACTTATAAGTTAGTTTGTATTTGATACTACTTATAAGTTAGTTTGTATTTGATACTACTTATAAGTTAGTTTGTATTTGATAGTACTTATAAGTTAGTTTGTATTTGATACTACTTATAAGTTAGTTTGTATTTGACAGTACTTATAAGTTAGTTTGTATTTGACAGTACTTATAAGTTAGTTTGTATTTGATACTACTTATAAGTTAGTTTGTATTTGATAGAACTTATAAGTTAGTTTTTATTTGATACTACTTATAAGTTAGTTTGTATTTGACAGTACTTATAAGTTAGTTTGTATTTGACAGTACTTATAAGTTAGTTTGTATTTGATAGTACTTATAAGTTAGTTTGTATTTGACAGTACTTATAAGTTAGTTTGTATTTGATACTACTTATAAGTTAGTTTGTATTTGATACTACTTATAAGTTAGTTTGTATTTGACAGTACTTATAAGTTAGTTTGTATTTGACAGTACTTATAAGTTAGTTTGTATTTGATACTACTTATAAGTTAGTTTGTATTTGATACTACTTATAAGTTAGTTTGTATTTGATAGTACTTATAAGTTAGTTTGTATTTGATACTACAGTGGGACCCCGCTATAACACGGTAGTTGGGAGCCATAGAATCCAACCGTGTTATGAACCGAACTGTGTTATAAGCAACCATGTACAATACCAACACATTTTTGGATTTAACTGGAGGGTGGGTGGGTACATAAAGACGGGTGCGAAAATGCATGGCACAATTACCATTTTTGATCAATATATATTAAATGAGAAAAACATTTGCTGTGGTAACAGAAATAGCAGATATATTACTTTATTCAGAGAACCATGCATTGGTACATACACGTGTCTAATTTATATATACATGTATAATCTATTGCATGAAAAGAGTATCAACACCGTGAACTCACCAGCGAATCTTGTAACATACATTGAATCCATAATACAAATATTTCCATTGAAAATATCCACACATAGATGTAAAATATTCAATAATTTTGTCATAGATCATTATGTGACTGAATTCAATGAAAAGAAAATAACAAAAATTACGTAACGGGTGTACGTAATGAATGATGAAATAGTACATATCCATACACTAAATAATGGAAGCTAAAGTGTATTCTTATAATAACTACATGTACATCTCAGGATCTTTCTGTCGCCGAATTCAGTTATTGTTAATTTCAGCACATTTTCCCACCCAAGCTGCTAGTCAAAGTCCTTTGAACTTGCCGCCCAGCTATTGTGTCATGTTCTTTTGATGTACTCTAATAAATACAGCAGGCAGAAATGGCTGTATTTTAACCACTGAATTATGTCACTGTAAATATCAGCACAGCTAAAATGATAAAGTAATCAACACTAACTTGTCTCCCAGCTATTTGCATGCGTACGAAGGACTCCTGCATGGAGTGATTTATGTGTCCCAGATCAAATATTTGCATTCAAATACGCGTAATTAAGCGTTTCCGAGACCTCTGTGTCGTATACATTTTATACCAATACATTTCTCATCTGTCAATAGTTTTTTTTTGTTGAAAAACTCTGATTTTTAGCTGCTTTCTGCTTATGTCACGTTTTCTCTTGACAAAGTCAATTATAGTTCTCAGTTGCAGAATTCGAATTTACTAGTCAACAGATTGCATAAAACAACACCGCCAAGCCACCAAACATGTTGGCGGCTTTTGTTTCTTTGATGCTGTATAAATCGTTTCCTCCTGATTTGAACAAGTTTAGCTCGGCAGTTCACTTTGATGATAAACAATGTACTTAAATTAATTGATTTATACATTCTGGTGAGAATCTTTTATCAACACCCGCATTGGCTGTTGCTTAGTTGTGTACGAAATTAAGAGAACATATATCGGAGATTATTAGAGCAAAGATTGTATTCGGAATGCATTCAAGACAAACACAAAGTAGACACGATGGCTTCATTGCTCAGGGATCAGTAATAATAATATTGACACTTATGAGCTGTCATTTTTCAACAAGAAACAAAGATCAAAGTTCTCAGTAGGCCCAGCAATTGGTTCGTATTTCCGATGTTTATTCTGGAGCCATACAACGATTATTTTATATTCGATTTTGTGTGTGATTTCATCCCCAAAATGATAATACATTTTCTACACGATTTTTTTTCGCACTTTTTAGATGAGTATGAGAATGATAATTAAACACTTGACGAATTTTATTTTTCATACTTAAAAGATTTTTTTTTTGGTCTTTGAGAACAATACCTGTAATAAATTACCTGAAATTTCGGGATCCATTCCACGACCATGTTATATCCGAATTCATGTTATAATGGGGCGGGTTATAGCGAGGTCCCACTGTACTTATAAGTTAGTTTGTATTTGATACTACTTAGAAGTTAGTTTGTATTTGATACTACTTATAAGTTAGTTTGTATTTGATAGTACTTATAAGTTAGTTTGTATTTGATGCTACTTATAAGTTAGTTTGTATTTGATACTACTTATAAGTTAGTTTGTATTTGATAGTACTTATAAGTTAGTTTGTATTTGATACTACTTATAAGTTAGTTTGTATTTGATACTACTTATAAGTTAGTTTGTATTTGATAGTACTTATAAGTTAGTTTGTATTTGACAGTACTTATAAGTTAGTTTGTATTTGATACTACTTATAAGTTAGTTTGTATTTGATACTACTTATAAGTTAGTTTGTATTTGACAGTACTTATAAGTTAGTTTGTATTTGACAGTACTTATAAGTTAGTTTGTATTTAATATTACTTATAAGTCAGTTTGTATTTGATACTACTTATAAGTTAGTTTGTATTTGATACTACTTATAAGTTAGTTTGTATTTGATAGTACTTATAAGTTAGTTTGCATTTGATACTACTTATAAGTTAGTTTGTATTTGACAGTACTTATAAGTTAGTTTGTATTTGATAGTACTTATAAATTAGTTTGTATTTGATAGTACTTATAAGTTAGTTTGTATTTGATAGTACTTATAGGTTAGTTTGTATTTGATACTACTTATAAGTTAGTGTATACAGAGTGTATAGAGCAAGGCAATTCATTTTCACCTGTCAATAAAAATACAATTTGCTCCAACATAATGTCATTTGAATACTATTTTTAGAATATGGCTCTCATCTAATAAGTTATATTCCCCTGTCAATGTCAGCTGATATATATATAATATAATAGTCTAATGTAATGTCATTACACTACTATTTTAGATCTGGGTCTTATTTCATTGATATATACTATATACTGTAAGATGAAAGGACATCCTAAATGTCAAACCCTATATTAGATATCACACATGCCCACACACACACACACACACACACACACACACACACATATTATACATATTATACATATATAAAGAGAGAAAGAGAATTATAAATATACACTACACAGAACAGAAAGTGCATTCCCTGGATTATTTAGCTTGATAATAGTAACCAGAATGAATATTTTAATACTAATAACACCATTATGTTATATATTTGCCAGTAAGTCTTTTAAGAGTAAAAATCAATAACAAAATATGCTTCAAACAATATTCACATCACATTTCAGTAATTTTCTTGATGTCCAGTAAAACATTACAAAAAGTGAAAATACTGATTTTTCTTCCAAACACATTATTCTGTTTCTTATGAAGTGGTAGGATGTAAGTGGTAGGATTTAAGTGGTAGGATGTAAGTGGTAGGATTTAAGTAGGATTTAAGTGTTAGGATGTAAGTGGTGGGATCTTATTTTCATCAAACAAACTGGACACCATTCGGACATCATTGACCTTGGGTAACGTGACCGTCTATTCAAGAGAACTAGTTTCAAGATTTGTAATATGTTCATTGTGGCAGCCATAACTGGAGTCATATTGGCAACATTCATTCAGGAACTACTAGATATTCTGGTGAAAACTTCATATTGGTTAGACATCCCAATTAGGATGAGTATTAATCTTAAGAATTTCAAGATGGCTGTCATGGTGGTTGTACTGGCTGTAAGATCAGCAGTTTTCATTTATTAAAACCAAATGGTCATACAAGATTCCATCCATGTGGAGTAGCGCTGCAATTTTTAAGATGGACACTGTGGTGGCCATATGAGATTGGCATACATGTTATATAAGACCAACTTGAGATCCTATGAAGACCTTTGGTGAAAACCCCATGCTGATATGACTTCCTGTTTAGAAGGAGTAATATAATTTAATTCCTACTACACAAATACTGTCAGGACAATTGGACATGTTTAGTCTTTTAGTGAAACCCCATGATGACATGACCATTGATTTAGGCAAAGTGGCAATAATAAGATTTTCAAGATGGCTGTTATGATGCTTATCTAAGATGTCGTTTAGGACTTTAGAATAGAATGTGCATGCAAAGTTTCATGCAATGCTCCAAATAGTTTAGGATGCATGCTGATAAGAAACCTGGGCAAATGTATGGTCAGACATTGAAAAACTAAATAATCTTCTGGTGTATGAAACAGTAAAGCTAAACAAAAAAAGAATAAAGAAAATAATTGAGTTTTACTAGAAACCATATTCTGATACAAGCAATCAACAATCTTTAATAGTACAGGAAATACACAAGTGTTACACTTTTAGACACCATTTTGCTGTATCTATCAGATCGCTTCCAAAACCTAAGTGCTCCAATTATAATCTTGTGTTGCAGTATGAGGAATGTATTTCTAACATTCAACTGTGTTACAAATTGGACTGGAATAAAAACAGGTCTTTGCTTTGCAGGATATTTGTCATCCCAATTGGCTACCAGTCTCAACACAAACTTTGGCTTGATTCAGAGTGAATTATGAATCTGTGTTGATAATTAGATCTGAAAGGCATTCCTTGTGGAAAATCAAAAAGGATAAAATTAAGTTTGTAACTGAGATAAACATTTAGGCTATTTGGTGTCTTATAGTTCTTTTTTTAAATCTCTTGCAAACTTTACCCTCTCATTACTTTACATACATCATGTATTGAACTTACATTATGTCCAGCTATTGTACTGCTACATGTATTTTGCATGTCTTGATAGCAAAGTTTGAGTTTATAGCATTCTTGTGTAATACATTGTTCATTTAAAGCTATCAATTTGCCAAACAATCTTATGCAAATCGGGGTCTGTGGTGTTGGATTGATCTTATAAGCAAAAGTCTGTATGTTAGGCTGGGAAGAATAAGCTGTTAAACTGTTCCTTTACTTAAAGCGAAGCATATTTAGTTATGAGGAAAAAATAAACACTCATTACTGCTTTTTATATATAGAGTGTAAACAATGGCAATATCATAGCAATACAAGACAGTAATAAAAATACTGATACAGTGTTTACAATAAATGCATGATTATTTCTACATCACATATATAAATAAAAATTATTCCCGATGTTGAGACTATAATATCCTGTGAGGATATTTTAGTACCAATACATTTAGATTGTCAGCTAACTGCACTCTCCATGACATAAAACTGCAATCAAAATAGCAAAAGAAATTCATTTTTTAATGAAAGTTTCTTTAACAGTTAGTTTCAAGAAGGTCATGGTTACAACAGAAATAAAGCTGCTACAAGCACAAGTGGGTCTTTTAAGATAAAACTCAAAGATCAAGACTTCCAAGTCAAATGGCATTAACAATTTAGTCAGTAAAATGGCTTTTTCTTTATTTAACCTCAGCAGTAATGTGTGCAATCCCTAATTCCATCTAACACAGCCATATTTGCTCATTAATGGCCACTCCTCTCTCTCTCTCTCTCTCTCTCTCTCTCTCTCTCTCTCTCTCTCTCTCTCTCTCTGAGCAAATCATTGTTTCAGTTCAACCAACTGAATTTAAATAACTTTAAACTGTGGTCTTTCGTTTGCTGCTGGTGAATTCCATTAAATATTCTAAAAGAAATTCTAACATTGATACCTAATTTATTTATCATGACACTGAATAATTGCTGAAAAGAATAAATGATGTGTGTACAACACACTTCATTATGTCACAGACTACATGCAGTATACCTCAGTGTAATTGACCTCAATAAAAATACCATAGTTTTATAATAGTTTCCATATTACATGTACTCTGTGTGTGTGTGTGTGTGTGTGTGTGTGTGTGTGTGTGTGTTGGAAGGATTTTTAACACACTGTTAACAATTTTTCAGTCATATTGCTATGATTTCTGCAATGTGGCAGTTTGACAGTTTATAGTGATGTCTAGCACTGGGGCATCAGACTGCAGACATGTAGTATCATTTCCCACTCAGTCATATTATTATGACACCAGGCTGACCAATCCTAACACTAACATTTTAATGGTGAGTATGTGTACTTCATTGATACATCAGTTGTTGCATTGATAGATCAGTTGGTGCATTGGTAGATCAGATGGTGCATTGATAGATCAATTGATGCATTGATAGATCAGTTGGTGCATTGGTTGAATGATTGTCAATGATTTCACAGCACTTTACAGGTTATATCCTGCAGAGGAAATGAAAGCTATCTGCCTTCCCGAATGACATATCAGGGCATCTGAATAGAGCTGGTCTGGTCAGGTATCAAACATAAGACCCTTTGTGAGTCTTAGCTCTACCAAGTGACTTTCCACAGCTTCTGTTAGAATGTTGGTCAACAAAAGCTGTTTTCCAGAAAGTGTAACAATTTTTCAAACATATTGATTTAAAATCTGTCCAAACAAATATGTTTACATCAAGGGATAATTTGGCACAAGCAGTTCTCTCTATGATCACTTTAGTAAGGCTTTGACCATATCTAAGATTAAAATTGATGGATTTTCAATATTCCAGCTGCAGTAAGCAGCTGTTTAGGGAGCTACACAATGGCTTCTAAAATCTGCCTTTATGAGGAGCTCAGGGGCGAAAAAACATTAAGCCTGCCGCATTTCAAAGATATTTTTCCATTACCAGATATATTCACATGCGAGTTGAGTCTAACTGCGAACTGTAAGGCCCATGTTTGCTATTAGATCATATTCTGGCATACCTTTGTCCATGTAGATTGTTAAGATTTATCAGTAGATCAAATACCATAGACACAACTGCTGGTACAGTATGTGATGGCATATCATTGTCTGTGCAGATTGTTAAGATTTATCAGTAGAATAAATACCATAGACACAACTGCTGGTACAGTATGTGATGGCATATCATTGTCTATGCAGATTGTTAAGATTTATCAGTAGAATAAATACCATAGACACAACTGCTGGTACATTATGTTCTGGCATATCATTGTCTATGCAGATTGTTAAGATTTATCATAAGAATAAATACCATAGACACAACTGCTGGTACATTATGTTCTGGCATATCATTGTCTATGCAGATTGTTAAGATTTATCAGTAGATCAAATACCATAGACACAACTGCTGGTACAGTATGTGATGGCATATCATTGTCTATGCAGATTGTTAAGATTTATCAGTAGAATAAATACCATAGACACAACTGCTGGTACATTATGTTCTGGCATATCATTGTCTATGCAGATTGTTAAGATTTATCATAAGAATAAATACCATAGACACAACTGCTGGTACATTATGTTCTGGCATATCATTGTCTATGCAGATTGTTAAGATTTATCAGTAGAATAAATACCATAGACACAACTGCTGGTACAGTATGTTCTGGCATATCATTGTCTATGCAGATTGTTAAGATTTATCAGTAGAATAAATACCATAGACACTTAACTGCTGGTACAGTATGTTCTGGCATATCATTGTCTATGCAGATTGTTAAGATTTATCATTAGAATAAATACCATAGACACAACTGCTGGTACATTATGTTCTGGCATATCATTGTCTATGCAGATTGTTAAGATTTATCAGTAGAATAAATACCATAGACACAACTGCTGGTACATTATGTTCTGGCATATCATTGTCTATGCAGATTGTTAAGATTTATCATAAGAATAAATACCATAGACACTTAACTGCTGGTACATTATGTTGTGGCATATCATTGTATATGCAGATTGTTAAGATTTATCAGTTGAATAAATACCATAGACACTTAACTGCTGGTACATTATGTGATGGCAGATCATTGTCTGTGTTGTTTGAAGTTAAACTTCATTCGCATGCAAATAAGTATGGCATGCAGGTAGAAAAAGCACAGTGAATTTATCGTTTTCTATGATTTCATAAAATGTTTACCTTTCAAATGTTCATGTAGTTTATTCATTTAAACTTAACACCAATACTTTCCAACTGCAAGTTGATCAGACCCAAATCTCTTGTCACATAATGCATTGGCAGATTTATGTCTGTGCAATTTGTAAGGTGTAATCAGTAGAATAAACAACATGAACCCTAATCTGATTAAGGTGGATTATGTTAACCCTAATATGATTAAGGTGATTATGTTAACCCTAATCTGATTAAGGTGGATTATGTTAACCCTAATCTGATTAAGGTGGATTATGTTAACCCTAATCTGATTAAGGTGGATTATGTTAACCCTAATCTGATTAAGGTGGATTATGTTAACCCTAATCTGATTAAGGTGGATTATGTTAACCCTAATCTGATTAAGGTGGATTATGTTAACCCTAATCTGATTAAGGTGGATTATGTTAACCCTAATCTGATTAAGGTGGATTATGTTAACCCTAATCTGATTAAGGTGGATTATCTTACAACAGATCAGGATCTTTGTTGTTTGCAGTTTGAGTTGACTTATAAGCAAGTTTATACTGTATTTATATATTTATTGTTAATATCCCATACTGTTAGATAAATGAATAAATCAGTGACAAGATGTCCTAATTTCTTTTAGAACATTTATCAAATATTAGTAAGCAATTACCGCATTAATATTTCAATAGCTCCCCAAGACTACTTTGGTAGCTATTCTTAGACATTAACATTTCCATTAATTAATGACAGAGAAAACAGTTGGGTGACATTTCCATTAATTAATGACAGAGAAAACAGTTGGGTGACATTTCCATTAATTAATGACAGAGAAAACAGTTGGGTCTTTTATTATGCTACAGAAGATAACTACTAAGCCAGGAAAAATAATTGCAGACAATTTTAATTTAGAACATATTAAAAGTCTTGAATACTAGAATGGGATGTTTACTCTAATAAGAAATGGAATCTTCATTAAAAAAAAAGAGAATGATGATAATAATGGTAATCAGGATAATGACAATAATAATGATAATAATGGTGATAATAATGATGATATTAATGATGATAATACTGGTAATAGTTCTTGTTGTGATTATTGATATTGTTACTGTTATGTGTTTCATATGCTCAAAATTCAAACCTAATTTCTAAGTACAATAAATACGCAAAAAGGAATAGCACTACTTCAATTTTGCAGTCTTATTTCCATGAGAGAACTCATAAAGGTACAATAATCAGCAAATATTCAGCAATCAGATTAAAACAATCAAAATAGCTTGTGCCAAATCAAATCTCTACAAGTCAAAAAGAAGTTACATAGAGTGTCACTGAATAAAAAGGGTCCAACCCTTGAGAGACTGACTGGTTATACGTGGAAGATAAAGCAATCCTGAATTGTTAAACAAGACACTGAAATGGATGTGATATTGATCACCTCATTTACTGCCAAATGCAATGGCAGTTTGCCAAGAAATCTGAAATGGATCTGAGATTGGTAAACTAGTTGACATCTTACTTACCGCTGAAAGGCATTGTTACATTTAACTCTAATTTTATAATTCTTTTAGTATTTGCTGTTATAGGAAAAACAGAAGTGGCTTTTTGGTGCAAAGCCTGTTGCAAGGATGCTTTCTATACAATTATTGTAAAATTCTGTGAATAATATTTAAAAAGTCAGTGTAAGTTTTTTGTTTATTGTTACCAATGTGGATAAATATGATAGCACTCCAGCTTTTTGTATATAATAAAAATGACTTGTAATAATGATTTTTTGCAAATTTAGTTAAATTTTAATTAAATGTTTGTTAAATTTTAGTTAAATTTTAGTTAAATGTTTGTTAAATGTTAGTTAAATTTTCGTTAAATGTTTGCTAAATTTTGCACAGTAAATTATGAAAATGTCTGTAGTGTTTTTTTCTGCTAGCAGTGGTCATATTTTGATATTGGACTGAAATCAATTAAAACAGTTAAAATGCCTATCATGCCTTACATTTTGCTTAGATTTTGTTTTAAACTAGTTAGATTTGAAGTCATTCAACTGACTTTACAATACATTCAAACTACTGCTAAATGTGGCCAAATAATGAGTTTCATTCAACTGACTTTACAATACATTCAAACTACTGCTAAATGTGGCCAACTAATGAGTTTCATTCTACTGACTTTACAATACATTCAAACTACTGCTAAATGTGGCCAAATAATGAGTTTCATTCAACTGACTTTACAATACATTCAAACTACTGCTAAATGTGGCCAACTAATGAGTTTCATTCTACTGACTTTACAATACATTCAAACTACTGCTAAATGTGGCCAAATAATGAGTTTCATTCAACTGACTTTACAATACATTCAAACTACTGCTAAATGTGGCCAAATAATGAGTTTCATTCAACTGACTTTACAATACATTCAAACTACTGCTAAATGTGGCCAAATAATGAGTTTCATTCAACTGACTTTACAATACATTCAAACTACTGCTAAATGTGGCCAAATAATGTGTTTCATTCAATTGACTTTACAATACATTCAAACTACTGCTAAATGTGGCCAAATAATGAGTTTCATTCAACTGACTTTACAATACATTCAAACTACTGCTAAATGTGGCCAAATAATGAGTTTCATTCTTTTTTCATCAACAAGTTTTTAGGGTCATTCAAATGTGATTTTAAGTTGTTCAAATAATTTAAAAATTCATCTGAGCAAGTCTTATAAAGCCTAATATACAAATGCTTCATGTTAAATCTGATTAAATTCCACACTGTGCTTTCTTGTTTTATGCATATGTATTTATTTTTTTGTCTGCTTTTAAAGGTCTTCATGCATGCAAGATGTTTTCTTTTAAATTATTGGTCAATCTCTTTTGAGTGGTTTCTTAGAAGCTGTTTTATGTAGTTAAGTCTATTTTTAGTAAAAGTAGCATTATTGGATGTCAGATCAGCACCATCATACTAGGACTATTCTCATGTGAGGACACATTTTTTGCATAGTTCTGAAGTTGTTTAAAGGTTTATCTATTCTTAGTAACAGTGGCCATATTGGACCAGCATCTTTTGTGTAAACTAGAGGAGTTTTCATTCCATGATACTCTGTGAAAAGTTTGGCTCAAATCGATTCAGTGATTTTAGAAGCTGAAAATAGCAATTTTTATGCACTTACCAGACAGCATACAGCAAATCATGCACAATAGAGAAAGGGATATACATGTACTATAAATGCACATGACTTTATGGCCAGGTGAGTTGCAAATTTAAAATAGAATCCAAATCTTTAATCTATGTTTGTGATAATTAGCCAATAAAGGTTGGACAATACAGATAATAAATGAAGACACGTTTATGTTTGGGAGACAGATTTATATGCTAATTATGATTCACAATTTTCCAATATGTCAAGCCCAAATAGAGGACCTAATATAGATTCATGTCATATTGATCTCTTATCTCCAATAAGCAGAAGAACCAAAATGGCAAACTCAATGCTACGATACCTTTGAATTACATACAAAATAGTTAACTCAAAAAGTGTCATTCAAGTGGGAATTGCAGCTCATGCAAGTCTAAAAGATGAAATGTAATAACTTTTTTGCGGGAATTGCACTAAAAAAGTAAAGGCAAATTCCATTGTACAGTTGTTCTACCTGTACAATCAACTTAATGTTGTACTGAAATCTTTTTATAATAGCCTAACCACATTTAGTGACAATCATCTGAATGGCCACCATCTGAATGACATCATTATCCAGCATTTGTGATGTGGTTCATGTAAGAGATGCCAAGGATGGTTCTGCAGCATCTCATTTCAAGTGCCAGATTTTTCATTGTAATTCTGCTGTCAGGGTCCAGGCCTCACATGAATACAGAAAGATTGCGATGACTAGTGCTCTCAATAGTCTGATTTTAGTTTTCATGTAGATATTCTTGTCTCTCCAGATGGGTCTTAGCTTTAACGTAGCTGCCGTTTTTTGTGCTGCTCGTGACAAAATTTCTGCTCTTGATCCCTCTTTGGTGATTATGGAACTAAAATATTTGAACTGACCCAATGTTTCCAAATCCTGTCCTCTGACTTTAATCTTGGTTGAGATTTGTTTGCCACTTTTTGACAGCAGCTTTGTCTTCTCCGTGCTTATCTCCATGTCAAATCTGCAAGATGTTCATCCAGGTTCTTCACTAAGGTGGCAAGCTCGTTTTCACTGCCTGCCAGCTCATCAGTATCATCTGCAAAGTTTAGGTTGGTGATGTTATGCCTTCTAATGCTGACTGTCCCAATTTAACAGTTACACCCTCAAATGTTGACTGTCCCAACTTAACAATTTAAAAATATTAAAGAGGGATTATTCATTAAATATAACAAACTGATTGAAAAGTCTAATTGTAGAGATGAATATTCATGATTAAAATTTTTGTTAATCATCAAACTTGATCTCTGGCCTCTTTATAGAAAAATGATGAAATCATTATTATTAACCTTGAACTTCTTATTCAAATAAAATATGTTTGCATACCAGATATGTATGTGTGTGTATCCTTTTGTATTTTATATGATTTCCAATCCTTGTCAAACCACCATTAGTAAGATCAATCTTCCACATAAATATATACACCAAATTCTGCAAGATAAAAGCTAATGTTAAAATTATTTAAAAGGTATGAAAAAAAAGAGATAAATGATGAAGTTAAAAAAGAAATCTTGGAAATAAATTTTAAAAACATTCTTTTAAAAATTCCAGCTTTTCAAATAATACTTCAACAAAAAGATATAAACTGTAGTTTGTGGACATTTCCAAGATATAAACTGTAGTTAGTGGACACTTCCAAAGTATAAACTGTATTTAGTGGATATTTTCAAGATATACACTGTAGCCAGTGAATACTTTCAAGTTATAAACTGTAGTCAGGAGACACTTCCAAGGTATACACTGTAGCCAGTGAATACTTTCAAGTTATAGACTGTAGTCAGGAGACACTTCCAAGGTATACACTGTAGTCAGGAGACACTTCCAAGGTATACACTGTAGTCAGTGGACACTTCCAAGGTATACACTGTAGTCAGTGGACACTTCCAAGGTATACACTGTAGTCAGTGGACACTTCACACTGTTGTCAAGGTTTATAATAATAATGATATCAAGGAATGCACATTGCTCAACATTTTGGTCTATTGATGAGGTATATTGCTCCCCAGTGTATGAGTAGATTCAGAGTAAACATCATGTAGATCTTCAGATAATAATATCATGATGGCAGGCACACTAGAATTGGACAAGTCTTAGTAGACCCACTGACATTAGATTAAATATACAGTACTATAATGCAACACATCATACACATTAAACAGTTCAGACATAATGCAGGCATGTTTTAAAATGTAAATGATTCTCAGAATTTGTAGCATTTTAAAGGATGATTCTCAGAATTTGTAGCATTTTAAAGGATGATTCTCAGAATTTGTAGCATTTTAAAGGATGGTTCTCAGAATTTGTAGCATTTCAAAGGATGGTTCTCAGAATTTGTAGCATTTCAAAGGATGATTCTCAGAATTTGTAGCATTTCAAAGGATGATTCTCAGAATTTGTAGCATTTCAAAGGATGATTCTCAGAATTTGTAGCATTTCAAAGGATGATTCTCAGAATTTGTAGCATTTCAAAGGATGATTCTCAGAATTTGTAGCATTTCAAAGGATGATTCTCAGAATTGTAGCATTTGAAAGGATGATTCTCAGAATTTGTAGCATTTCAAAGGATGATTCTCAGAATTTGTAGCATTTCAAAGGATAATTCTCAGAATTTGTAGCATTTCAAAGGATTTGAAATTTCATTGCTAGTGTTATCTTCTAAGACCATTTGCTTCCCTCCTGACTAGAAAGAAAGAGGAACATTCTAAAAATTGCACAAAGCACATTAAAACATTGAGAGAAAGAAGGAAATAACAATACAAATTGCACAAAGCACATTAAAACATTGAGAGAAAGAAGGAAATAACAATACAAATTGCACAAAACACATTTAAACACTGGAGAGAAAGAAAAAAGAAAAAATCTTTTCATGTAAAAGTCAGGGCTTCATGCAAATAAAACTGGCATTTTCACTTTTGCACAATGCATTATTGGTGCTTGAAACGCAATGTTACTTTCCTGTTTTTGCTGTCAGATTATCAGGAATGTATAAATCATAGGGGTCTATTAACAATGTACATGAATCATTATGATGATCAGAAACAAGTGGACATCAAGCATTACAAGTCTGAAAGTGATAAAATGGGAATAATTCTCACAGAAATCAGATCAATTTTCACTCACAGAACTGACCTACTTCCACGATATATGGCAATTAAAGTTATCATCCTGTAGAAATTAACTTTTTGAATTGGTGTCTTTGTTCTCTTTTCCTGACAGCTCCTCAGTAAAATTGGTCAGATTACATTTCCATAATCCTGAGATTTTCTTTGGAAGCAGCTCCTGTCAGTCCCCATGAAAAGCAGATTACAGCATTATTGCTAACCCTGGTCATGTAATAATCAGATTTGTGGCTTTGTACACATCCACCATGAAAACTTAGGCCAATTTGCATTTCTGCCATAACATACATTGATATCATCAGCAAAGAAAAGAAACAAATGCAAAGTCATATAGCGAGTATAAACAATAACATAGCAGAAAAATGTGTGAAATGTCAGAGTTTGACAAAGTAATGAATTGGAATAGAAAATTTGCATATGGTGAGAAAATGTTCTAGATGTGAAAGAATTTCTTTGAAAGCTGGAAAAGCTATTATAAATGAGATAGGGTAAGTTCCCCAATGAATGCAATGCAAGTCAACTAGTACATGAGCCAATAAGTAAACTCACTGTAGTATATCCACCAATATGAAGGACTACCATATATACTCACTTATGAATCCAGCTGCAAACTGCATAGACCCAGATCTGCCTTGCAATATACACTGGGAAATCTGTGTCTGTGCTGTTTGTTAGGAGTAATCAGTAGAACTTGAACTGTAGGCTTATTATATATCAGCAAATTAGGATCTGTGTTGCTTGCATTTTGACTCAACTTAAAAATGAGTATATGTGGTAAAAATGTCTACATTGAAAGATATGATAAATATTAATGGAATGTATGAGCTAATTACAAAGCCAGCTTGACACAATCACATTAACTGGTCATATATACATGCAAATGGACATTAAATCTGGAATTATTCCCCCTGGGATTAGTGATCCTCATATGGTATAATCTGGAATCATTCACCCTGGGATTAGTGATCATATTCCTCTTCTCTGTCTCTCCAGCCTCTTTTGGGTCATCAACCATGACTTGGTTGTCTGGTATCTTTTCCCACTGTTTGGCACATATTAAGAGCTATTTTCCCCTATGTTTCTTGCTTTGAAAAAAGAAACTTGGACTAAATGTTTGAGGGAGAATATTTAAACATTGAATTTCATCTGGGAAACACAAATTTTAAATTAGCCAATCAGAAATAACTTTATCTAACTACCTAATCCCATATTTGATTAACACATCATCTTTCCATACCCTTCTTAATAACTATTACTGGAATATCTCATTTTATGTCACTTACTTCCAATGGCAAAATTGTTTGTCAAGATTATTTCAACTTTGACAATTTTTCTGCCAATTTACCCTCATTAATCTGGCCATGTTTTTGTTTTAAACCATAATCTCAATTGAAAATCTATCCAAGCATGTGCATCAAATCCAAAAAAAGCTAGTGATTAATTGCAGGTCTAACCCTATCACGAATGTGGCATACTGACCAAAACAAGATTCACTCAGTGATGTGTTACCATCTTTCAAACTTCACACCGTTACACCAGGTTAGTTTGAAATCCAATAAAGCATTGTAAAAGTATACTACCAAATGTCAAGTCAGCAGGATAAGCAATCAAGGGTCATAACTCTGATAAAAACATGGACTATAGCACAATAAAACTAATTTGTCACCAGCATTTTTCACTAATAAATAAACCTTTAAAATATAAACTCGTGTCAATGACGTGACAAATGTCAAAATAGGCCACAAAGCATAGGCCACAAAGCTTCCCATATGGGCAGGAGTGCTTAATTGATTTTTTTCTACTTTCAAATGGTTGCCCACATCAAAATATTTGCATAAACAATTTCAAAATGGTTCCATACGCTTATAAAATGGAAATATTTCAAACTCTTGTCTGATCCAGGCAATGGGTCATTTTTAACAAAGATAAGATAACAATATATGAAGGAAGTTGCCTTGTTTGAGGAGATTCTGAATTAAGTTTGATTAATCAAACAAATGTATTCACATTATACTCACTGACTACTTCCACCAAGGATATTTATAACAATGTCTCTATTTCTTCTCAATAAGGTCATTACAGAAAACTCTCAACTGAGTCCTTGAACTTAACATGTCCCATCATGTCATAAAGACATGTCATTTTTAGTCTGTAATGGTGCTGATACCCAGTTAATTAATGCTCTAATTGTGTGTTTATCTATCATGATGGTGTATAAAAGACTTGATTTTTTTCAATCTGATTTGCTGTCAAAATCTCACTTTTAATCAATCATTTCCTGCTGACTGGAATTAATTCATTTGAATGAAAATGCAAACACTTTGGAATCACATCATACCTATTTCTTAATAAAAGAGTACCATACAGCCTTGACTGTAAGTTTGGTTCAACTGTAAATGCACACTATGTTATGATAATAGATTTGAATCTATACAGTTTGTAGCAGTACTTATAAGAGAGGATATGTGGTATTTGATTCATTTGAAATCTGTCCACACAATGCTAAATAATATTCTAAATGAAGGAGTCCTTTAGTCTGTATCACATTAAAAAATCCTTTTCTGTCCCTTACATTTTATTGGCCATGACTCCATATTATTCATTTCCACAAGAAGGAGTCCTTTAGTCTGTATCACATTAATAAATCCTTTTCTGTCCCTTACATTTTATAGGCCATGACTCCATATTATTCATTCCCTCCCACATGAAGGAGTCCTTTAGTCTGTATCACATTAAAAAATCCTTTTCTGTCCCCTCATTTTATTGGCTATGACTCCATATTATTCATTCCCTCCCACATGAAGGAGTCCTTTAGTCTTTATCACATTAATAAATCCTTTTTTGTCCCTTACATTTTATTGGCCATGACTCCATATTATTCATTCCCTCCCACATGAAGGAGTCCTTTAGTCTTTATCACATTAATAAATCCTTTTTTGTCCCTTACATTTTATTGGCCATGACTCCATATTATTCATTCCCACAAGAAGGAGTCCTTTAGTCCATATCACATAAAAAAAATCCTTTCTGTCCCCTCATTTTATCGACAATGACTCCATATTATTCATTCGATCCAGCAAGTATTGGACACATTTAGTTCATGTTTTCAGACAGAAAAATATCACATGATCATTTAAAACCATGTGACATGATATGCAAATGAATGTATGTTGGGAAATCAAGCCAAAACAATTTGCAGTAACATTTTTAAAATGCTATGTGAAGTTTGGCTAAACAGCTTTTCATAAAACTATTAAAACAATCCTCCATACAGTATTTGATAACAAGAAATGGGAATGTGATTTGCCACCTAACTTGCAATGACCTTTAAAAAATCATATCTAACTTGACCAAATAATAAAGATAAGATGGTTGCTATTGTCCATTTTGGTCAAGTTCTTTCTATGATTTGAGAGAATATTTAATATCAAGATTGTTTAAACTATTTTGGTAACAGAGGCAATATCTTATCTGCAACATTTCTAAAAACAAAAATAAAGGACCTTAAGCTAGAATAAATCCTATATTCTAAATCTCATTAAAATTCAGATGAACACTTTTAAGAATCAACTTTCTCAAAATTGTCTCTACTTTTAGTAATGGAAGCCATATTAAATGGTGGACTGAGATTAAATTCAACAAGTCATCATGAAAGTGTACAAGTTCTCTTATTTCCTGCCAAATTTAGCTGAAATTAGCACCTTCGTTTTCATAAGAAGCTGGAAATAGCAAATGTCTGACGATGAACAATGCAAGCAGAGCTATGACATAAGCTGTAAATAGCAAATGTCTGACGATGAACAATGCAAGCAGAGCTATGACATAAGCTGGAAATAGCAAATGTCTGACAATGAATAATGCAAGCACAGCTATGACATAAGCTGAAAATAGCAAATGTCTGACAATGAACAATTCAAGCAGAGCTATGACATAAGCTGGAAATAGCAAATGTCTGACAAAGAACAATGCAAGCACAGCAATGACATAAGCTCACTTGGTCACATGACTAAGTCAGCAGAAAAAACAACTTCAGTATGATTTTCACACATAAAATAATTAATAAGGAATAGTATAACTAAATACACCACTTATAAATGACTTCCTTTTGGCTGGATCCATTCACAGACCATCTCCAAAAAAATACTTCCTCATTTCAGCATCAATCTGGCTGGACCCATTCACATCATTCAACTCCATTTACACCCTACTTACACAACACCTGGCCACTACTGTTTCACAGTTCCATCAGTAAGATCTACTAGTAAACTTTGCAAAGTTTATTAAGGTGTATTGAACCAAATTCTTAAACCTTTATTAAATCTTGTTTATGGATTTGATTTATCCAGTTCATTAGATATGGATATATAATATCTTTCTGAAATGCTTATTAGCATTTAAGGCTTTTGCCATCAAAAAATGTTTTCTAAGGCCTTTGTCATTAAAAATGTTTTCTAAGCCCTTGCCATTAAAAATGTTTTCTAAGGCCTTTTCATTAAAATGTTTTATAAGGCCTTTGCCATTAAAAATATTTTATAAGGCCTTTGTCATTAAAAATGTTTTATCAGGCCTTTGCCATTAAAAATGTTTTCTAATGCCTTTGCCATTAAAAATGTTTTCTATAGCTTTCACCATCAAAAATGCTTGTCAGCACCAAACACCTTCACCATCAAAAATGTTTTATGATCTAAAGCCTTTGTCATTTAAAATGATTGTCATCTTCAAAAGCTTTCACCTTCAATGAAAGCTAATGTAAAAAAACAATAATATTGCAATTGAAAGTAAGTATGGTAAGACCTTGACATTGTTGTAGTTAAATCCCAAAATAAGTTACAACACACATGCTTAACGGAAACTTTTGGTTATTAGACTGTATTCATTTTAGCACAACCAAGACAGACAAAGACTCTAGACACTGACACTGACAAAGACATATACATTGACACAAAGACATTGACATTGACACAGATAAAGTCACAGACACAAAGAAAGACACATACAATATTTTCTATGGAACAATCTGTATTTTCAAAAAAGAAATATTAACAAACTAGAGCAATATTACCAAGTATAAAGACAAAAATAAGAATTGATTTTAGCATACATACAGACAGACATACATACATACATACATACATACATACATACATACATACATACATACATACATACATACATACATACATACATACATACATACATACATACATATAGACAGACATACATACATACATACATACAGACAGACAGACAGACAGACATACATACATACAAACATACATACATACATACATACATACATACATACATACATACATACATACATACATACAGACATACATACATACATACATACAGACAAACATACAGACATACATAAAGCAATCACCCTGTTATGTAATAAGCAATCACCCTGTCATGCAGTAAAAAAATCACCCTGTTATGTAATAAGCAATCACCTTGTATAGTAATAATGCAATCACCATGTCATGCAATAAAGTAATCACCATGTCTTGTAATAAAACAATCACCATGTCATTTAATAAAGCAATCACCTTGTCATGTAATAAAGCAATCACCTTTTATATTACAAATGCAATCACCCTGTCATGTGATATAGCAATCACCATGTCATGCAATAAAGCAATCATCCATGTCATGTGAGACTGCAATCACCCTATAATGCAATAAAGCAATCACCCTGTCATGTGAGACTGCAATCACCCTATAATGCAATAAAGCAATCACCCTGTCATGTGATATAGCAATCACCATGCCATGCAATAAAGCAATCAGATTGTATAGTAATAATTCAATCATCCTGTCATGTACTAAGGCAATCACCCCATCATGTAATAAAGCAATCACCATGTTATGCACTACAGCAATCACCCAGTCATGTGCTATAGCAATCACTCTGTCAGGTAATAAAGTAATCACTCTGTCGTGCAATATAGCAATCACCCAGTCATGCAGTATAGCAAAGAATCTTTCGATCACTCATGATTGAACAAGTAAATGAATATATTAAAGAACCAGTCATGCTTTATAGCAAGGAATCTTTCAATCACTCATGATTAAACAAGTAAAGGAATATATTAAAGACCCAGTCATGCTTTATAGCAATGAATCTTTCAATCACTCATGATTGAACAAGTAAATGAATATATTAAAGATATGAAGATATGCAAAGCTAAATAATTAAAACATCAATTGACTGAAGCATCCTGTTAAACTGAATACAGATTAATGGAACACAGAAGTCTCCAAAAATAAAGAGACTTAGTATATCATTGATCCAATTATAATGCAGGTATGGTCATGTACCCAATGATAATTCAGGTATGACCATGTACCCAATGATAATGCAGGTATGACCATGTACCCAATGATAATGCAGGTATGGTTATGTACCCTCTTATAATATAGGTATGGTCATGTACCCAATGATAATGCAGGTATGGCCATGTACCCAATGATAATGCAGGTATGACCATGTACCCAATGATAATGCAGGTATGGTTATGTACCCTCTTATAATATAGGTATGGTCATGTACCCAATGATAATGCAGGTATGGTTATGTACCCTCTTATAATTCAGGTATGGTCATATATACAACATATACTATAATTCAGGTATGGTCATGTATACTACATGTACTATAATTCAGGTATGGTCATGTACCCTCTTATAATTCAGGTATGGTCATGTATACTACATGTACTATAATTCAGGTATGGTCATGTATACTACTATAATTCAGGTATGGTCATGTATACTACTATAATTCAGGTATGGTCATGTATACTATATGTACTATAATTCAGGTATGGTCATGTATACTACTATAATTCAGGTATGGTCATGTATACTACTATAATTCAGGTATGGTCATGTATACTACTATAATTCAGGTATGGTCATGTATACTACTATAATTCAGGTATGGTCATGTATACTACATGTATAATTCAGGTATGGTCATGTACCCTCTTATAATTCAGGTATGGTCATGTATACTACATGTACTATAATTCAGGTATGGTCATGTATACTACTATAATTCAGGTATGGTCATGTATACTACTATAATTCAGGTATGGTCATGTATACTATATGTACTATAATTCAGGTATGGTCATGTATACTACTATAATTCATGTATGACCATGTATACTACTATAATTCAGGTATGGTCATGTATACTACTATAATTCAGGTATGACCATGTATACTACTATAATTCAGGTATGGTCATGTATACTATTATAATTCAGGTATGGTCATGTACCCTCTTATAATTCAGGTATGGTCATGTACCCTCTTATAATTCAGGTATGGTCATGTATACTACATGTACTATAATTCAGGTATGGTCATGTATACTACTGTAATTCAGGTATGACCATGTATACTACTTTAATTCAGGTATGGTCATGTACCCTCTTATAATTCAGGTATGGTCATGTACCCTCTTATAATTCAGGTATGGTCATGCATACTACATGTACTATAAGACAGGTATGGTCATGTATACTACATGTACTATATAATTCAGGTATGGTCATGTATACTACATGTACTATAATTCGGGTATGGTCATGTATACTACATGTACTATACTTCAGGTATGGTCATGTATACTACATGTACTATAATTCAGGTATGGTCATGTACCCTCTTATAATTCAGGTATGGTCATGTATACTACATGTACTATAAGACAGGTATGATCATGTATACTACATGTACTATAATTCAGGTATGGTCATGTATACTACATGTACTATAATTCGGGTATGGTCATGTATACTACATGTACTATAATTCAGGTATGGTCATGTATACTACATGTACTATAATTCATGTATGGTCATGTATACTGCATGTACTATAATTCAGGTATGGTCATGTATACTACATGTACTATAATTCAGGTATGGTCATGTACCCTCTTATAATTCAGGTATGGTCATGTATACTACTATAATTCAGGTATGGTCATGTATACTACTATAATTTAGGTATGGTCATGTATAATGTGTCAGTGTCAGTATCTATCACTCTTTACACATTAAACTGAAGATCAGCCATTCAGGTAATTATTTTAATATTTATTTAGCCTAATAAGAAATGAAGCCAACAGTGATTGAATGACTTTTGTGAATCATATCCTATCAGTTAATTATTTCAATATTTATTTAGCTTAATAAAGAATGAAGCCAACAGTGATTGAATGACAGTGAATATGACCCTATGAGGTTATCTGACAGAACCAAGCAGTTAATTTTTAAATGGATGAAACATGAAAATACTACAAAATGTCTAAATGATCATGACAACACCTACTACCTTTGTCTCAAGCAGGAAGCATACCAAATTTAATATGTGATTGGAATAAACAGCCATTCACAACTGCCAACCTCACACTTTCATTAATGCTGATAACTGAAATTTCAATTCCAAGAATCCAATGAACAATTATGGTACTTTCGAAAATGGATCCACAGAAAATGTGTTTACCATTCTTAGCTTTGATGAAGTTGTAGCAGATAAAGCTGGTCTCTTGAGATAAAAATGTACCACACTTATTTTCTTTTGATTTAATTAGTTTGTCCATAATGCCACTCAGGTTTATTGAATGGTTCTTGCCGCAAAAGACTCTCCAACCAATAGCTACACTGAACACAACTTTAAGTGAATCAGACGGATTTTGTAGATGCCGGCATTTTGAGGTACATGGTGTCATAGCCATTGCTTTTATTTCAGAACGCAATGATAGCAGCTGCTTTTAAAACAGTTTAATAGGATAATGTTACTAAAAATAACTCAGCCACAACCCTTGTGAATTCCCAATGCAGAAATAAAATAGAGAGTATTTTAGGACAAATAATTCCACATCTAAACTCTGGAAAGATACATCAATCAATGGATATTAATAATACAAATAAGCATTAAGTCTGAAATATTGGAAAAAATGCTTTTACTTTTTACAACATTGATTCTCAACCTGAATTTTAAGTTGTGTGATTAAAATCTCCACATTCAAATTACCAAAATCAAACAATCAAAGATAATGTATAATGGTTCTGAGAACAATGGTAAACAAGTTGCCCCCTGACATGGGTATATTTCCTTAATGTTAATTATGTACATTTTTAAACTCAGTATGAACATCTGAGTCAGAATAGTCAGGGATGTGTGCCATCACCACTGATTAAATATCATACCGCATGAACCAATACAAAAGCACCAAGACTATGGTGAAATCCTTATCTCCATATGTCTGTCTGTTTCTAATGCAATCCTTTGTCAGTAATGTCCTCTCCTCCTCCAATATCAGACAGACTCAGAGAAAACTTGTAAATATACTTGAATACATTAATTATCAATCATTATTGCACCTCCTTAAAAAGGGAGTTGTGTATTGGAATATAAACAATGTCAATCAATATTGCACCTCCTTAAAAAGGGAGTTGTGTATTGGAATATAAACAGTGTCAATCAATATTGCATGACCTTAGAAAGGGAGTTGTGTATTGGAATATAAACAATGTCAATCAATATTGCACCTCCTTAAAAAGGGAGTTGTGTATTGGAATATAAACAGTGTCAATCAATATTGCACGACCTTGTGTTTTATGAATATATATGACTCCTAAATAAACTATCAATAATTTTTGGCACCACCTTAAAAAAAAGAGTTGTGTATTTGAATATATATGATGTCAATCATTTTTGGCACCACCCCAAAATTAACTGTCAATCATTTTGGCACCACCTTTAAACAGGAATAGTGTATTTAAATATAAACAATGTCAGTCATTTTGGCACCACCTGAAAAGGGGCGATGTGTATTTAAAATATACAGTGTCAATCATTTTTGTCACCACCTTAGAAAAGGAAATGTATTTGAATATTTACACTGTCATCATTTTGGAACCACCCCTAAATAAACTATCAATCATTTTAGCACCACACTGAAGAAGGAATCAATGTATTTGAATATTAAAACTATCAATCACACATTTTTTAAAATTATTTTTGAACAGAATTAAAGTGAATTCAATTTTTTAAAAAGCAGATACCAATATTCATTGACCGAATGGTTGTTATAAAATATGAATTTAAAGATCTGAATTATTAATCCTGAAATAGAAAGAACAAAAACATCTGCAAATTAAATTACTGACAAAAAATGCCATTTTTACAACCATGAAAACATGTGAAAATAAATGGATTTTCAGCATTTAGTGCTATTTGTTTTGGATTTTTTTTAAAGTTTGATTTTATGAAAGAATTTATGTTAATAAGTATGTGTAGTGTTGATGGAGACACACGCTTTCAGCACAGCAAGATAATTCCAATGAATTAAATTTATTCTGTGCCTTATAAAGATATGATTTCACCTTCAAATGACCTTAACCTTGCAAGAGGGTCAGCTGGAGAGCAGGTTTCATGAATATAAAACTGTATCACTTCTTGAAATGATTTCACTTCTGTTATCTAAATTTAATTTAATTGTTTGCCTGTTAGATTTTAAAACAAAATTATTCTATTACAGGCCACTGTAATGCAATTTTGTTTTCTGGATTTGTTATTATCCAGAATAGAGTTCTGACTGATTTCTTTTTATTTGATTTTTTCAATGCAAACAACTAATAAATGATACATTGTATCTTTTTGCTGACCTTGTTTCATAATCAGTGACAGTTACAACTTTTTTTTCCCAGAGAAAGAATCATTAGGTTCAGTCAAGGTCATATCTGGAGTACATATGAATCATCTGTTTCCATTTCTTCCACGAGAATGAACTCTTGACTCCCATTCGAAAACTGTTTTAAAATGTAGTTAGTTTTATAGCTGATGTTATAATAAGAATTTTAATTGTTGTGCCTTAACACTTGAGACATCAAGTTGTTTTATGTTGTGTCCAATTTGGGCTGAGATTTCTTATTTTCTTCAAATTATTGAAATTCAAATGATTATTTTCCTTGGAAATAAATAAGTGATCTGATAATACTTGGACAAATACAATGCTGACTATTACAGATATTATCACCTTCCATCTTGGGATTTGAACTCTGATTCAATATAGAACTTGTGTATTTAAATCTTGGATTTTTTTAGGAATTAATTTGCAATAGCGCAAGTTTTTTTCTTCTTCTTATTTTTCACTTAGTATTTTAAGGAAATAAATTATTTGCTTAATTTTATAAAGCTTGTTGTCTTCACTTATTTTATATACTTTTATGAAAAGCATATAGTTGTAACATTGTCAAGTGACCTGAAACTTGCATGAGGGTCAGATGGAAAATATTGCTTCATCAATATGAAAGGGCATTGCTTTCATATATGATTTTGCCTTTAAATGACCAGAACCATGCATGAGGGTCAGATGGAAAGTAGGTTTTCATAAATATGAATGGGCATTGCTTCTAAGTATGATGGCACCTTCAAATGATTTCAACCCTGCATAAGGATCAGCTGGTATTTAGGTCTTCATCAGTGTGAAGAGGCACTGTTTTCATATATGATGTCATTTCAAATGATTTGAACTTTGAATGAGGGTCAGATAAAGAGCAGATGTTCATCAATATGAACTGGCATGAGTGTCAACTGGAAACTAGGGCTTCATCAATATGAAATGGCATGAGTGTCAACTGGAAACTAGGGCCTCGTCAATATGAACTGGCATGACTGTCAACTGGAAACTAGGGCCTCGTCAATATGAACTGGTATGAGTATTATCTTGAAACTAGGGCTGCGTCAATATGAATTGGCATAAGTATTATCTGGAAACTAGGGCCTCGTCAATATGAACTGGCATGAGTGTCAACTGGAAACTAATGCCTCATCAATATGAAATGTGATTTGCTTATTTATCACTTTCAAGAGTGCTGTTAAAACTCACCATATTTGACTGCAAGAACGAACTTAAAGACTTAAAAATGTTTTCTAATTTCATTGTGTTTGTTTTTGTTTTTGTTTTTTTATTCATATCATTACAGATGTTGGTAAGCGCTTAAAACTTCTATAGATTATGCACTATACAAAGTCCTCATTATCATTATTATTATTATTTATTATTATTATCATTATTATTATTATTTATTATTATTATTATTATTATTATTATTATTTTACCTATGGCTGTAAAGAACCAGAGTAGTGTAACAATACATTCTTCACATGATAATTAGTATTAATACACTTCATTCATTGAAAACCTTCTTTTATTTGTTATATTCTTGACCTTATGGCTCTAAAATCTTTAGATATTCTCCGTATTAAAATGCAAATTGGTCAAGGAAACAGACATTAAGTTATGCTAAAGTCACTTTCCTTCTTGTGGTCTCAGTACCTTTGACATTTGTCCTACTACTTTTAACTTGTTTTCTCAAACATCAATCTTCCATGTCTCAAATGCATGCCATCTATAAAAACAAATTAGTCAAAGTATGTGATGCCTAATTTAAGCTGTATAATTAAATCATTTTGCATTATATCAATCCATGTGACATTGCCAATTTGACCCATGTCAATATTCGTCTTCCTCCTCTCAAATGCATATGATCAACACAATTTTGGTCTACGTATATGATACAGCAGATCTCAACATGTCAGGCAGAAGCCATATTTTTGTTCGATGTATGGTGACCTTGTCCTTTTCACCCCAAATCAACGTGTTTTTCTTTACACACTTACATGACATTGAAACAAATTTTGGTTTAGGTAGCTGATGCACAAGTAAATTATAGCCTTTAAACAGTTTACATTTCCATTCCTTGTTAGTTTGACCCTGACCCTTGATCTTTGGATCATAGAATCAAAAGGGTTTTATCCTTGATCCAAAATGCAAACAATTTAACAAGTTTGGTAATTGCAGATGGTTGATAATTTTTATGTTATTGAGCTGAAATGAAATAGAGATATTTGCATATTGATTGGATGCACATCATAACATAGTAAATTTAGCTATGTTTAGTTTTACAAATTACCATGACCTTGCATTAGCATAAGAAGAAAGAGTTTGGGTGGATTGATGTGAACGGGTAAAGCTTCCCGAGTCCAAGTCCATGTATAGCAGCTATCCTTTGCTGGGTTTTAGACCAATGACAATACTGTCAAATTTAACGGTAAAACTTTTGCAAGATTAGAAACTGCATAAGATGAAGAGGGATGTCACAAGACATGAATATTAAAGACCAGAGTAAACTGTTTAAATATGACAAGTAATTTTGGAGAAAAAATCTTAACCAGAAAATTCAATTCACACACAAAAAGTTATTTCTCCTTTGAATGTATTCCACGATCATATTAACATTAGTAGAATCGGTAATAAGAGGATATTCAATGCTGCTAGTCATACCTCTTCCATGGTCACTCTCAAGGGTTATAAAGAATTGGCCCTGTGTGTGGGAAAATCCATACTTCTAGTGTCAGGCCAGCACAGTTGATGGTCTCATAAAGTGTGACAACAATATATGGATAAGAGAAAAGGAAGCAAAAGACTTTTTCTTACTACGTAAAACAACCAGTTATTTTAGCAAAGTTGTTATATGACCGTGGTTAGGCTGCGCTGATCAAACACTAAGGATATTGCAAGGCCAAATCTAGCATTGAGGAGGTACCAATTGTGTTTTGTACTAAGTCGGTAGTGGCACACAAGACATTTAAATTCACCTCACTTGGTCATACCTACTGGTACAATGTTTTCTTGCATGGACGGCACCTCAGTGCTAAACATCTGAGAAAGAATAATGCTTCTAGCTTTTCAAAAATAAAGTCTATAAATTGCCCAGGTTTCGTATTGATGAATTAGGCAATCAAAGATTATAAAACCTTTACTGACTTTGGAAGAAGACAGAGAGATGTCTATTCATCTTCTCAATCCATTAAAGCTTTGACGTTAACGGTCTGGTCTGTAGCTCTGACGGTAACGGCCTGGTTTGCAGCTTTGGCATTAATGGCCTGATTTGTAGCTTTGACGTTAACGGCCTGTTTTGTAGCTTTGACGTTAACAACCTGGTTTGTAGCTTTGACGTTAACGGCATGGTTTGTAGCTTTGACGTTAATGGCCTGGTTTGTAGCTGATGGGGTTGGACACTCTGACGTCAGCAGAACTATGTAATTTGCTCCACAGCCACTTTAAAATTGCATTCCATATGCTTAATTCTAGGATCAGTATAGGGCAAGACATCAAGGTCATACATTAATTATATGTGTTATACTCAATGGGCATTCCGTCAGCATCAAAGTAAACCATCCTAGATCATGGATGATGAGGCCGTGACATCATCCCTATGTACCGTTTGATCTCATTCCAAAGGATAAGCTATAAAGAAGCAAACGTTTGCATCAGCAACCAGGCAAATGACAAGGCTTGTGTTGCTGATATAAAATGCTGGATGGTCAGCTTGACTATCACCTGGTCAGTTAGCTTAGATCTTTCATCTTCTATATGCAACCGACTCAAATCAATGGCCATTGTGGGCATTGGATGCATCAATGTTAATTTATGTTGGAAGGACCTATCAAAGTGTCCCACACCACAGTGCCCTGTACCAACGTCTTCGGCAGCAATTTAACATAATACAGTCGATCTCTGAATTTTCTGCATATATCTCTTGTCTTTAGTCCTCATCTAAGAACCATGGACGATATGTATGTTCTCTGATCATGATGTACACACATGCAAATAATCAATGCATGTTTGTTAATAAATAAGCAAATGAATATCGTCAGCAGTCATGAATAACATCCAATAAAGCACGCCAATGACATCATGTTGAAGAACAAGTTTTAAAAAACCAACAGACATTAGGCTTGAAATACGGTATATGCTCTATCCAGCAAGAGCTAAAGGCTGGTTAAAGAACCATAACTAGTGGTGGTGAGAGAAGGTAGATGGAAGGGTCGGAAAGAGTATCTTCCCTTTGCTTATACAGAATATTTGAGTAGAAAGATTTGCATTTTTTTTTCTTTAAACAGTAGCTGCATTCTAGATTTATAAGAGCCTGTTCTGAACATTAATGTAATTAGAGAATTATTCAAAGGTTATTTACGATTTTCAAATCACCAAATCATCACAACATTGCCTGGAGGGTAGGATTGCAACAATATAAGGGCAGCTCTTCCAGATTATATAGTCTAGGTGTGACAGGTATCCCGTGATTTGGAACTTATACATAGAAAAACTTTAACCAGAAACTTAATCAAAGCTGATGCAGACATTGAATGGAACGAGTTAACGTTATATAATGCTTAAGTTAAAGCATCTCAGACAAATTCCTGATGAAAATTCGACAAACAAGAAGCGATTTAAATATGCATAACGATGATATCGGGTGAAGATAACATCCGTCAAACACGAAATAATTCACCTCTCGAGTGAGATGGATTTATCTAGCAAATGTTATAATTTGTGATTACATTAGCAAGAAAGTTGGTATTTCATTGCAGAAACATTTCAACTTTCCCTCGGCAGATAGATGGTTATAAAAAGAGTTTTCTCTTAGGTGTTCTGCAGTCGTTCGTCTCCTTCATGCCCTGGTCATTCATGCTCATGCTCAGATCCCTACACTGTCATTATGATGTTGCTGTTTAACTGCTGCAGAACACAAAGATAAAAATATTAGACCATCTCACAGACCAGAACTATGATCTAAACAACACTTATTCATTCTTCTTGGAAAGTCAATAAGCAGTGAAATTTTCACCATAGTTGTATATCAAGGATTGATTCATATTTACCAGGTTCCAATATTATTTGGGCACACTACCGTGGTGATTATGACTACCCCACTAATATACAAGGTTCACAAAAATGACTTTCATGCTTTTTCAAACCTCATACATAACATTGTTTCAATATATATACTGTTAGTCCAAGCATCATTAGCCATTTTGACTTTTGAAAAAGCTGTGAGCGATAATGTATGTCTAGGATTCTACAGCTCCATTGTAATATACAGGATTACGCACCATTCAATGACTAACGCTCTCAGTATTTTTGTTCATCATAAATCTGACTGCCTCATTCATTGGTACTCCGTGTGACGTTGTCATTTTCTGTTACAATTTGGCGGTTGGATAGAAGAAGTGAGGAGATGTACAGCACAGAAACTAGCCTTTGAAATGGCCATAGGTTCAGTGCATGTGTTCAAGCTTAGTCAATCACAGCCTCAATGGAGAGATGATTATCTGCAAAGAGATAAGAGGCTGTCCACCAGCAACAAATGTTTCGACCTCAGTCAAAGTTTGGGACACAACATGCTCTTCGAGTTATGGGACAGTGTTAAAAAGGGAGAGAAGAAACTAAGTTTATATTTCCTGTGCCTCATTAGCAACGGCCACTGACTTGTCACTTTGACAACCCACAGACAGCCGACAGACTCCTTCAGTTTCATCTGGGTTATATCAAACTACTTTCACGAAATGTAGGGCTTCAGATTTCATGTAACATCCCTTCTGATGAGTAGTTTTTTAATTTTTAATGAAGCCAGTCTAAAGGTTTTCTATTTTCAGAAATGATGGCCATATTTGATGTTGTTAAATTAAAATGATTTGCAACAAACTTGAAGACTCTTCATGACATAAGGCTTTCTATAAAGTCTGGTTATATTCTGTTCGTCAGATTTTCAAATGTTCCATTTTCAGTGACATCGGTCGGATCTCTGCCATCTCACCTCTGTCTGCATGGGTTCGAGTCTAAGATTCGGCTAATGTAGTTATGCGAGAAAGCTTGCCAGTAGCTTCTCGTGGGTCGGTGGTTCTTTCCGGGGTTTTTCTCGGGTTCTTCCTCCACCAATAATACTGGCTGCCATGTATAGCCTATCGTGTGCTGAAAAATGGTGTTAAACCCTACAACAACAACAACAACAACAACAACCTTTCCACACCGTTAAGGCTCTATTGAAGTAAAAATCCACAACAATGTCCTTTCTAGCTGTCTAGCGATTATCAATGTGACATCATTGGGCATGGTCTCATGGGGCTTTCCTGATCTTGTTGGCTCCATATTTGAGGACTAACTGTGATGTTGTCTTGATGACTGTGATGTTGTCTTGATAACTAACTCTAATGTTGTCTTGATGACTGTGATGTTGTCTTGATGACTAACTGATGTTGTCTTGATGATTAACTCTGATGTTGTCTTGATCATGTGATGTTGTCCAGCACATTTAATCTCTTTTTTTATAAATATAATTCAATCCAATTTCAGATTACAAACTTGTTTTAAAGTCAATAAAACTGCTTCTAAAAATGATTATGCTTATTTGGAGCGTCCATTTGATCAGTTGAGGTTTTATATACTAAAGCTGAAATTAATATGTTTCAACCTTAATTACAATTACGAATAAATGTATTTTAATGTGAGACTTTAATTCCAAAACCCATATCATCAGTAACTTTTTGAAAGAAAAGATTAATTCCTTCTCAAACAATTCAATTTTAGTGCTCATTATGTACATTTTTTAAATGATACCATGAAAATTCTTGACATGTATAAACTGCACAAGAAAAAATATTAGATCAGGAAAGTTACACCACTGGGAAAATACTGACAAGAATATGTACAAATATTAATCTTTTTATATAAAGTGGAATGTTTGGTACAACTTTCCAAAATTTGTTTACTATTTTCTTGTTTCTAGCAGCACTGTGAAATATGACGATAATTTCTGCAGACAGATGCTGACCCACTTTCTACAATTAGTCTCTTCTTGTTAATTACAGATGCTGACCCACTTTCTACAATTAGTCGCTTCTTGTTAATTACAAGTTTTAGGTTTTACAGGAAGAACATTTTACCTATTGACAATAATACATTACAAAAACAGAAAAGGCAAGTAAACAGAAGGAACAATTTTATTAAAAATATTGGTACTAGTAAACTGGAAGAGAGATAAAGAAAGCTCAGGAAGCACATAAATAGCATATAATCCATATATCAGAATGACATTCATCTCAATATGTAATGACACTGCCTGTGATAGGCCATAGCAAAGGCTTGGAACTAAAAGCCAAAATGCTTGCAGAAATTATCACCATGTGAGAAATATACATAACATTAACATAACACAAACAGGACAAGTACGGTAGTATCCATCTTGATTCACGTTTATGCACAGTAATCAGTTCTTTAATGCTATTTAACTCTTAATGCTATTTAACATTCACGTATAGCGAGCATATTTTTGATTAGGTCATATCTCTGCATAATGCAAAAGTTGGTCTCATTCCATTGCTTCCACAGTAATTCTGCCAACCAGAGCTCTGCACATTCTTAATTGAATAGCGATTCTCAGTTGATCCCTATAAGCATTAATCTATTAATTTTTATCTGAAATAAATATGATTCTCAACTGTGTATGAATACTGTTCTGTACTTAAAACCCTCTTTTGCAGTCTACTGTCTGACAGGGCATATACACAGCTAGATTAGTCAGCTTAAAGCATGAATACTGTTCTGTACTTAAAACCCTCTTTTTGCAGTCTACTGTCTGACAGGGCATATACACAGCTAGATTAGTCAGCTTAAAGCATGAATACTGTTCTGTACTTAAAACCCTCTTTTGCAGTCTACTGTCTGACAGGTCATGTACACAGCTAGATTAGTCAGCTTAAAGTATGAATACTGTTCTGTACTTAAAACCCTCTTTTGCAGTCTACTGTCTGACAGGGCATATACACAGCTAGATTAGTCAGCTTAAAGTATGAATACTGTTCTGTACTTAAAACCCTCTTTTGCAGTCTACTGTCTGACAGGGCATATACACAGCTAGATTAGTCAGCTTAAAGCATGAATACTGTTCTGTACTTAAAACCCTCTTTTGCAGTCTACTGTCTGACAGGGCATATACACAGCTAGATTAGTCAGCTTAAAGCATGAATACTGTTCTGTACTTAAAACCCTCTTTTGCAGTCTACTGTCTGACAGGGCATATACACAGCTAGATTAGTCAGCTTAATGTATGAATACTGTTCTGTACTTAAAACCCTCTTTTGCAGTCTACTGTCTGACAGGGCATATACACAGCTAGATTAGTCAGCTTAAAGCATGAATACTGTTCTGTACTTAAAACCCTCTTTTGCAGTCTACTGTCTGACAGGGCATAAACACAGCTAGATTAGTCAGCTTAATGTATGAATACTGTTCTGTACTTAAAACCCTCTTTTGCAGTCTACTGTCTGACAGAGCATATACACAGCTAGATTAGTCAGCTTAAAGCATGAATACTGTTCTGTACTTAAAACCCTCTTTTGCAGTCTACTGTCTGACAGGGCATATACACAGCTAGATTAGTCAGCTTAAAGCATGAATACTGTTCTGTACTTAAAACCCTCTTTTGCAGTCTACTGTCTGACAGGGCATATACACAGCTAGATTAGTCAGCTTAAAGTATGAATACTGTTCTGTACTTAAAACCCTCTTTTGCAGTCTACTGTCTGACAGGGCATATACACAGCTAGATTAGTCAGCTTAAAGCATGAATACTGTTCTGTACTTAAAACCCTCTTTTGCAGTCTACTGTCTGACAGGGCATATACACAGCTAGATTAGTCAGCTTAAAGCATGAATACTGTTCTGTACTTAAAACCCTCTTTTGCAGTCTACTGTCTGACAGGGCATATACACAGCTAGATTAGTCAGCTTAATGTATGAATACTGTTCTGTACTTAAAACCCTCTTTTGCAGTCTACTGTCTGACAGGGCATATACACAGCTAGATTAGTCAGCTTAAAGCATGAATACTGTTCTGTACTTAAAACCCTCTTTTGTAGTCTACTGTCTGACAGGGCATAAACACAGCTAGATTAGTCAGCTTAATGTATGAATACTGTTCTGTACTTAAAACCCTCTTTTGCAGTCTACTGTCTGACAGGGCATATACACAGCTAGATTAGTCAGCTTAAAGCATGAATACTGTTCTGTACTTAAAACCCTCTTTTGCAGTCTACTGTCTGACAGGGCATATACACAGCTAGATTAGTCAGCTTAATGTATGAATGCTGTTCTGTACTTAAAACCCTCTTTTGCAGTCTACTGTCTGACAGGGCATAAACACAGCTAGATTAGTCAGCTTAATGTATGAATACTGTTCTGTACTTAAAACCCTCTTTTGCAGTCTACTGTCTGACAGGGCATAAACACAGCTAGATTAGTCAGCTTAATGTATGAATACTGTTCTGTACTTAAAACCCTCTTTTGCAGTCTACTGTCTGACAGGTCATGTACACAGCTAGATTAGTCAGCTTAAAGCATGAATACTGTTCTGTACTTAAAACCCTCTTTTGCAGTCTACTGTCTGACAGGGCATATACACAGCTAGATTAGTCAGCTTAAAGTATGAATACTGTTCTGTACTTAAAACCCTCTTTTGCAGTCTACTGTCTGACAGGTCATGTACACAGCTAGATTAGTCAGCTTAAGCAAGTTATAAAACTGTTCTTTACGAATTTATGCACTTTTCTACATATCATATTTATTCTCTTGGATATCTCTGTTCCAAAAATAAACATTTTCACTAGCAAGAACTCTGCCAAAGTTTCACTTACTTGAATTAGTGCTTTCCTGCCTACTATGCCCAGATTTCTTTTATGTTCTATATAATGCAGTGTTAGGTTTCTAAGTCTCAAAGCCACCATCTGCTAGTTCAGACATAGGTATTTTAATAAAATAAACATGCCTACTTTTTAATTTCTTTTAATATTCTTATTTATTACAATCCTTACTTTAACTTAGCATGAAATCCCTCCGTGCTGATTTTTTACAAATAAAATGAAAATTGCGCTCTGCTTTTAAATTGACTATATTGAATTTAGACTTGGTATTCACAATTCAAATTCTAAATATCACTGTATAGAGGGTTTATTGACATGCTGTCATCTGCTTGTCCATCCAGCATGAACATAAAACTCATATTCAACATCAATTTCAGCCTCAATATCACACACTGATATATCCAGTAAAACATTTTCCCCAAGTTCCAAGAGAAAGACATACTTCAAAATCATTGTCATCACAGCTATCATCAACCAGTACTTGCCAATTGAAATAGACATCTGAAGAAAAACTATCCTGAGATTCAGCCATTTGGGTTTTCTAGGTGGCCTGTATACTGAACATATATCTGTAAAATTTCCTTGATGAATTTAAGGTTATACCATGAAGGAATGCTTGTTCCAGGGCCCAATATACCAATCAAATTAAGTTTAACATCCATTCATGTTAGGCCAACATATCCAGATGCATAGCCTGAATCCAGCCAGGTTTGGCACTACGCAGTAAAAACCAACCCAGATCCTATATACAACAAAATCCTTACCTTTACTTCCCTAAAAAAATATGATTTAATTTTGATTTATGGGTGTAATAATCTTTTAAAACAGTTACATACCAGTCTACGTGATCAAGCAAGTAATAGTGTCTGAGAAATTGCTCATTACCCAAAACAACTCAAACCTTGAAAAACTAAGCTTTATTCTAATGTAAGCTGAAATCAATTACAAAAAAAGGTCACAGCTACCTAGTTTTCAATGATGGCTACAGCACTCTTCATAAAACATTTACATACCAAATTATGTGATTATGAGAAAATAAAGTAAATACCAACCCTAACATTAGTGCTGACAGATGATAGACTTCATCCAGTGAACAATTTTTGGGGATTCCATGTTGGCTGTAATCCATAAATTTAAACACCCAGTAAAAAATATCCTTCACTAGAGAGCAATGGACTATTTTCTAAAGCCACAAATTGTACATTCTCAAAAGAAAGTGTTCTTTAAGATACATCTTTAAAGCTTAACCAATCATGATGCCATAATCCTATTTACAAGTTATTTCAATAAAAAGAAATGATGAATTAGGCAGTTTTCAAAAGGCAAGAACCTCATATTTAAAGAATCCAGAGTCACAGCTAAAATGCTATCTAATCTACTGGCCATCTGGTGTGGATAGTTTTATGTGAATGTTCAAAAGTAAAATAGTCATTAACATCAAGCTGTTTCATAGAAGCTAGTTGTATGTATATCTATATACTGTGTATTTAAATTTTGTCCATGACTGCATCTTGTACTTTAACATAATGGTCAATATGTTTACATTTCATAGAAGCTGTAGTATGTATATCTATATACTGTGTATTTAAATTCTGTCCATGACTGCATCTTGTACTTTAAGATAATGGTCAATATGTTTACATTGCTTCTTTTCTCCATGGTTGTAATTTGCAAATTTAGATATTCATATAGCTTTTTGAGTTAATAATATTTAAAAACTAAACTTGTTTATAATTTGATTGAATCTTCCATTAGAATAACTGATATTTAGGTTAAGGATGTGTGTGTGGAAGGGACATATGTATGTATGTATGTGTGTGTGTATGTGCATGCATGTGTGTGGGTGTGTGAGTGTAGTAAACAAATAATGCACAGTAGTACACGTAAACAAATAATTCATAGTAGTACAGCAGGACATGCAAAACTACTGAAATTCATTAGGAACATTTTATAAAGTAATAGAACATTTAGTTTAGGATTATTTGCGATTTAATTTGCATATTGAATCTCTTAAATTTTCACTTTTTAACTCCGAGAACAAAATAATGTGCTGCATTTAGTTAAATTGTTGGCTTCAAATCTTTCTGTCCCTTAATTTAAGACCTATAGTTCTAACCCTTGTCTCGTGCAAATATTTCTTGCCAGAAACTTATTTAAGCCACACACATCTATCAAGAAATCCTGCATGAACAATTTAAATATAGTGGTAACCTTGGCAAGCAATATTATGAGCTTGTACAGAGAAAGTATTTAGCAAAGAACAATTAAGAAAATACTGTCATAGCAATTTTTTAAGCTGTGTACCCATTTTCATGAGGTAGGGGGCCTACAAATCACCAATTTAAACACTACTTTGAAATCATGGGTCTTTCCTTATTTAATAAATTTAAGTAGCAACTAAAAATTCTTTCCTTAACAACAAAAACTGTTACCCACAAAAATAATGAATTTAATGTAAAAACATTAGTATAAGTTACTTTCTAAATGTGTCACAAATTAAACTTTTCTTAAATGCTTTGTAGAATCTCTAAACTATATTTTCACAAGGGATGTGGCTTCATTGTCTATTTCAATTTTTTTACGATCTTTGTTATATTTCAATCAATAATGAAGACATTTTATGAAACTGTCATGAATTTAATTAATGCACTCATGCAAAATAATTGAGAGAAACAAAATTTAACATAAACAAATTAAAACAAAAATGATCTGTTAAAGATACCTGTGCCATGCTTAACGAAATACAATGATAAAACATATATATATATAGTTTATTTTGAAGTAGAACTCTTGAATTATATAAGAAAAGATTATGCAAATCAAAAAAAGTGAAACATTGCATTGATACACAAAGAGGTGCAACAGATAAACAATATTAACTATTAGTATACAATTACTATATATACATTTGCAACATTTATTACATACTATTAATAATTTGGAATGTCTTGTTCAAAACAATTGTGTCAAAAAGGTTTCAATTATATCATAAGAAGAAATAAGTCTCTCAAATGGACTCAAGCTCAACTGTCTCACAATTCACAGGAATGCATGATAGGACTGATTCTTCAACTCTTTTACTCCTTTCAAGTGCTGAGTATTTAAATGATCTCTTGAGAAACTCCTGCATACCAAAACCTCAAGCTGAGGCAACCAGCTGCTTAGAAGTTCTACACAACTTTTCAAGAAGGATGAATGCCAGGAACTATATTCATTCATGGACCAACAAAGACGTCATAAGCATCATTTACTGGTCACATCATCCATTCAGCAGAAGTTGAGATATCAAAATTTTCAAGATGTCACAGTTGTATTTAAGGTCATATCAATTTCATTTAGAACTACACATCATAAGACATCTTTAAATGAAAGCTCCATCTCAATATGACCATCTGCTCAAGAATTTTAGCAAAAGTTTTTTTTTAGAAGTCCGTAATGAAGGAGGGGAACTATTTTCTGGACCATCTAGATTTCATAATAAGTCCTTTTCTGAAAATCCCATATTGATATGGGTAACGATAGAGAGATTTTAAAGTTTGCTACAGTGGTGGCCACAGTGAATGTCAGATTTGCACCATTTTCATTCTGGACCAACATGAAATCATCATTAGAAGACTTTTGGGTGGATATAACCATCTGTTTAAGAGTATTATCCAATACAATATTTTCAAGATGGCCAAAGTGTTGGTCATACTGAATATTCAAGGGGTACCATTTCCATCATCCCAGTAGTTTTAAGGGAGTAGCAATAACAAAAGTGTACTAAGGGATGCTGGATAACAAGACAAAAGGTCATTGCATAAGGTCTTTTGATATATGACCAATCAAGCTAATAATTACACAGTGAAGCAGGTAATGGTGTAGATACTGGTCAAATTGCATCAATGTACATCATAATATTGTGTCACTACAAAGTTCCAGTGATGACATATTCAAGTATCATTTGGCAAGGATGTCACCATCATACTCTCCTGGAGTACTATCATGGAAAGAAAGCAAAAGACCATAGGTGTCACTTTGAATACTATGCCACTAGTGACAAGGCATAACAACACTATTACAAATCTCCTAGTACAATGGTACAGTATTCTGGCAGTCCATGACATGGTGTAATGACCAATTTTGATACATCAGTGTGGACTGTCACCTTGCTGATGGATGTGGTTCCCCTGATTGTTGCATTGGATCCTGTAGTGAACTGTTGGTAGCAGATGAGCCAAGCACAACAGGAACCTTACTAAGACGTACCAACTCTTGTGACATAACTTCCAGATCCTGCAAAGATACAAAACAATGTATAGAAAAACTTATTTTTTATTTCCTACAATTTACAGTTTCATTTATCATGATAAAAATGATGCATGAAAAAACAAGACAAACAAACAAATCTGCTTGGAATTGCCAAGAAGAAAGCCTTGGAATTGCCCAGGTCTAATAGTTTATCACTCAGGAAGTCCAAGATTTTGATAACCTTCAGTGACTGTAGAAGAAGATATAAAGATGGTATTTCATTTTCCCAATCCACTAAAAACTTGATGTTATAGGGCTGGCATGCCTCTCAGAAACTGGCAGAACTATGTAGATTTCCTCCATGGCCACTTTAAAACTGAGGATCAGGATTAAAGCAAAGTCATCAAGGTCATCCACACATTCACTGTATGCTATCAACACCAGAATGAAACATCAAAGGGGTCAAGGACAAGTTATGTCCTTGTCCCACTGTACAGTTTGATATCTTGCAAATGAATAAACTGTAAAAATTTAAGTCACCAGTTGCACTGGTAGCTGTGAAAGTGCAAGGCTGGCCTTGCCCAGTATAAAATGTTGGTAATGTGCTGGCTATCAGATGGTCTGCCTGGCTGCTCAGCTCTTGATTCGTCCATCTGCAGCTGACCCTACACAATATTCACTGTGGGCATTGGAAACATCACTTTTAATGGAAGAAGGACCCAACAAAGTGTCACCCATTACACTGGACTGTAACAATATCTCTGAATGAACATTTCAGTGCACCCATCTGTACCTGCTGTATCTATATTTTATCCTTGGGAATACATGTCCTCTGACCATGATGCACAAACACTGAATGTAGCTGTATATAAACATTTGATAAGCATGGCAGATAATGCATGTCCTTAGTTGCCTCAAATCTTTTGCATTTAATGCATTTTGTTGACATGGTTTTTCAATGTTCAGAAACACAAGAATACAGAAAACATATTTCAGCAAAGAATAAGCTGAAAGTGTCCATTTTCACAGATAATCAACATGTGTTAATAAATAAATATCAGAAGCAAGCATAAAAACAAATGATGTCATATGAGATCATAAGGTTAGGAAATAAAAACAAGAGTCCCTTGAAGGAACTGATGCTTTATTGGCTGAATAGAATTTCCAGCAATTCAAGATAAGACTATTTGTTCCTATTAAATGCAGATGGTCAAACCATCTTTGATTCTTCACCTTTAAAAGATTTTCAAATTAGTTGCCTTGGTGGATATATTGGATGTCAACTTTGCACAATTTTCATTTTAGACCAGCAATTTATCATAAAAAGTTTTCTGGTGGAAATCACATGTTGATATGACTTTCTGTTTTGGAGGAGAAATGAAACAAGATTTTCAAGATGGTTGCTATTGTAGCAATATTCGACATTGGTGAAGCACAATTCTGGCCAATGTGGAAGTCCTAAGTCAGATCAGCATCCTTTCCATTTATGACAACTACAGCTTATAAGAGAACCCCATGGCGATATTGATTTTAATTCAAGAGGGTTATCAATAAGAATTTAGGATGGACAAAGTGGTGGCCATATTGGGCATAACTCAGCACCATTTTCATTCAGGACTAACCAGACATTTGAAGATGTCTGTTTAAGGAAACTGATGGCAATATTAGATTTCATTCAGGAAAAATTGGAATAACAATATTTGACTTTCCATTCAGAAGGAACATTGACAAAAAGATTTTTAACATGCCCAAGGTGGCAGCCATAAAGACATTGGATAAGCCCCCATTTACATGTAGCACCAACTAGACACCGTAAGAAGTCTTTTAGTTGACCATCCACTCAGTAGAAGTAACTATAAGATATTCAAGGTGCCGATGGCAGTGGCCATATTGGATATCAGACCGGCCCTGTTCTGAGTTAGGATAAGCTAAACATCAGAGTTAGTGAAAAGCACAGCAGACCATTCAGGAGTAGAACTGATAATAAGATTCTCAAGCTGTGGTAGCCATATTGGATGTCCAAGCAGCACCATTTTCACTGAAGCAGACCTTGAATGAATGTGTTTGCCAAATTTATTGGTAGACCTTCCTGGTTCTATTGTCAAAGTAGAACCTGTATCCCATCAACAGTTTGGAACTTATCAACATCATAACTTTAACTGATGCCAACACTACCCATGGAATGGATGACATCTAGATCATGCCTACACTACCCATGGAATGGATGACATCTAGTTCTTGCCAACACTAGCAATGGAATGGATGATATCTAGATCTTGCCTACACTACCTATGGAATGGATGACATCTAGATCATGCCAACACTACCCATGGAATGGATATCATCTAGTTCTTGCCAACACTAGCAATGGAATGGATGACATCTAGATCTTGCCTACACTACCTATGGAATGGATGACATCTAGATCTTGCCAACACTACCCATGGAATGAATGACATCTAGTTCTTGCCAACACTACTCATGGAATGGATGTCATCTAGTTCTTGCCAACACTACCCATGGAATGGATGACATCTAGATCTTGCCTACACTACCTATGGAATGGATGACATCTAGATCTTGCCAACACTACCCATGGAATGGATGTCATCTAGTTCTTGCCAACACTACCCATGGAATGGATGACATCTAGATCTTGCCTACACTATGTATGGAATGGATGACATCTAGATCATGCCAACACTACCCATGGAATGGATGTCATCTAGTTCTTGCCAACACTAGCAATGGAATGGATGACATCTAGATCTTGCCTACACTACCTATGGAATGGATGACATCTAGATCTTGCCAACACTACCCATGGAATGGATGACATCTAGTTCTTGCCAACACTACCCATGGAATGGATGACATCTAGATCTTGCCTACACTACCCATGGAATGGATGACATCTAGATCTTGCCAACACTACCCATGGAATGGATGTCATCTAGTTCTTGCCAACACTAGCAATGGAATGGATGACATCTAGATCTTGCCTACACTACCTATGGAATGGATGACATCTAGATCTTGCCTACACTACCCATGGAATGGATGACATCTAGTTCTTGCCAACACTACCCATGGAATGGATGTCATCTAGTTCTTGCCAACACTACCCATGGAATGGATGACATCTAGATCTTGCCTACACTACCTATGGAATGGATGACATCTAGATCTTGCCAACACTACCCATGGAATGGATGTCATCTAGTTCTTGCCAACACTACCCATGGAATGGATGACATCTAGATCTTGCCTACACTATGTATGGAATGGATGACATCTAGATCATGCCAACACTACCCATGGAATGGATGTCATCTAGTTCTTGCCAACACTAGCAATGGAATGGATGACATCTAGATCTTGCCTACACTACCTATGGAATGGATGACATCTAGATCTTGCCAACACTAGCAATGGAATGGATGACATCTAGTTCTTGCCAACACTACCCATGGAATGGATGACATCTAGATCTTGCCTACACTACCTATGGAATGGATGACATCTAGATCTTGCCAACACTACCTATGGAATGGATGACATCTAGATCTTGCCAACACTACCCATGGAATGGATGTCATCTAGTTCTTGCCAACACTACCCATGGAATGGATGACATCTAGATCTTGCCAACACTACCCATGGAATGGATGACATCTAGATCTTGCCAACACTACCCATGGAATGGATGACATCTAGATCTTGCCTACACTAGCAATGGAATGAATGACATCTAGATCTTGCCTACACTACCCATGGAATGGATGACATCTAGATCTTGCCTACACTACCCATGGAATGGATGACATCTAGATCATGCCTAAGCTAAAACAAGCAAGATAAAATCTTTAACGATAATGACAAATCTGTCAAAAAAATGCAATGATAATATGCATATCAATAATAACCATTATGATACCAGTCATGCATGAAATTATCTACCGTAAGGTTGGGATGGTACTATCTTGCACAATCAATAATTTAGGGTATATATGACTGCTGGGCAAGACAATTTATATTTCACAGTAGAAACACACTGACCTACCTTTTGCAGGTGCATGTTTTTGGTAAGACTTTCCTCTAACATGTTCTGTAGTTTTTTGTTCATCTCTTTCATGCTATGGTCATCTTTGCCAACCATGTCCAATACTTTCTTCAAGGTCAGTTTCTCTTCACTATAAGAATGATGTTGCCGTGTGTCTGGGGAAAGAAAAAACTAAGTTTTTAGTATACTTATGCTTCTCTGATAATATTTACCTCTTTAGTAACACCTCATACTTCATTACACTAACACCTCATACTTCATTACACTAACACCTCATACCTCATTACACTAACATCTCAGACCTCATTACACTAACACCTCATACCTCATTACACTAATATGGGGAAAATAAACTATGCTACCTCTCATATCTAGCACTATCAACAATAAAAAATCATCTATCCTGTCTATCAATATATAAAATATGTAAACTCTTATGTATTACTTTGACTATTCATAGGGAGGTTGGATAGATTTTATAATAATGCGATTGGCCTAAGTGGTTACAGCATCTGCCTTAAATGCAGGAGGTCGCAGGTTCAAACCCAAGCCAAGTCATATCAAAAACTTATAAAAATGATACTAACAGCTGCCTTGCTTGGTGCACAGCATTAAGAAGCTAGTACTAGATCTGATCGGACTGGTGTCAGGACAATGTGACTCAGTGGAACATGATGCTACATTTCTACTGCATGATGCCCCAGTATTAGACATCACTATAAATTGCCACACTGCAGACTTCATAGCAATATAACTTAAATTGTTAAAGCTCCATGAAAAATTCAAATCATACACAATCTCCAAGAAAGATAATTATTGAAAGATTTGTTTTCTCCTATGCATACATTACCCGATCAAATTAATGATATTCCCCAATCATATTAATGACATTCCCAATCAAATTAATGACATTCCCCTACAAATTAAATCAATTTAATGACATTCCCCAATCAAATCAATGACATTCCCCAATCAAATCAATGACATTCCCCGATCAAATCAATGAAAATCCCTGATCAAATTTATGACAATCCCCAATCAAATCAATAACATTCTCTGATCAAATTAATGACAATCCCTGATCAAATTAATGACATTCTCCGATCAAATTAATGATATTCCTGATCAAATTAATGACATTCTCCAATAAAATTAAATCAAATTAATGATATTCCCTGATCAAATCAATGACATTCCCTGATCAATTCAATGAAAATCCCTGATCAAATGTATGATAATCCCTAATCAAATCAATAACATTCTCTGATCAAATTAATGACATTCCCTGATCAAATTAATGACATTCTCCGATCAAATTAATGATATTCTTGATCAAATTAATCACATTATCCAATCAAATTAAATCAAATTAATGACATTCCCTGATCAAATCAATGACATTCCCCAATCAAGATAATGACATTCCCCAATCAAATCAATCACATTCCTTGATCAAATCAATGACATTCTCTTATCAAATTAATGACATTCCCCAATCAAATTAATGTCTGGAGAAGAGGTAACAGGATGAGTGATGTGTGTCACATTGTAGAATTAACCAGCTTTCAACATGTGTATGTTGGACCCTGAGGCTATAATTTCGCGCCGTCAAAATGTAGAAAGTTGTCCCTTCACTTAATTGACACAGCCATAAACTAGTGACACACACTTTATTTTTGCCAAAGCCAGTTACGTAACATTGTTCACAGGTAAGTGGGAGAACGTTTTGTACAAAACAAGGGAGCATTAAAGAAGGTCGTAAACCATCCTAGACAGACTGTTGGGAGAGGGGCAGTGTCTGATCATTATATGACCCAGTATCCAATCATAATTGAGCAAGGCATGGCCAAACATTAGAATCACAAGTTTAAATCTATTATCTTGAGAACTATAAAGTCAGTATGCTAGAACCATCGTGTGGAAAGTAAAGAAAATAAGCTACTCTGACGCCATTCGATATTGGCAGTAAACTTGTATATTCCTGGAATTACAAGGAGCTTCAGTACAGGACAGTGACTATTTGCTCGATTGTTGTAAAATATTACGGCAAAGTAAGTGTACTTTAATTATTGCAGTATGTATACTTTAGTGCGTAAAATTACCATTCGTAGTTTGATTCATTCGTAGTGTTTGATAAACATGCATATTTTGAGATATGAGCGATGTGATGTGACGAATATTGTAATTCGCTATTGGGTTAAGTCGTAGTAACCTCATGCATTTATTCATTTGATATTATAGATTTGCAAATGTTGAATTTAATTATTAACTATTTATAATGGTTGCAGTGTGCAACATTAATTATAGGGATTTGCCTATTTGTGTATACTTTGTTTTGTTTTTAGGGTTTAACGCCATTTTTCAGCACAATATAGGCTATACATGGCAGGCAGTATTAAAGGTGGAGGAAGAACCTGGAAAACCCCGGAAAGAAGCACCGACCCACAATAAGCTACTGGCAAGCTTTCTCACATACCCACATTGGCCGAATCAGAGACTCGAACCCAAACAGACAGAGGTGAGATGGCAGTGATCCATAACGGACAGTGCTTTAGACCACTCTGCCACTCAGGGCCCCTGTGTATCCTTTGAAGGATATATCAGCGCATGGATATGTGCATATCTGAGTACACTTTGTAGATTTGCAATGTACAAAAATGTGTCTGATTAGATGATAATGTTTTGTATTATAGATTGAGAATTTATATATATACCTTGTACACTTAGTAGGGAGAATGTGTATTTCGATGGGCATGAATATGTGACCAAAAAATGGTAATGGATTATCTGATGATATTAATGTTTACCCAGTGCAGTGGTTCGAGTCTCTAGGAGACAAAAGAGAAGGAAGAACGGATGGAGAAGTTTGAAGGAAGAATGGTGGGAGACAAAGGAAAAGAGAAGGAAGAATCATACAGATGAGTAGGAACTCAGGACAGACAGAAAATTTAACACACTAACTCAAAGGATGAAATAGGTCATCACTTGGTCAAGTGATAGGGTTTTAGTTGAGCGATGACTGTTATTGAATTATATTAAATTGTTGTTACTTAAAATTTAAATTTATATATTCATTAATTTAACTGTCCGCACTGCTGGCTGGGGGCTCAGAGCTTTGCATCTCTCTATCACTACTCCAATTTCTGACAAAAACGAGCCAGGGTGGATCTTCTGTATTAATTTAAATAAATTGGGAGCACCCCACCCCCAAATTGAATGAGGTCAAGACTTCACATTGTGCATCTGTCTTAAACATGGGAAGAATGGCTGGATTCTCTATATGAAAAGATAATCATTTCTCATAACAGCAGTCACAGCTAAAAAAAAAATAATTAAATCTCCATAAAATTTCCAGGTAAATCAAGCACTAATCTCACGCCTGTGAGGAGGTTAGGCCGATGTTAAAAGGACATGCTTGTCATCTGAGTGGCAGCCACTGAACCTGCCTTGATGAAATGTTGTCCATACGTGGAAAAAACATAAAAAGGATCAATGTCTATGCCATTGAACAGCTTCTATTATGTCTCAAATTTAAATATTACATTCAAACATGAATATGCCATGTGTATTACCCATTTCATATTATGTCTCACTTTTAAATATTGCATTCTAACATGAATATGCCTTATGTATTACCCACTTTTAAATATTAAATTCAAACATGAATATGCCATGTGTATTACCCACTTTTAAATATTATATTCAAACATGAATATGCCATGTGTATTACCCACTTTTAAATATTACATTCAAACATGAATATGCCATGTGTATTACCCACTTTTAAATATTACATTCAAACATGAAAAATGCCATGTGTATTACCCATTTCAGCTATAATGGCAGGGATTATGCCATGTGTATTACCCACTTCAGCTATAATGATAGGGATTATGCCATGTGTATTACCCACTTCAGCTATAATGATAGGGATTATGCCATGTGTATTACCCACTTCAGCTATAATAATAGGGATTATGCCATGTGTATTACCCACTTCAGCTATAATAATAGGGATTATGCCATGTGTATTACCCACTTCAGCTACAATGGATGGGATTAAGGGGTTATATCTTCTTCCCAGCCTTCTCTGGAAGAAAAAGACTTTTGTGTTTCATGACCATTCCATGTCAAATTCAAATAATGCTTATGGGCACATACAAGGTCTTACATGATTGCCTCTCTCACAAGACAGTAACATTAATCAGTGTGCAAATAAATGATGCCATTAATATGGTAATATAAGTGGTATGACGTGCTGTCACAACAAATGGCAAAAGCTGTGAGAGCAAAATTATAAACACAGAAAATTGTTTAAATAATGACTCTTACTCTCATGACATTTACAAATCTGTTTAAAAATTATTGAGACATAGAAATGAGTGTGTGTTTATTGAAAAACCAAACTTAAATGACTAGTGAAATCTGGGTACAGTATATTTTATCAGACAAGACTGCAAAGCCAAGATTGGCCAGGCCAAATAATTCATGTTAGATGCAAGCTTTCCAAGGCCATAACATTCACGTTAGAATGCAGGCTTGCCAAGGCTTTAACATTCATGTTAGAATGCAAACTTGCCAAGGTCATAGAATTCATGTTAGAATGCAAGCTTGCCAAGGTCATAGAATTCATGTTAGAATGGTAGTTTGCCAAGGTCATAGAATTCATGTTAGAATGGTAGTTTGCCAAGGTCATAGAATTCATGTTAGAATGGTAGTTTGCCAAGGTCATAGAATTCATGTTAGAATGGTAGTTTGCCAAGGTCATAAAATTCATGTTAAAATGCAAGCTTGCCAAGGCCACAGAATTCATGTTTGACTGCAGAAATAAACAAAATAATAACAGCACAATCTTAATCACAATCTTTAAAATTATCAAAGATGTTGTGCTCTTAAAGCTGCTAAATTCATCTAATCTGTAACAATGCTACACCTACCCCAACAATATTTAATGTATCAATCCACACAAGAAAAAAATGACAAAAGTTCCTTGAAGGGACAGACACATCATATGGACAAAAATATTTCTGGAATTCAAGATAAGATCATTTCTTCCTTATGACACCTTTACACCAACCCCTTTACCACATGATTCCTTTACACCAACCCCTGAACTACATGACACCTTTCGCTATAATAAATCTGATTAAGATACCCAGCACTACTAAAATGAATTTTGTGAATGTATAACTATCACTTATATGACTGACAGAATAAATCTAGACAATAGATATGAAGCAAATCATTAGTCACAGAACAACTCATCTGAGCAGGTCAGTTTATACTTGACATTTGTAAGTATCAGCATGTCCACCATTTTTAAATGTGCTCTGGATCACTTGGTTGCAATGTGACATACATATTGGATATATGATCAGAACCATCTTCATTCAGAACTAGCTAGAAATCATATGTCTTTTGGTGAAAACGTCCTGTTGATATGATGACCCAAGTTGGAGGAGTAGAGATAAAAAGATGATTTCAAGATCTCAAATTGGTATCCTTTTCATTCAGAACCAACTAGACATCATAAGAAGCCTCTCAATAAAAAACCCATTTTTGTCATCTGTAGTTTTGTGGGTTTAACAATTTTCACCACAAGATAGGTCATATATGGTGGCTAATATGGTAATAGGGAAAAACCCTAGAAAAAACAACTGACCCGCTGCTGACATGGGGGAAAACCCTAGAAAAACAACTGACCCACTGGAAGCTGCTGACATGGGGGAATACCCTAGAAAAACAACTGACCCACTTGAAGCTGCTGACATGGGGAAAAACCCTAGAAAAACAACTGACCCACTGTTGACATGCATTCCCACTTACCCAAGTTAACCGAGTCCAACACTTGAATCCTCTCGGACAGAGGGTGAGATGACACTGATCTGTAAGGGCAAGTGCCTTATACCATTGAATCACCCAGAGCCCATCATGATATAGGATTAGCAGTAACAAGATGTACATATTGGATGTCAAATCAGCATTAGTTTCATTTAGGATCAACTTGATATGCTAAATTGTCTTTTGGTAAAATCCCCATGTTCATATTATCATCGATGTTGGAGGAGTATTGATAAAAAAATAATTCATGACAGCCACTACGAAGGCCATTCTGGACATCAGACTGGCACCATTTTCATTTAAGAGCAACTAGACATTATAAGAAGTCTTTAACTGGCAACCTCATCTTGATGTGAACATCCATGTAGAATATTTTTAACATTAGCCTGCATCTCAAACATATTGAATGATAGGTAGACAGCATTTTCATTTAGAACCAAAGAGACATAATACAAAGTCATTTAATGAAAAGCCATGTTGATATGACTATCAATGTAGGAGGAATTTCAATAACAAGTTTTCATGATGACTTCCATGGACTTTTGTTTTTTATCTATGTAGTAACACAGTTTATTTGTATGAGCCTTATCGGCATAGAATGACATAAATCCATGCAAGTTGATGTTTTTAACCAAAAAATATTTTCAATGGTAATGCTATATTGCTTGAGTACATGCAAGGAAGTATTTTGTGGGGAAAACATTTTGTCCCTGTATAACAATGTAATTTTTCCACTACAATTTTAAAATATTTATTTATGTCAACTATCATTCCAATTTTTAAGAATTTACATCATTTTCAATAATTTGACTGGATGTACATAGCAATGTTATACTGATCTGGAATGTTTCACATATTCAAAAATTCTGCTGACCACTTTTAGTTCCTTATTTCCAGGCTATTTGATATGAAATTTTAATAACTTTTAAATACATCCATAACTTTTATATACATCCATAACTTTTATACACATCAATGCCTTGCACACTAATAATAACAACAATAAGTCTCCAACAACCCACTCCAGTGACTTCCAATCAAAATGTTAAAAAACCCAGATTAAAATGGACAATTAGAAGATAAAACAATGTAACTGCATGGACCTTCCTGCACTCCAACACTCATCCTTTTTGTTGAAGAACACATATGGCGGGCTTAACAGCCAACCTTTGACAAATTATTGCATTTCAGTTCAACAAAATGTTCCAGCAGCTGTTATTAAAGATCAGGGTTATATGTCAAGCAAATTATCTGACTAAATAAAATTGGACATGGTCGAAATGAGTTAAAGTAACAGCGACAAATGCTATAGCAACACATGCCATACACAAGTGTAATATTTAGAAACAAGAAATAACTTGGTTGAAACACTCTACCCAATATTAGTGTATAAAGATTATTGGCTAGTGAAGATCGGGCTATGTATTCTGTTGCAATTAAGAGACTATTGAAAGAAAACCTTTGATTGATCCACTTTACGGTAAATGCTTTGCTGATGAAATTTGCTAATCTAATGAAAGAAATGAAGTAAATTGGGATTCTAATGAAGTGATCATTATTAGGTATTTATCGATGTGTAAATTTTACCTAATCATTCACAAAATAAATAATAAAAGTCCTCGTGAGTGATTAGGTAAACTTTACAAATCGATAGATATCCATCCATGATCATTTAATCCAAAAAAAGGAATGCAGATATCTCCTCTGTAGCATACCTGTGCGACTGTCCATCACATAGTGTTCAATTACTTTAGCTTTCTGTATGTAGCATACCTGTGCGACTGTCCATCACATAGTGTTCAATTACTTTAGCTTTCTGTATGTAGCATACCTGTGTGACTGTCCATCACATAGTGTTCAATTACTTTAGCTTTCTGTATGTAGCATACCTGTGCGACTGTCCATCACATAGTGTTCAATTACTTTAGCTTTCTGTAACAAGTCTTCTGCCATTGCTGAATTGCTGGTCTCCAGATGTGAGACCTGACAAGAAAAAGATCTCATTACTTCATTAATATACCCAATACACTTTGAATTTTTTTTTTTTGTGGGTATCAATTTTCATGGTTTTATAAAAACTGACATTTTCATCTGTATTTAAATTTTGGGAAGTAGTCCTATTGTTTCCAGAGAAAAATAACCAGTCATTTGCTATTGAAATTCATGATCTGTAGTAACAATGAAATTTGATGCCAACAAAAAAGTAGATAATTTACAATATTTATCATTCTATGGGACTGATTCAATATGATCAAGTATTGTGCCTTTCTCCAATTATAACTGTGTGATGGCTGAATATAAAGGCAGACAATTTGCAGACAATCATAAAATCATTATGATTTTGCAGTAAATATTTTTATATTATTAGTAACATCAGCTGTACCTAATTGCATTTTTTTAAAGGTTATTTTTTATTTCTTATTACAAATTACAAAAAACATGATATTTTGTATCTCTCTCACATACCTTTTCCTCCAGAGTCCACTTCTCTTGCTGGAGCACTGCCAGCCTGTTAAGAAGTTCTTGATGCTCTTGGTCTAGATCATTTGGAGATTCTGGACTTTTTGATCTGTTTGGTGATACAGGGACCTGAAACCATACATAAATTTGGAGATTCTGGAATTTTTGATCTGTTTGGTGATACAGGGACCTGAAACCATACATAAATTTGGAGATTCAGGACTTTTTGATCTGTTTGGTGATACAGGGACCTGAAACCATACATAAATTTGTGTCTGTCTTGTACGCACTACAGGCCATAACAAAAACTAGTCAAATACATACATTATTTGCCATATATTTAAACTTATGATTTCTTGCTTGCTATTCCATTTTTGCAAATTTTCATGGGGGAATCTGTCCATGAAGTTACACAACCACAATCTTTTTAACTTTTTTTAAAATAAAAAATATTTAAATAGTGTTAGAACTGAAAAAATTTAATAGCAAGCAAAATGTCTGGCATCATAAAAATGGAAATGTTAATAAACATTTTCTTAAAAGTAGGTAAACAGCACCATCACTAATAGGTAATTTTATTTAATAAAAGCATGTGTTGTAAATCCAAATATTTTAGAAACAGAATTTTCATGAATTTCATTATATTTGTGAAACAAAACTGTAACACAAAAATGATCTCTTTAAAGCACCCTACCTTGCATCACTCTTAAATGTGTTCATATGGCAAAGATGCCCCCATTATTATAAGTAAAACTGAAGAAAACCCTGACACTAATAAATGCTATTGAAAAATTATTATTAATTGACTTAAGCAAATGCAAGAGCAGCAGACACAAAAGTAAAGGTCAAATTTCTTCCAATCTTAATAGTTTTAAGGATTTTCTATTTTCATATCTGATAGCACATCATCGGTCAAATAATAAAATGCATTTCTCGCAAAGCTGGCCAAATTCTGTTGTTGTTGTAGGGGTAAATGTCATTTCTCAGCACATTATAGGCTATAAAGTGGAGGTATTAATGGTAGAGGAAGAACCCGGGTTAACATCCTGGAAAGAACCATCGACCCACGAGTAGCAACTGGCAAGCTTTCTCACATACCCACATTGGCCGAATCATAAACTCGAACACACACAGACAGAGGTGAGATAGCAGTGATCCATAATGGAGAGTGCTTTAGACGACTCGGCCACTTGGGGCCCCAGCCAAATTCTGTTGAATAGTTGTAAAGGTAATGGTTAAATGTTTCTCTAATTTAGTAACAGCAGATATGATGGCATGACATTATTTTGTACGTATCTGATTGCAAAATGAAATTTAGTTCCATTCTGTTCAGCAGTTTCCAGAAAGGATTTTTTTTAAGCAACCGAGCTATATTCTATGGTGGATGTATGTCAACTGAATAAAATTAAAAAAAGGTTTTGACAGAATCTTATCTGCTAAATTTGGTTGAATTCTAATAAAAAGTTCTTTTAAAAGAACCCATTTCAATGTTTTTCTATTTTTAGAAATCACCACCAAGTCTGATGGTTAATTAGCAAATGTTTTACAAAACTTCAAAGCCTTTCATGCCGGACTGCTTCAAATAAAATCTGACCGTATTATGTTGCTAGTTTTTGAGAAGATATGTCTTTTTATTTTATTTTTAGTAACAGAAGTTATATCTGATGGCAGATGGGCATAATTTGTACCATTATGAAAGCCCTTTATGCTAGGATGTCAAACTGGGAGAATTCTGTTTAGTGATTCTTTTTAAAAGTCACTTAATTGCGGGGGGATGGTGGCAACATTTAATTGCATCTAAGTATTGTTTGAACAAAACTGAATCACTTTATGTCAGGATGTTTTCTGTCAGTTCGGTTATTATTGTTGTTGTTGTAGAGTTTAATGCCATTTTTCGTCACAAGATAAGCTATACATGACGGACAGTATAAATGGCGGAGGAAGAATACTGGAAAACCCTGGAAAGAACCATTGACCCACAAACTTTCTCACATACCAATGTTAGCCAAGCCCGAGACTTGAACCCATGCAGACAGAGGTGAGATGGCAGTGATCCATAACAGTGAGTGCTTTAGACCACTCAGCCACTTGGGGCCCCCATCAAGTTAGCTAAATTTTGGTTCAGCAGTTACTGAGAAGTCATTTAAAGGGGTTTCTTGTTTTAGTAAAGTCAATAATATTTAAAGAGAAATTAACATCTTTTATATAAATATGAATACCATTCAATCCTCAATGCATCTGTCAAATGTTGTCAAACTCCATTCAACACTTTTTGAGATGTCATTTGAAGCTTTTTATGTTTGTAGCAGCTGTGGCCATATTGTGGCAGAATGGCCTCATGTATTCAAACCTGAAAGTCATGTCTGGGTGCTGTCAGCTATTATTTAGTCAAGTTAGTCGATATTTGTTTTTAGAAGTTGTTTAATTTTTTTTTCTTCTACCTTATCTAAATGGCAACCATATGTCAGATGTAAAGCTTGAAAGGTCTTGTACCCAGCATGCTTCTTGCCATGTCTGGATAAAAGTGGTCCAGAGCACCCTAGGTGTGTCCATGTGAAAGTCACAAAGCTCCCATTTTCTCAATGTGATATAGCCAAATAATGTGTTAAAAAGACACAAAGTTCCCATTTCCTCAATGTGATATAGCCAAATAATGTATTAAAAAGACACAAAGTTCCCATTTCCTCAATGTGATATAGCCAAATAATGTGTTAAAAAGACACAAAGTTCCCATTTCCTCAATGTGATATAGCCAAATAATGTGTTAAAAAGACACAAAGTTCCCATTTCCTCAATGTGATTTAGCCAAATAATGTATTAAAAAGACACAAAGTTCCCATTTCCTCAATGTGATATAGCCAAATAATGTGTTAAAAAGACACAAAGTTCCCATTTCCTCAATGTGATATAGCCAAATAATGTGTTAAAAAGACACAAAGTTCCCATTTCCTCAATGTGATTTAGCCAAATAATGTATTAAAAAGACACAAAGTTCCCATTTCCTCAATGTGATATAGCCAAATGATGTGTTAAAAAGACACAAAGCTCCCATTTCCTCAATGTGATATAGCCAAATAATGTGTTAAAAAGACACAAAGTTCCCATTTCCTCAATGTGATATAGCCAAATAATGTATTAAAAAGACACAAAGTTCCCATTTCCTCAATGTGATATAGCCAAATAATGTGTTAAAAAGACACAAAGCTCCCATTTCCTCAATGTGATATAGCCAAATAATGTCTTAAAAAGACACAAAGCTACCATTTCCTCAATGTGATATAGCCAAATAATGTCTTAAAAAGACACAAAGCTACCATTTCCTCAACAAGATATAGTCAAATCATTTGTTAAAAAGACACAAAGCTACCATTTCCTCAACATGATATAGTCAAATAATGTGTTAAAAAGACACAAAGTTCCCATTTCCTCAACAAGATATAGTCAAATAATGTGTTAAAAAGACACAAAGCTACCATTTCCTCAATGTGATATAGCCAAATAATGTCTTAAAAAGACACAAAGCTACCATTTCCTCAATGTGATATAGCCAAATAATGTCTTAAAAAGACACAAAGCTACCATTTCCTCAACAAGATATAGTCAAATCATTTGTTAAAAAGACACAAAGCTACCATTTCCTCAACAAGATATAGTCAAATAATGTGTTAAAAAGACACAAAGTTCCCATTTACTCAACATGATATAGTCAAATAATGTGTTAAAAAGACACAAAGTTCCCATTTACTCAACATGATATAGTCAAATAATGTGTTAAAAAGACACAAAGTTCCCATTTACTCAACATGATATAGTCAAATAATGTGTTAAAAAGACACAAAGCTCCCATTTACTCAACATGATATAGTCAAATAATGTGTTAAAAAGACACAAAGTTCCCATTTCCTCAACATGATATAGCCAAATAATGTGTTAAAAAGACACAGAGCTCCCATGTCCTCAACATGTTACAGCCAAATAATGTGTTAAAACGATACAAAGCTCCCATCTCCTCAACACGATACAGCCAAATAATGTGTTAAAAAGACAAATTAATTAAGATAAAAGATAATGTTTAAAAACTTACCTGTTGGCTGCTTGCCAGAGAATTATAAGTACCAGCCCCACTGACTGTGGGACTCCATGATGATACAGAACTGGAAGTAGAAATCACAGTTCTGAAAAAACTCAAGGATAGGACTAGATGTTATATTCTTCATTCTAAAATGAACTCGTTTAGTCTCCCTTAACAATGTAGGAAGAATAACAGACATTTATCTTACATAATAGCACATTTCGTGGTGTTTGCGAGCAACATTAATGCTCAGAATGATTCAACAATGTGACAACATCACCAATGTACTCAGCCATGGTGTAGCAGATGTTCAGGTCTTGCAGAATTACATCAACACACATAAGCCGATTTTTAAACATTTTTGTTGTTGTAGAATTATATCATTAAACTGAGTGATAAAAATCATGAGGTTGTACCCTAATTCACAGTTCTGTACCATTGATACAATTTACGTGGGTGGTATTACTAAACACCAGACAAATGTAGCTTTACATTGATACCAAATAATGCAGATGTGTATTACAAGATTACAGTAGGAAAAAACTTAATTTTTTAGACTTGATTATTTTAGGCCAAAGAATTATCAGTTGTTGGAATCAGAGTCTGTGACTGGATTTTAAACCTTTTGGCTCAAATCTAAATCAGACTGGTCCAAAATGCACAAAACGAGGTGAACCTTTGCAAAAACAAGTCTGATAAGTTTGGGAATAAAAAGTGGGTTAATGAGTTACAATGTTGACTTGAAAAGAAAAAGGATAACTGCCTGGATTTATTGTTGCAATTTTTTAAACAATCCCCTTATATTGGTACACTGAAAAAAGAAATCTCTCAAATGAAATCAACACCTCTTTTAAAGTTATTATTTTTGTAAGAGTTAGTCATATTATTAGAACTCCTGCTTTAATGGGAAAGAGAAGATGGTACTCAAGTTATCCAAAGTGGCAAAATAATTAAAAGTTTTGGGAAAACAGTGAGAGAAAAAAGGAATGACAGAATAAACATTGCATTATCAGCCTATGGTCAGTATAAACTGATCCAGTGAAAACACTTCATGAACAAAGTAGCATAGTGCAGCATATGACAAAATGGTGTAATAATCAAGATAAAAAACTAAAACAAATGTGATAAATCTGAAAAGAACATAAAACAGAAAGTAGTACTGAGTTTCAACACTATTAAAGATATATTAATTTCGGTTAATCAAGTTAATTAAATTTAGTTGCAGAAAATGCAACATTACAAAGATAATTGATAAATGATTTTCATCCCTTTAGGAATCCCATAATCAAGAGTTATCTCCCATTCTGTAAGTTTTAAGTTATCAAGTGAAAGAGCTTGATAAAAACATGCTGATATATATATCTCACATAGCATATTAACTGAATCACATCATCTTCATTTTTATAAATGGATAAATAACATAAAACAGAGATACCTCCGACTTCCAGTCTCCTCTTTATAGGAATCATCGGGAGATCTAAAAAGATCCTCCATACCTGCAATCATATAAAACTAATATTAATCATTTAATCAAAAACGTAAGCTGCTAGAATTATGCAAGTTATTGATTGCATCAAACATATTTCCATCCTTAAAATGGCTTTTTTTGACAAAGGAATATTATCTCAGAAAAGAATAAAGCTTTTCAAACTTTAACACCCTTTAACTTTGTTTTTGTTTTTTATGGTTTTAACGCCATTTTTCAGCACAATATAGGCTATACATGGCGGCCAGTATTAATGGTGGAGGAAGAAACCGGACAAACCCCGGAAAGAACCACTGACCCACGAGAAGCTACTGGCAAGCTTTCTCACATAACTACATTTGCCGAATCTTAGACTCGAACACACGCAGACAGAGGTGAGATGGCAGTGGTCCATAACGGACAGCGCTTTAGACCACTCGGCCACTCGGGGGCCCCCCCCTTTAACTTAAGTATCTGCTAATCCAAATACCACTCAAATGTGCTTTTAAAAATCAACATCAAATCTATGTTTAAAATTAACATATTGAAAATGCCATTTAGATATACAGAATCTACTAAATGTAATAAGCTAGAACTTGAACTAAAGCAGACTGAGACTATTATCATATTCAAAATGGAATTTATTAACTTAACTTTAAATTTGAACTTATATAATGATATACCTCACAAAGTAGTCTATCAGTTTCTCCTTTGTTCTTATGTTTATGCACTGATCAGTTATAAACACAAATATATAATGTACATGTGTCTGTTTTTTGGATTTTTTTAACATTGCTTTAAAAACAAATTGTCATATCACTATGATGTCTGGATTGTAGCAGTTTATAGTGATGTTTAGCACTGGGCATCATGCCGCAGACATATAGCATGATGTACCACCCAGCCACATTATCCTGACAACAGGCTGACCAGTCCTAATACTAACCACTTAATTCTGAGAGCCTAGCGTGGCTGCTGTTAGCACCATTTTTATATTTAGCTTAATGAGTTGCACCCTGTAAAAATGAAGTACATGTATTAGTAGTTTCATTATTATTGTTATATTACTGTTACTATTATTATAATTATTATACATTTTTGTATTATTCATCTCAAATTTAAATGAAAAGCTTTTAAGATACTTACTTTTATCACATGACTAAAGTGTTATTTAATATACAATCATCATAATTTTCATATACATGCAATTAAACTTGATGATGTCACAAATGATATTATAATATCATGTAAAGTCTTTATTTCAAGTCATTTCACTAGATTATGCTGAGGTTTTGTCAAATAAAATTTATATTTTTCATCATTAGATAAACAAAATTGTACATTTGTGCTCAGTTCAAATAAAAGACTTCAATTCCTTACAAACTAAGGCCTGCCAAAGATGTAAATCATATGAGTTTCATAAATTTCACTTTACAGGCTGAAAATGTAGAACCCTATTTGACACCAAACGTGTACATGTAATAAAGTTGCTGCTTGATCACAAGGACTGTCAACTTGAAAACTAATGAGTGAAGCCATTTACCAACTAGGGGCTTATTGTGTCATATTCACTGACAGAAAACCTTGAAAATATCACTTGGGAATTAAAAATATAACTTATGGAAAAGAAAAAACACAACATAAACCATAACATGTATTGCACAAAACATAAATATTATTACAAATACAATGTTTATAAATACAAATATTATTACAAATACAATATTTATAAACACAAATATTATTACAAATACAATGCTTATAAACACAAATATTACTACAAATACAATGTTTATAAACACAAATATTATCACAAATACAATGTGTTATGTATATTTGATTTAAATCATTTAATTTTGTTTGTCTAATTCAAATTTGACATTTTGAGTTTAAAATTCGTTAGTTGGGAGAGATTTTCTAGAAATGGATGACCTATATACTTTACGAATAAACACCAGGTGTTGACCTCATTTCTGACCTGGTATCAGAGTTGTAAACAAGGTTCTAAAATGACTGGTTGATTCCAAGGACATTAGAGCTTTATTTTAAAAATGATTGGCTGATTCCAAGGACAAAATGGAGTAAAGTATAAACATCTTTCTAATTTAGTTGGGTCATACAATGTTTGCATGATTTTTTGAACGCGAGATTGTTCTGAAAGATTCTGGAAGGTCGCGACCCCTTTCCTGTTTACGTAAAAACAGGTATTTAAATTATTGTTTGGGAGAGAACAGTTCAGTAGTTAGTCTGGGCTTTGGAATACAAAGATATGTATTTTATTGTTTGAGTGTAAATTATTTCAATTCGTTTGGGATCAAGAGGAATTTATTGTGTTATTTATCTAGAATTTACTTGTGCTTGTTTGGATTATTATAAAACTAAAACTGACTTCATCACGTGACATCATCGTCCATATTGGATTACATCGTCAAGATTCGAACTGGGAACTATTAGGACATTTTATTATCAGGACTCTTCCAATTCCACTCGTGGATTATATTGTGAATTCCTTTTGGATTAATTTTTGGACTTGATTCTCTAAAACCGTAAGTTTATTTATTTTCTTTTATGAAAATATTTGTACTCAATAAATTGTTTATTAAGTTTTACAAGCTTGTTATTTTCACTTCTTTCCATGTTGCTGCTTATTCGAGCCTAAGCATGTAACAAATGTTTATAAACACAAATATTATTACAAATACAGGTTGATAGGACTTGCATGAAAATGGAAGCAATTGCTAGAAAATACCCATGGTAAACAACACTGACAGACACTTCACTTGCAGTGGGTAGTATTTAATTTACCCATAATATTTTATAATTGAAATAACTGTAGATATAATTAATTTGTAATGAATACTGTCATGAACAGGATAAACACAGTACATACAACATAAACACAGTACATACAACATAAACACAGTACATACAACATTTCTGAATGGAATAGTGCCATAGAAATGTAAGCATCTTTGAATTCACAGTATTTCTGTGTACTGCAAAAATCTCACATTTCCAAAATTACCCATTCATTATCTAATTTTTTATGTCACATTTATCAGATAACCCCTATTCTTCATGAATCAAATTTTCAGTATAAAAGATTGAGTATGTATATATGTTATTTGCCTTTCCAATCCATTAATTACATATACCAAAAACATTCATTTAAAATGCATCAAACCACAAGCTTTAAATTCAAAATACTTTGTAAAAATAAAATTTGTGCATATCTACAAACATTTTATTCACACTGGGTGCAAAATAGCTTTAAATATGCATATTTCCATGGAATAAATTGAAATTAAGGTAATATATCATGATTCTTAAATATGCATATTTCCATGGAATAAATTGAAATGAAGGTAATATATCATGATTCTTAAATATGCATATTTCCATGGAATAAATTGAAATTAAGGTAATATATCATGATTCTTAAATATGCATATTTCCATGGAATAAATTGAAATGAAGGTAATATATCATGATTCTTAAATATGCATATTTCCATGAAATAAATTGAAATTAAGGTAATATATCATGATTCTTAAATATGCATATTTCCATGGAGTAAATTGAAATGAAGGTAATATATCATGATTCTTAAATATGCATATTTCCATGGAATAAATTGAAATTAAGGTAATATATCATGATTCTTAAATATGCTTATTTCCATGGAATAAATTGAAATGAAGGTAATATATCATGATTCTTAAATATGCATATTTCCATGGAATAAATTGAAATGAAGGTAATATATCATGATTCTTAAATATGCATATTTCCATGAAGTAAATTGAAATGAAGGTAATATATCATGATTCTTAAATATGCATATTTCCATGGAGTAAATTGAAATTAAGGTAATATATCATGATTCTTAAATATGCATATTTCCATGAAGTAAATTGAAATGAAGGTAATATATCATGATTCTTAAATATGCATATTTCCATGGAGTAAATTGAAATGAAGGTAATATATCATGATTCTTAAATATGCATATTTCCATCGAGTAAACTGAAATGAAGGTAATATATTATGATTCTTAAATATGAATATTTCCATGGAGTAAATTGAAATGAAGGTAATATATCATGATTCTTAAATATGCATATTTCCATGGAGTAAATTGAAATGAAGGTAATATATCATGATTCTTAAATATGCATATTTCCATGGAGTAAATTGAAATGAAGGTAATATATCATGATTCTTAAATATGCATATTTCCATGGAGTAAATTGAAATGAAGGTAATATATCATGATTCACACCAATCAGCAATTCTGACAACCTGACAACATAAAAACACTAAGCATCTAAAAAAAAATTAACTGCTATTGGTGATGTCATAAATATAAATTTCTCTATATTTTTCTTCATATGCTTCTCAAGTTAATTACTCCTTACCTCTTGAATTCTTACTATCTGATAGCACTTCCTGTAATTTCTCCTGCAATTTTTCTGCCCTTTTCCTTTCTGCATGCAATTGCTTTTTCAGATCTTTAAGCTAGAAGAAAAGGCATAACTTTGAATATCTTCTGCATTGAGGACTGTTCCATTAAAATATTCCCATAGATGAAATTTATTTGTTTGTATCATATTCATATGGGCTCTTCTTTGAGTTATTAGAGTAACATGGTTAAGAGTTTGAAATACTGCCTTCCCTGTATGTTGAAATGGAACAACCCTGATCAGCAAGGTCACAATTTATCTGCTAAAAATAACCATTTTTAAGCTTATAAGTTACTGTTAATTGTTTTGGTATCTTACCAAATAATTTCTTTTTAAATAACCATGGTTACATGTATAATCACAACAGTGTACTTTGTGAGCTTTTGATCCTTTATTTTTTTTTTTAATTAACAAATGGCAAGAAACTCTTTTTCTTTTCTTCTAAATCCAGGTGATATACACGAAAAGGTTTTGGTACAAAGAAACATACTGTAAGGTTGATATCTAATGAAGCACATGGACCCAAAATTGTAATATCATATCTGAATTTCATAATAAACAGGAAAAAAAATAAATAAAACACCAGTGGGGACCTTACCAATCAATAGTTTGCTATATCTAATCAGATAATTAAAATCTAACACACTAATTATACAGAAAACTGAAATCTAACTTATGCATAATTACCTCCCCTGTATCTATGAATACAAATGCCAATGAATAGGAAAATAGCTAACAAAATTAAGTACCACTTTTAGTGTACTGTTTATTTCTTGTGCTTCATGTATCATGTATTATCATAACACTGTTTCTACACCATCTTCCTAACTTTTCCTTACTTTCTATTTCCTATTATTATCTTTTTATTTCTATGACAACTTAAAACTTCAATGTGCACATTTCTCTCTCTACCTCTTACCACTGACTGGCCTTTTTTCTCATGCATTTTCTTGGCATATACACCATCTTTCACCTCCTGGAAAATTCAAAGAAGGACTTAAATAACAAAATTGATATATGGGTAACCAACATGGCACTAGTCTATCTACCTTATAATGATTTCATCTATGCATCAAGCGAGCAATACATTGTAAGGAAACCCCTCTGTGACATAATCGTCCAGGTCCATATTCATGTTGTGAAACATATATTGCAATCCTTAGACAAGTCAGTTAACTCAAGAAAATGTTGCATGTGTACGTACTATAGCTCTCTGTGTCCCATTATAGCATGATTCCAGAGATATAATGCAATATTGCCCATGATGAAAATCATTCCAATTAATAACAATATGGGTTGAAAGAAAACAAAGTGAAATTTAGTCAGATCTACATTTCCTTTTCAAAAGGACATCACTGAACAAATTTAAATAGTACTCAGGTATTATGCTATTCTAAATTTATCACTGTTCATGGTCCTTAACATAATTGTGGATTGGGACATAATGTGCTGAATGGTTATGGAGCTGAACAACTGCATCATAATGACGGAAAGATGCAGGGGTATGAGTTAGCACAAAACAACTGGCTACTATGACATAGTTACTCGTTTATATTGATAAATATTAAATGACAAAAATGAACACAGTGATAATATCGTTATGAAATAGTTGATTTATGCAGAAAGCCTGGCACTGGTACCATACATGAAAATTATAGCTCAACTACTACACAGGCATAAGGAGGATACCTACATTTTTGAGAAAATATTTCATAAGTGCAAACAATTATTTCCAAATATGTGTCCATTTGACCAGTGAAATATTTTCATAAATCTACTCCAAAAATATAGATTTTACTCTATATTTTTTAAATGGAAATAAAAACAATGACTTGCATGGATTTTCTGTAATCTGTGCCAATGCAATTAATAGCTGCATTACAACATCAATAAAAAGAAGTTACTACGTTTTACATTTTAGAACATAATATTTTAAAATATTTTTTGTACATATCATGCTTTCAATTGTGTATTTTGTCAAAATAATGACTATTCATACAAAAAGAAGGAAATTTTTATTTTTAAACACATTTCATGATAATGTTAGTGTGGGGTAATGTACAAATATCTGACAGATATCTGAGTGTAGTATCTTTAAAGCCTCAATGCTGCCATGTTTTGATAAATTTCATCATTTTTCCAATCTAACTAAAGTTTGGAAAGAAGTAAATGATTTGTTAAAAAGCTATCTGACATAATGTTCTTTGAAACAATGAAGATGTTAGGTTTAAACAACAGTCAAATATTTAGTTTTGAATTAAGATGTGCCACCCCTTAATTCAGTCACTGAAGTCACTCATAATTCCATTCTATTTTCCAGACTGCTCGAAAAGTAGTGATGTGGTACCTTCAAAAAATTTAGTAACTAATCTAATAACAACAACATTCGCATGTGGTGCATACACTGATTCAAGCAGAAATGAAGAGAAGCAGGCAAGATTTTTAAAGCATATCTGAGAAGAAGCATACATTAGATAAAAATAAGAACGCTTAATGCCAAACTTGGGCTGAACACAGTCTGACATAGCATGATGTTAGCTTTTTCTGTCTCCATGGTAATGTCATCAAATCTTGTCTGCCAGCTTTTGACTGAAATCAGCTGTCACACAAATATCGTCAATCAACATCAGATTCATTCAAGCACATGTGGAAATTGGCAGGATCTCAGTTCAAGGGAGAAATTACATGGCTCATAATGTGACAAAACTTCAATATAATCTGAATAAAATGGAAAACCCAGTGATGTTTAGGACCAATGTCTTTCAAGATTCAAATGACTTAGTATGTAAGACATTTTGCATGTAACAGCGACATTGGGTCTTTAAACAAAGGATTTTATTGATTTCATTTCTACAATCAAGCATGCAGTTCAGATAGCAGTAGCAGATACTACATCCAAATTTCAATTGTCACTTAATTCTGGTTTGTAATCAACACTGATCAACATGTACCAAATAATATTCAAACATTAATACTTAAAAAATGGTATTAATATACACAATCACAATTTTTTTTCTTAAAAAAGTGTAACATTTGTATATAATATTACACATATACAATACTATATGAGTGATATTTTACCAACAGGTTATGCAGTTTTGTCACTGAAAATTTCCATGAGAGAGAAGAAGAGAGAAAAAACAAGTAGAAAACTGAAATAGGCCTAAATAAGGAAAAAACAGAATAACATACTTAAGAAAGATGCATTTATAAAATGTCCAAAAAAATCAAAGTGCACATGCTGAAAACATTAGGACAGTCTTGATGTCAATCATTTTATAATGTTCCTCATGCATTTTGAAAGTGTAATCAAAGTGGAAATGCTGAAAATGTTGAGACAGTCTTATAGTAAATCAGCAAAATGTTTTCTATTGGATTATGTACTTATAGCATTTCACAGCACCTCACTACAATAGTGGCCATATGGTGTCAATTCAAGGAAAATTTTGAAAAAGGAAAAAATTAGGAATATAAACCTTTCTAAATGTATGCAAACATCAAATACAATATAAAGTTTGCTGCATAAAATGCATAAGACTGCGCTGAATAAATAATAAAATATAACCACAACTGCTTTAAGTGTAAAATTTTAATTTTTTAAGTAAATTATATAAATCCAACAATACTTATTCAATCACATTAATAGTAGGAATATAAACTTACTACTACAAGAATCCAGCACTCCAAAATTGTCTCCCCTTATACCACCAGGTGTGGTTTGTTTCAAGCGGAGCAATGGATCAATGAGTATGCTCCCATGGCAGTAAGGATGGGAAGGTGCTCAAGTAATGTCATAACACAGCACAATATACACTAATAGATAATAATAGACAAGTATTTTCATAGAAACATAATTTACTCAAAAATTTGCTTCCTCCTTCGAAAATATTCTCCAATCTCAATACATTAGGAGAATGAGGAAGATGAGGAGAGGATGCTGAGAATCCAACCTCTACATGAAAGGTATGCTGATGAGTGGCTGGATGACCCTAATGAAAGGTATGCCGGTGAGTGGCTGGATTACCCTAATAAAATATAACCCATTTTCCTTATGATACAAGTAGCACAGCACAGGATCCCTTGTTCTGGGACTCGTATATGGTTGAGAATGACAACTACACTTTTCACTGGTGAATCCAGTGAAGTTAACAGACTCTGTCAAATGATCCAGTTGGGTCTTGTGGCCATCTGTGCTGCTGCTACTAGACCCACCAGATTCTAGGTTCCCTCTGTGATGCCAAATCTCTGAAATTGAGGCTCAAGAATATTGACTCTGCCAGTAGGTTTTTATGGGTTGGTGGTTCTTTCCAAGGTTTTCTAGGTTCTTCTCTAACAGTTTAACTGGCCGCTACGTATTGCCTAGCTGACAAGCTGAAAAGAGAGCTAGAAAGAAGGATAAACAAAAGCTTACTCTGGAGTACACCATTGTCTCCCATAGACGGATGGATGCTAAGAAGATGTATTGCCTATCTTGTGCTGAAAAATGGCATTAAACTTTACAACAACAACCGACAGACAGTAACCTATTTTGGGCAATAAAAAGCCCAATGGTGTCATAAGAACCACCAAACACTCCAATCTGAAATGAAAGGAAATTAGGTCAACATAAAGGGATACACAGCTCTCTTACACTGCATGCAGAAGCTAAAGCTATCATGGTACATGGTCTGTATGATAGTAACTTTAGCACAAAGTAGGCTAGAGGTCCAAAGGAATTCAAATCGAGCCATGTTGAAACACTGGATAAGATCCATTTCGAGGCAAAAAGATGGATATTGGTCGATGAGATCGATAACAGATCAGATAAGTCTCCATCCTGCCCAAAAACATGTGTGCCGTGATAATAGAATGTGTCCAATATCATGGGGCAAAAGCCTTTGGAAGTGATTGGGGCCTAACTGTTTATCCTCAATGTGCCAGAGAAAAGTCAGGCATACTGTGGTTACTCTCAAGATTATCTCCACAACAGAAAATCTGAATTGTTTGACTCACAAGGCTGTCCTGATAAAAGTCAAGAATGAAGAAAAAGAGAGCACTCCAAGCAGGTAACTAACACCCATCACAGTGGATGCTAGAGAAGATTCAGGTTGTTCAGAATCTTCCTAGGTGTACTATCATTATTAAGAGTAAATCAGTGACCCAGGTCTTGTCCCATCAGAAAGGGGCTATCATAATCACCTTGCCATTCTGACCCCGTAACTTTTGGGTTATTTTCAGTGTCAGCACTGTGCAAGGGAAGGCAATAGTCAACAGCTCCTGGCAAATGATTGATGGTGCATCCACGGCTTTTGGGTCTGGAACTGGAAAGATAAAGATGGGTAGCTTTTGATTCCACCTCGTCATGAAGAGGTCGATCATCAAATGCCCTTAAAGTACACAAATCCAAGTGAAGACCAATTTATAGAGGGATCGTTCTGTTTGAAGGATATGACCCCCTCTGGACTGATTCTCAGCCAAGACACTGATGTTGCCATGAGTGTGTCTGATTTGTATGTTGATATGGAGATTGCTGCACACCTGCAGAAAAAGGAAATTCAGAACACACAAGCTGAGTGATCTAGTGCCTCCGTGTTTGAGGAGATAGGTCACAACCACAGAGTTGTTGGACTGAACGAGGACTATTATCACCTCAGAGGCATAATTTCAGAAATGAATGACATCAATGACAGTCGTCATTTCTAGGATGTTGATGTCTAGAGGCCTTTCTCCTGGTTCCCAGGTGATGCTGACTGTTGTGAAAGTTGCCTCCCATGTGCAGCTGTTGTCGGGTGTTGCAATGACATCTCTAATGAACAGTGGATGAGCCATTGAAAACACAATCACTAAATCAGCATAATAAATCCAAAAATGAACACTGGATGTGCCTTTAGGAACACAATAAATAAATAATAAATCCAAAATTGAATATTGGATGGGCCATTAGGAACACAATCAATAATTCAGTATTATCCAAAAATGAACATTGGATGGGCCATTAGGAAAACAATCAATAAATCATAATAAAATCCAAAAATGAACATTGGATGGGGTATTAGGAACACAATCAATGAAACATAATAAAACCAAAAATGAACATTGGATGGGCCATTAGGAAAACAATCAATAAATCAGTATAATCCAAAAATGAACATTGGATGGGCCATTAGGAACACAATCAATAAATCAGTATAATCCAAAAATGAACATTGGATGGGCCATTAGGAAAAAATAAATCAGTATAATCCAAAAATGAACATTGGATGGGCTATTAGGAACACAATCAATAAATCATAATAAATCCAAAAATGAACATTGGATGGGGTATTAGGAACACAATCAATAAAACATAATAAAACCAAAAATGAATATTGGATGGGCCATTAGGAAAACAATCAATAAATCAGTATAATCCAAAAATGAACATTGGATGGGCCATTAGGAAAACAATCAATAAATCAGTATAATCCAAAAATGAACATTGGATGGACCATTAGGAACACAATCAATAAATCAGTATAATCCAAAAATGAACATTGGATGGGCCATTAGGAAAACAATCAATAAATCAGTATAATCCAAAAATGAACATTGGATGGGCCATTAGAAAAATAATCAATAAATCAGTATAATCCAAAAATGAACATTGGATGGGCCATTAGAAAAACAATCAATAAATCAGTATAATCCAAAAATGAACAGTGGATGGGCCATTAGGAAAACAATCAATAAATCCAAAAATGAACATGGATGGGCCATTAGGAACACAATCAATAAATCAGTATAATCCAAAAATGAACATTGGATGGGCCATTAGGAAAACAATCAATAAATCAGTATAATCCAAAAATGAACATTGGATGGGCCATTAGAAAAACAATCAATAAATCAGTATAATCCAAAAATGAACATTGGATGGGCCATTAGGAACACAATCAATAAATCAGTATAATCCAAAAATGAACATTGGATGGGCGACCATTAGGAAAACAATAAATCAGTATAATCCAAAAATGAACATTGGATGGGTCATTAGGAAAACAATCAATAAATCAGAATAACCCAAAAATGAACATTGGATGGGCCATTAGAAAAACAATCAATAAATCAGTATAATCCAAAAATGAACATTGGATGGGCCATTAGGAAAACAATAAATCATAATAAATCCAAAAATGAACATGGATGGGCCATTAGGAACACAATCAATAAATCAGTATAATCCAAAAATGAACATTGGATGGGCGACCATTAGGAAAACAATAAATCAGCATAATCCAAAAATGAACATTGGATGGGTCATTAGGAAAACAATCAATAAATCAGAATAATCCAAAAATGAACATTGGATGGGCCATTAGGAAAACAATCAATAAATCAGTATAATCCAAAAATGAACATTGGATAGGCCATTAGGAACACAATCAATAAATCACAATAAATCCAAAAATGAACATTGGATGGGCCATTAGGACCACAATCAATAAATCAGTATAATCTAAAAATGAACATTGGATGGGCCATTAGGAACACAATCAATAAATCATAAGAAATCCAAAAATGAACATTGGATGGGCCATTAGGAACACAATCAATAAATCAGTATAATCCAAAAATGAATTTTGGATGGGCCATTAGGAAAACAATCAATAAATCAGTATAATCCAAAAATGAACATTGGATGGACCATTAGGAACACAATCAATAAATCATAATAAATCCAAAAATGAACATTGGATGGGCCATTAGGAACACAATCAATAAATCAGTATAATCAAAAATTGAACATTGGATAGGTCATTAGAAACGCAATAAGGGCTTTATTTTCAGAGGCTATTGCGCTATGTGTTTTCTGCACAGCAGTTAAAAACTGGCAACACCTGGTGGTATCAAATGATGGTTATGGACAAGAGTTACTGCCCTTTGTCTATTTAAAAAAAAATAGGTAACAGGCTAATGTTCCTAATGTAATGTGACTGAGGATAAATATAAATTTTCAAATGCATTCATGTTCCATTCTATTTTCAATTACCATTCATCTCTGAATTTTTTCAGAACACATTTATCATTTAATTTTGCATTTTATTTCATTTGTATTATCCTGCATTATGTTTACATTCATTCTGCATTAAGTCTGAGTTCCATCTTTGTTATATTAGCAAAATTACCCATTTTAAGATATGTTCGTAAAATACAAATACCAGGACATAAAGACAGACAATACTATAAATCCCAATTATCTAATGCAATATTTACTAGCTTAGAAAATTGCATGAAGAGGGTCTGGAAATATACTTAAAACATTTTACAGGTTTTCAGTTTCAGTACGTTAGTAAAGAAATAATTAATGACACAACTGCATGGTTAGATTTACAAAACAAAGACAAATAAAAAAGCATACAAAGGTCTCATTTGACTAGATTTTGGCATAAATATTGCAAATTATTTTGCAGTAACTATATGAATTCCATGGATCCAGTTAGATACCTATTGGAGTTTTTAAATCATATTTATAAGTTTAAGTCAAAACTAAAAGTGGTATAACAACTTACCTGTTCTAATTTCTTTATCTTCTCTGTCAATTCTTTAATCATGGCCTCTTGAGATTCTTCAAGTTCTTTACATTTCTATAATGTATAAACATTTCCAATACTATTCCATTCATGCATTATTACAACAAAACTTTGATAAATCAAACATCAATTGGCTGAATATTTGGCATAACTTTAATGACTTGCTAAGTCCTAGCATAGTTTTCTCCTTTCTGAAACACTCAAAAAACTTCAAACAGCCCATATCCCTTCTCAGGCTAACAATCCTCAAAACCTTCAAACAGCCCCCGCCCATTCTCAGGCTAACAATACCTTCAAACAGCCCCCATCCCTTCTCATGCTAACAACCCTCAAAACCTTCAAACAGCCCCCATCCCTTCTCTGGCTAACAACCCTCAAAACCTTCAAACAGCCCCCATCCCTTCTCTGGCTAACAACCCTCAAAACCTTCAAACAGCCCCCATCCCTTCTCTGGCTAACAACCCTCAAAAACTTCAAACTGCCCCCACCCTTTTGCAGGCTAACAACCCTAAAAAAAAAAAAAAAAAAAAATTAACACTAGTTAGAATCTATCCCATGAGGAAAAGGTATGGAGTAGGAATGATGAGACAATGGGACAAATAACTGACGAGGTCAGGGTATGGAGTAGGAATGATAAATAAGACAATGGGGTGAATAACTGATTTGGACAAGGTATAGAGTAGGAATGATGAGACGATGAGTTGAATAACTGACGAGGACAAAGTATGGAGTAGGAATGATGAGACGATGAGGTGAATAACTGACGATTACAAGGTACTGAGTAGAAATGATGAGACAATGGAGTGAATAACTGACGATTACAAGGTATAGAGTAGGAATGATGAGACAATGGTATGAATAACTGATTTGGACAAGGTATGGAGTAGGAATGATGAGACGACAAGATGAATAACTGATTTGGACAAGGTATAGAGTAGGAACGATGAGACAATGGAGTGAATAACTGACGAGGACAAGGTATGGAGTAGGAATGATGAGATGATGAAGTGAATATCTGATTTGGACAAGGTACTGAGTAGGAATGATAAGACAATGGGGTGAATAACTGACGAGGAAAAGGTATGGAATAGGAATGATGAGACAACGAGGTGAATAACTGATTTGGACAAGGTATAGAGTAGGAATGATAAGACAATGGGATGAATAACTGATGAGGAAAAGGTATGGAGTAGGAATGATGAGACAATGGGGTGAATAACTGATGAGGACAAATTATGGAGTACAAATGATTAGACAATGGGGTGAATAACTGACTGCTCATTACAAGATAATTCCTACATACTCTACCAAATCCCCTTCCTACCCAAGCAAAGGTTATATTAAAAAAGGTGCATATTGGTCTGAAAATAACCTGAGTAAAATAACTGATCAACATATGTGAATATTCTGATGACAATAATATGTATTATCTTATACAGTCATAACGTGAAAACTTGACTGCAGTTGCATTCAGAAAGTTTTGTCATATATCCATCTGTAAGACAAAAAGGGAATAACTACAAAGATTTGTCAATGTCAACATCATTATGAGGTGGGGGAGCTTGTAAAGCCTGCCATAAGTTTTATTTGGCCAAAGAGCTAAGTGTTAGAGTGCAGGAAGGATGCATAAACATCTGAACGCCAATTTTAGAGCTTCAAATTTTGATCCTGCATCATGGGATTGTTATTATTCTGTTATCTGGAGTTGGTCTAGACAAAGCATCACTTAAAATATACTGGAAACTTATCTGGAACCGTATCATATTTATTTACTGATGCAAAAAAAATCCAGATTAGTATCACATGACCATATATATCCAATCGCACAGCACAAAAATCAGCAAATTCATAACATTTCAGATCAGTATCACATGACCATATATATCCAATCGCACAGCACAAAAATCAGCAAATTCATAACATTTCAGATCAGTATCACATGACCATTTATATCCAATCGCACAGCACAAAAATCAGCTAATTCATAACATTTCAGATTAGTATCACATGACCATTTATATCCAATCGCAAAGCACAAAAATCAGCAAATTCATAACATTTCAGATCAGTATCACATGACCATTTATATCCAATCGCACAGCACAAAAATCAGCAAATTCATAACATTTCAGATCAGTATCACATGACCATTTATATCCAATCGCACAGCACAAAAATCAGCCAATTTGTAACATTAACTCTTACAGCATTATGGAGCAATGATTTGTTGATATGCACATCTTCAGACAATTACCATAATATTTATCAAGTTTCATTGCATATTCTCAAAATCTAACTTGGAAGATTCCTCACTGCAATTAAAACTTCCCAAGAACAAGTCAAAGAAGTACCAGTAAATTATGGCATATATCATCATTTCAAACCATTAGAGATTCACTTGACAGCACAATTTCAGCTGATTCGTCACCATAGTTATGATGCAGAATCTCAGCGACAACCGTTAACAGCATTTGAACCTGTTTCTATTGATTTAGTATGGACAATCATGATGAAAAGTGCACCAAAGTCTTGTGAACTTGATCCAATTCCGACATCACTACTGCTTGAGTGCTTAGACCCAATATTGCCTTCACTAACTGATGTTATAAATATCTCTCTCTCATCAGGGGAATTCCCATCATTTTTCAAAACTGCCATTTTAAAGCCACTGCTGAAGAAACCAACACTTGACCATAACGATTTAAAGAACTACTGCCCAGTTTCTAATCTCCCATTCATATCAAAAATCTTAGAAAAGGTTGTTCTAACTCAACTTGTATCTCATTTGAATTCAAACAGTCTTTTTAGCAATGTACAGTCTGCATATCGACCTTGCCACAGTACGGAAACTACTCTTCTGAAAGTATTTAGTGACATTCTCTCTGCTTTGGATAGTGGAAAGATTACAGTCCTCACTCTCCTGGATTTATCTGCAGCATTTGACACAATAGACCATGATATATTACTTCACTGTCTCCAGCATGTATTTGGCATTCAGAATATAGCCTTACAGTGGTTCAAGTCCTACTTAGTCAACAGGACACAAATTATATCTGCAAATGGAATACACTCCAGCCCAGTTGACGTATGTTGTGGTGTTCGACAGGGCTCTGTTCTTGGACCTGTTCTCTTCATTCTGTATACTCAGCCGCTCTCAAGTGTCATAGATCATCACCAAGTGTCGCACCAATTGTATGCTGATGACACCCAAATATACAAGTCTAGCCACCCAACTGAAGTTGATGCTACAATCCATGGAGTAGAAAAGTGCATTTCAGATGTGAAATCATGGATGACATGTAACACGCTTCAGATGAATGATGATAAAACTGAGGCTACTCTGATCACAACACAAAGACTTTCTCATTCACATCCTTTACCTCACACAATAAATATCAGCAACACCAACATTAAATTCTCAGTCAGTACGGAACCTAGGCGTTACTCTAGACAGTACTCTCACATTGCACCAACATGTCATGAACATATGCAGGGCTGCATATCTCGAATTGAGACGCATCAGTTCCATTCGTAAATATCTTTCAGTTGATGCCACTAAAACACTTGTGTGTTCATTAGTACTTTCAAGACTGGACTATTGTAACTCAATTCTGTCTGGTTCGTCACAATATTTATTCCAGAAACTTCAAAAAGTTCAAAACACAGCTGCACGGATCATCTTTAGAGTACCTCAATCAGAGCACAACTCACCACTGCTCTGTACCCTACATTGGCTATCAATTTGATACAGACTCAAACACAAAATTTGTTCTCTGTGCTATGTTTCAATGACAGACTTCAGTCCAACATACCTATTCAGCCCACCCATATGTATACACCAGCTAGATCCTTACGCTCTTCTTCTGATAATCGTATACTCATTGTTCCCAAGGTGAAAACAAAGTCATATGGACAACGTTCGTTTGCACACTAGTGCCCAGCGACATGGAATGAATTGCCCATTGAAATTTGACACAAAGACACAGTGGTCCCTTTTAAGAGTGCTCTTAAGACTCACCTGTTTCGACTGCAGGGACAAACTTAGCGACCTAATCATGTTTTGTATCTTATATGTTTTCAGCATGTTTTTATATTTTCCAATTTCATTGTTTTTGTCATTTGTTGTTCTGTAGTGTAGTCATATTATTATTGATGGTGTAAAGCGCTTAGAGCTTCGAAAGATTAGGTGCTATACAAAGTCCTCATTATTAGTTTTATTATTATTATTATTATTATTATTATTATTATTATTATTATTATTATTATTATTATCAGTTGTAAAGAGAACCAATCCCAGATGGCTACATTACCAATCCCAAATGGCTAAATTACCAATCCCAGATGGCTAAATTACCAATCCCAGATGGCTACATTACCAATCCCAGATGGCTAAATTACCAATCCCAGATGGCTTTATTACCAATCCCAGATGGCTAAATTACCAATCCCAGATGGCTACATTACCAATCCCAGATGGCTACATTACCAATCCCAGATGGCTACATTGATGTCTTGAAGCCATATCACAAAAACCAAAGGTAAATACCACAATTAGCTTTTGAGTTTTCAGTGTTTCTATTCTGAAGATGCACATTAAATGCTGATTATGCTGATGCTGTCAACTGCATGTTGAATCATTGTACATCAGTGTGGATGTCAAAAAATGCTGTCAACTGCATGTTGAATCATTGTACATCAGTGTGGATGTCAAAAAATGCTGTCAGCTGCATGTTGAATCATTGTACATCAGTGTGGATGTCAAAAAATGCTGTCAACTGCATGCTGAATCATTGTACATCAGTGTGGATGTCAAAAAATGCTGTCAACTGCATGTTGAATCATTGTACATCAGTGTGGATGTCAAAAAATGCTGTCAACTGCATGTTGAATCATTGTACATCAGTGTGGATGTCAAAAAATGCTGTCAACTGCATGTTGAATCATTGTACATCAGTGTGGATGTCAAAAAATGCTGTCAACTGCATGTTGAATCATTGTACATCAATGTGGATGTCAAAAATGCTGTCAACTGCATGTTGAATCATTGTACATCAGTGTGGATGTCAAAAATGACATAATATTTATTTCTCACATTGATATATAAGTTACTTTATCCTGATGAGTGGTCGATTCTTCAAAGAACATGGAAAGCTCTGTTTTTTCATTTACTATATCTGCCAACCTATAAATCGATGCAAAAGGTAAGTTGAATGAGCAAATTTTGTAAATTTTCCATCCTTAATCCATATTTATGCTGAGTATAAGACAAGGCCAGATCAATACCTCAGATTAGTCTTTATCTCTTTGTTTCTTACATTAACATGAATTTTATCCTATATGTAACTCAGTAACCTTTCCAGTCTGGATAATAAATGTACTTCACACAAAGTATTTTAAATGTATTATGTACATATGATGATACCTGAAAATGTATTGACTTACAGATAAAATTCCCAATGCTGTGTGGAATTTAAACTAGAATAACTTTCAGTAATAGGGAAACTGCATCATTGATGCTAAAATGCTTTTACCACATTTTGGGGGGGTGGGGGGAGAGAGATACAGAGAGTGATGCATATATATTCCCTCGCATTTTTCTTCATGTATTCATGATCAAAATAAATGATGTGTAAGAGAGATGGAGAGAGTGTAAGTGTGATTGAGATTATTTCCTTATTTTGTAACAATTTTTCAGTCATATTGCTGTGATGTCAATAGCGTTGCAGTTTATAGTAAAGTCTAGCACTGAGGCATCATCTGCAGATACCAGGCTGACTGTTCGGGGCCCCGAGTGGCCAAATGGTCTAAAGCACTTTCCGTTATGGATCACTGCCATCTCACCTCTGTCTGCGTGGGTTCAAGTCTCAGATTCAGCTAATGTAGTTTTGTGAGAAAGCTTGCCAGTAGCTTCTCATGGGTCGGTGGTTCCTTCTGGGGGTTTTCCTGGGTTCTTCCTCTACCAATAATACTGGCCACCATGTATAGCCTATCGTGTGCTGAGAAATGGCGTTATACCCTAAAAACAAAAAGAAACAGAACCCCATGGCAATATGGCTTTTCGTTCAAGAGGGTTATCAATAAGAATTTTAGGATGGACGAAGTGGTGGCCATATTGGACATAACTCAGCACCATTTTCATTCAGGACTAACCAGACATTTTAAGATGTCTTTTAATGGAAACTAATGGCAATATTATATATCATTCAGGAAAAATAGGTTCTTCCTCCACTAATAATACTGGCCGTCATGTATAGCCTAACGTGTGCTGAAAAATGGCATTAAACTCTGCAACAACAATTAGATTGACTGTTCCTAACACTAACCTCTTAATGCTGTGTGCCTAGTGAGGCAGCTGTTAGTACCATTTTTGTAAGTCTTTGGTATGACTCGGCTGCCGATTGAACCTGTGACATCCCACATCCAAGGCAAATGCTCTAACCACTAGGCCACTGGAGTGGTCGAAATCAGGAGAGAGAGAGAGAGAGAGAGAGAGAGAGAGAGAGAGAGAGAGAGAGAGAGAGAGAGAGATTCCAAAGCTTTTGTCAAAGAGAGAAAAAGTTAAATAGTAAATGTGAACTTTGAAAATACATACCATTCTCCTTCAGCTTTGAATATTCACAATAATAACACCTGGCATTTCCTTTCATTATATGATACCATATTCATAATACCCATGGGTATCCTCATTCCCTATTGGTAGCCTCAGTAATTTAATTTGGTATGCCAAATCTTGACCTCAAACAGGTGTTTGCTTGGAATGATTGAATACAGCTGTAGCATAATTAATTATCATGAAAATACCATTTCAAAGCCAGGTGATTGAGAACAATGGAAGTAATACCTAAACTAGAAGGAATTGTTTCTCTAGTGGTATTAATTGACAATGGAATATGGTACTGCACTTTTGTACTTGAGCATGATTAGAGTCATCAAGTGAACAATAAAAGTTTTCTGTACATTTAGAAATACATCTCTCTCTTTCTCTGTCTGTCTATCTCTCACAATGAGGCAAAATTTTTATTTGATCATGAGATACAGTAAGAAAATTGTGATGCAATATCTATCTCTGTCATGGTTATTCATCTTCTAACATTTCAATTCTAACGCACCCGTATCAAATTTAAACAATGTATTTTACAAACAATTTATATTATGCATGCTGCTTTAGTGCAATTACATCTGATATTTGTTCTACAAATTACTCATAACTGCATAGACACAGATCTCCACATGATGTATGCAGCGGTTTCATCTTAAAAATGAGTATATATATATACCTTTATTTCTTCTGTATGAGATTTTTTAAGATCATCCATTTCTTGAGTGTGATTAGATTTAAGCTGAAATAACTCATCATCATGTTCAGTCTGAAGATATGATATGGTGCTGTCCTTCTCATCTAGGGTCACATTCAGAGAATCCTGCATGAAAACTCAGACTGATAGAATATTTAAACTATAGAAATTATATGTAAACTGTACAACATGTAACATATACTAAAGTAATTTTAATATGGTCCAATAGGTATAATTGGAGTTTTCTGAAAACAATGTCACCTAATTAATTATTATACATGTAACAACAAAACAAGAGCAGGAGTTCTACAATTTTGGTCAGGTACAGTTTTGAGGTCATTTTAAAGTTTTTCTAAGACACTGTGAGTAAAACTGGTACACAGTCATACTTATTTTACTTCATTCCCTATGTTAATTAAACTGGTACACAGTCATACTTATATTACTTCATTCACTATGTTAATTAAACTGGTACACAGTCATACTTATTCTACTTGATTCTCATTGTCAATTAAAGTGGTACACAGTCATACTTATATTACTTCATTCCCTATGTTAATTAAACTGGTACACAGTCATACTTATATTACTTCATTCCCTATGTTAATTAAACTGGTACACAGTCATATTTATTCTACTTCATTCCCTATGTTAATTAAACTGGTACACAGTCATACTTACACTACTTCCTTCTCTATGTCAATTAAAGTGGTACACAGTCATACTTATATTACTTCATTCCCTACGTCATTTAAACTGGTACACAGTCATACTTATACTACTTCATTCCCTATGTTAATAAAAATGGTACAGTCATACTTATTCTACATCATTCCCTATGTCAATTAAACTGGTACACAGTCATACTTATTCTACTTTATTCCCTATGTCAATTACCTGTAAACGAGTATACAGTCATACTTATTCTACTTCATTCCCAATGTCAATTACCGGTAAACTAGTATACAGTCATACTTATTCTACTTCATTCCCTATGTCAATTACCGGTAAGCTAGTATACAGTCATACTTATTCTACTTCATTCCCTATGTCAATTACCGGTAAACTAGTATACAGTCGTACTTATTCTACTTCATTCCCTTGTCAATTAAATTGGTACACAGTCATACTTATTCTACTTCATTCCCTTGTCAATTAAACTGGTACACAGTCAATTAAACGTTTTGCAATGGAGATCCTAAAGCACATAATCATATTATAAAAAGTGCATCCAATCGCACAGCACAAAAATCAGCTACTTCATTCCCTATGTCAATTACCGGTAAACTAGTATACAGTCATACTTATTCTACTTCATTCCCTATGTCAATTACCAGTAAACTAGTATACAGTCATACTTATTCTACTTCATTCCCTTGTCAATTAAATTGGTACACAGTCATACTTATTCTACTTCATTCCCTTGTCAATTAAACTGGTACACACTACACAGTCATACTTATTCTACTTCATTCCCTATGTCAATTAAACTGGTACACAGTCATACTTATTCTACTTCATTCCCTATGTCAATTAAACTGGTACACAGTCATACTTATTCTACTTCATTCCCTATGTCAATTAAATTGGTACACAGTCATACTTATTCTACTTCATTCCCTATGTCAATTAAACTGGTACACACTACACAGTCATACTTATTCTACTTCATTCCCTATGTCAATTAAATTGGTACACAGTCATACTTACTCTACTTCATTCCCTTGTCAATTAAATTGGTACACAGTCATACTTATTCTACTTCATTCCCTATGTCAATTAAACTGGTACACAGTCAATTAAACATTTTGCAATGGAGATCCTAAAGCACATAATCATATTATAAAAAGTGCAATATATATTCAACAAAAGTATGAGACAGTATAGTGAAACAACTTTCAACAAATTTGGCTACCTTGACAAAAAGTATAACATTTATTTAATAAATTACAAGATAATATAATGAAATGACTTTTCAATACATTTGGCAGCCTTGACAAAAAGGGCAACATCTATTCTGCACACATATATATTTAAATGCAGTGAATGGATAAATCCAAATCATTTTAAATTGCATTCATACAGTAAGGCTAAAAAGTATTTAGAAAACAGAAATGAGAGGATATGTAATAAATACAAAACTGCACTTGTGCTTTGTCCCAAGTCCAGAGAAATAACTCTCTTAACATGGCATTTGAAAACATCTACGCCTGATGGACTCAACAAATCACAATGTCATATCAAACTCAATCTTTCCACCAATTCAGATGAAAACATGTATACAGTTTAGTGTATTTATTTTATTCAAATCAGGTGGTTTAATTCATGCTTCAAAATGAAATGGACATCATCTGAGTTTTATGTTAATGACATCAATTTCATGTAGCCATGTGTTATTAATTGAATTATTCATGTGCATCAGTACAGGATAGATTGGTCAAAACCTTGGTCAGACAAAAAGGTATTGCTGAATGTCTGATGCCAATATCTGACCATAATGCTGGAAATTTTCTCACATTCCTATAGTAAAATGAAATTTAAGTCAATATTGTGAATAATGATGTAACTTTAAAAAGCAGCAAAACATCCACTGAAAATTTACTCACCTTAAGATATAGTTAGGTTTACACATTACCATAATTACCATATACATTTGGACATGATAAAATAATTATTGTTAATCCTGTCCAAGAACATATGGTAAAACTTTTTTCATCTAGATCAACTGTCCAAAGACTTATGAAACACAATAAATTTGCATTGAATTTGTGCCCGCGCACATCGCAAATTGCAAAAAAATAGAACAAAATATTTATTTGATAATATAAACAAAACTAACCTTGTATTGTTTTCATTTATTTCTTTTTCATCATGAGAAATAATGAAAAAAATATATCCATGAACTCCATATTTGTAGCATCGGCTTCCATACTGTAGCATGTATAGATTAGGTCTGATAACACACAACACATTGTCCATTAATATGAACATTGAGAAACAAATCATGTTTGGTTGTGCTCAAAGGCTTTAACATGTTTTCAAACTGAAAACTGGATCCAACAAAATCACAAATGAGATGGAAATAATCAACCAATATCTTGAACACAATTGTCATTCATGCATGACATGGTGCTAGGAAAAAAAATAACCAAGACTTAATTATATTCAGGTCAAATGTATTACAGTATCTCAAAATAAAAATCATTATTCACTAGAGTGTAAGTGACAATCTTTTTGCTAGCATGGGTTACAAAAGTATCACTAAAGTAATTTATTACTGTGTATACTATTTACCCACATGACCACTGTATCATTTATAACTACAGATGTCATGCACATAGAAGCCCGGGTGATGAATAAACACAACTGGCAGTGAGCAGTGAACTCATTCTTTGAACTCCCCGAAAAGACATCAAAGACAAAGGTTATTTTTATTACAAAGCAAGCCGACCATGGAAGCTGACTCTGAATACAGTGAAGCCATTTTTCTGTTTTCTATTGTTGTTTTTTTAACAGGAGATCAATACAAAAGTTATTTTAATGCAAAGCAAGCCAACCTTGCAAGCCGACAATGGATTCTTTTTCTTTTAATATACAAAGACGTCCATGATATGTAAGCTAACTTTGGTTCCTTTCCAATGGTATTCATGGGGCCGCATGTGGCCGAGCGGTCTAAAGCACTCTCCGTTACGGATCACTGCCATCTCACCTCTGTCTGCGTGGGTTCGAGTCTCAGATTCTGCTAAGGTGGGTATGTGAGAAAGCTTGCGAGTAGCTTCTCATGGGTCAGTGGTTCTTTCGCAGGTTCTTCCTTCACCATTAATACTGGCTGCCATGTATAGCCTATCGTGTGCTGAAAAATGGCATTAAACCCTACAACAACAATGGTATTCACAGGAATTTTGAAAATAAATTGAAACAACAGAACAATTTTTTAAGTGACACATTATTATGCTTTATGACCCAGCATCAATAAGAAGATTTAAAGAAAATAAAATCATTTGATGGAATTCGTGAAGGTCAGAAGACAAGCAGATGATTTTGCCAACAATATGATCATTAACACGGATGAAATTCTAATATACTTTTATTTCATTCCAGGATGGACTGACGATAAGATATGGGGTCAAAAGTGTGAAAGTTACCAAGACATGTGCAGATTTTTAAAATAAAATGTGACTTTAGTCATTGCAGTTTCAATTTCAGGTAATGGGTTGCCTCTATCAATAATTTTTCATGGTATGAGCGAGCTAAACAAAATTTTGATGTATCAAAAGAATGGATTGTACGTTTACAGGAGAAGGGTTGTGCTGATGAGATGATGCTGCATTGGAGTAAAGAGTTCTATCTCAAGTACAGTTTTATATTCTTTTAAATAAAATTTAAGCTGGAGTGCATTTTCTGACATGTAATCTTTGAATGATATGAAAGGTGTTCCACAACCTACGACAAAAAAGTGAAGTGTCCCAGAACATATAGTGCAATCAAAAATTAACTGACGGTATTAAAAAAAAAAACGTGTCCCAACATGTATGGTAAAGCAAATTTTGTAGTAAATTATGTTTCTCCGAGAATACTTACCCGATCACATTACTTTAGGGATATTAGCCTGCTACCTCGCGAATCCAGCCCTACCAAAAGACGAAAATTCGTCTTTCCTGTCTATGTCATATAGACAAAGGGCAATAACTCTTGCCCCTTACCTCCCCTTGCTACCCACTAGGTGTCGCTTCTTTAGTTTTTAAGCTGAGCGGTATATAAAACACGAGGATGCTTGCATGGCGGGGTGGTTGGGAGGGTTTCTTAGTAATGTGATCGGGTAAGTATTCTCGGAGAAACATAATTTACTACAAAATTTGCTTTCTCCTTTGAATACGTTTCCCGATCACATTACTTTAGGAGAATAAGTAATAGGAGGAGGGAATGCGGAGCATCCGACCTCCACCCCGGGTATCCTCTAGGGAATGATGGTTGGATTCCCCATGTGAATGATAACCCGGTCTCCTAATTTTCAATCAGCAACACAGCCCAGGGTCACGTGATATGTGACGCCTTTATACGGTTAAGAAGATAGTTATTGAAATCTTCTTACCTACGAAAATTTATCTGGCGAATCCAGCGAAGCTAATAGGCTATGCTGATTGTTGCATATGGGTCTGGTGGGCGTCTGGGCTGCCCAACACCGGACCTACTAGAATCAATGTTTGCCTCTGCGAGTACAAACTTGAAGATAAAACTGTAGAAGGTTGACTCTGCATGTCAGCCAACAGCTTCTATAAGGTGACTGATTTGCGAATCCTCAGAGTACGCCGAGCATATAACCCACTTCAGCCATGAAGCAAGGGTTTGAATGGAGATATCTCATGTCCCAGCTATCACCAGAAGAAAGAGGTGCTTGTATGTGACCTGACTCACCTCTATGCATTGAAATGGTGCTAGAGTGCACAAACAGGATCTTACATGGCTGTTGATCCTGACTTATCTATAAAGAAGCGAGCTAATGACGACTCGTTGATCGCCAATGTATGGTAATCTATTTTGGACTACGAAGCCTGGCTGCGTCAAGAGGACCATCAAACCCTCTGATCGGAACGGAAGAGAGTTCGGGTCACTAGAAAGGACATGTAACTCGCTCACCCTGCATGCTGAAGCTAAGACTATCAAGAAACCCAATTTGTATGATAGTAGCTTTAACTAATCGTGGGTTAAAGACTCAATACTGTCTGAATTGAGTCATGTTAAAACCCAGGACAGATTCCATTTGGAAACACGGTGAGGGATATAAGTCGATTGAATTTTTTAAAGTATCTAAAAGATCTGACAAATCTTTGTCATGGCTGATAGCACATGTACCAGAATGGCGGAATGTGTCTGATATCATGGAGCGGTAGCATTTGATAATAACTGGAGCCAGCTGTTTCTCCTCGAAAAGCCAGAGAAAAGTTGGCCAGTTGAGGGATTGTGACACTCAGAGGAACAATGTGAATGATATGGTACCAGTCCCTGAAAACATGCCACTTGCCCTCGTAAACCTTCAGAGTAGAGGGCCTTCTTGCTCTCGAGATTCTCTCCGCAATCAAAGATTTAAATTGTTTGTCTTGCAAGGCTGTCTGGACAAGAGCCAGGCTTGAACATAAAGACGGTCCGGACAGGGGTGGAACACCCCTAGCTGCGGTTGCTTGCGAATACTTGTGCTGACTGTAATCTTCCTGGGTAGATCTATTGCCTAGATTGAGTAGATCGGAGACCCAGGAGTTGTTCCATCTGAGAGGGGCAATCAGAACCATCTGACAGTTCTGACCCCTTAACTTCTGGATTAATTTCAGTACCAAGACCGTGGGAGGGTAGGAGAATGACCACAACCCATCCCAGCTGATTGATCGAGCATCCACGACCCAAGCTTCTGGGTCTGGAACCTGTGAGATGAAAGGTGGACAACTTGCGATTTCACCTTGTTGCAAAAGATCAATCATCGGACGTCCCCAAAGTGTGTCAATTGGAAGAAAGTCCAATTGATGGAGTGACCATTCTGTGTGAATGACTAGATAGAGTGTCAGCCAAGACATTGAGTCTGCCAAGAATGTGCCGGAATTGTACATTGAGGTGGAGATTGTCGAACCAATGTAGAAACTGCCAGCTCAGATTGCACAGGTCTGGTGATTGGTGTCCCCATGTTTTTAAGGCAAGGCACCACCACAAAGTTGTCTGACATAATGAGGGCAGTTTGTAATAAAAGTTGATCCTGCCCGAAATGAAAGGAGTTGATGACAGCCGTTATTTCTGAAAGGTTGATGTGGAAAGGGCTCGCCCCTGGCACCCACGTGCCGCTGACAGTATCGAAGTCCGGCAACAGGTGGGCACCCCAACCGTAGGTACTAGTGGCGGAACATACCGTTATCCCCGCTTGGGGTATCTCCAGAGTAATCCCTGTGGACAGCCCACAGGGGTTGTGCCACTGACTCAAGAATGATCGTATCTCTGGCGTGAGCATGACTGTGGGATCGAAGGGACTTGAAAAGGGCGAAATTACGCTAGCAACGTCCTTTGTAAAGGGCGCATAAAAGGACGGCTGAGCGGAATCAAGTCTGCTGCCGCATTAAATAATCCGAGGATCTGCAACTCTCTTGCTAAATGCGCATCCTGTTGGAAACGGACTCTACGAGTGCAATTATCTGGATGATCGCAAACTCGAGGAAGCCTTACCAGATTCAGATCAGGAGAAACTCCACACCCAGATGGACCAAAAATCCGGATTGGACAGAGATCAGACTTTATCCAGTTCACGAGAAAGCCTATATGATGTAAAGTGATATAAGATCGTTTCTGCCTTTGAGCAGAGTAGAACTTGACAGATGTTTCTGGAGGATGTCGTCCAAATATACTGCCGACGCCATAGATGAAGTCGAGCGGAACAGGGTGACGACGTAATCCATAACCTTGTTACTAGCCCAAGGGCTTAAGTTGAGGCCAAAAGGTATGACCTGGAACTGATAAACCGAGTCCCGACAAGCACAACGGAGAAATGTCCGCTACTCATGGGATAGGGACGTGAAATGTGCGTCGGTCATATCTAGACTGACAGTATACCCGTCGGATGGTTTGATCACGCCATCGCCACATTGACTTTCAGGGTGGTTGAGGCGGCTCAGGTCGATGAACGGCCTCTGGATAAGAAACAGCCATGAATAAAACCCCAGCTATTGCAGGTTTATTAAGATATAAATATATATATATATAAAGGCATCCTTCTCCCGGTCTGACGATACATCCATGAAGAGGGGAGAGGAGGACAGAGGAGGGGATGGATAAATGAAGTCCCAAGTCCCTCCGAAATGACCTGAATCACCCAAATGTTCTAAGGTAATAAAGTGGTCCAGTGGTCCTGAAATTGCAGGTGGCGGCTGCCCACAGGTAGGCAGTCCGCTGGCGGTGGGCAGGGTATGTCAACGTCTAGAGTTAGGAGGCGTGAAGGCGGAGAAACTTTGGTTCTTGCCGCCTCTGTATGGTTGCCGTCTAGCTTGATTAGACTGTTGACTCCCAGCATTGGGTTGGGATCTATATTACACATTTGATTATAAGGATCCCTTTTCCCCGGTCCGCCCATCATCCCTCCGCTGTGTCATGGGATGATTGTTTCGAAACGCCTGCGAAAGTTGGGCGACGAGTTGGAGGGGCAGTTCCTAAGCTGCCTGCCTCCAAACTTTTTCAATTTTCCCCCACAGTGTAAAGGTGTCCCAAACTGAGACATCCGTAAAATCTGAGTACGATGGGGCCTGCGCAACGTGGACCACCTACAGATGTCACATCGTATCAGGTCGAAGTTGGCAGAAGTAGTCAATGCATTGGTCATAGAATGGTGAGCTGCCCTGTTAACAACTCTAGCAATCCAGGCCTTCACTTCACAAGCGTGGTCATGGCTGGATTTGCCTAGGGAGTTGGAATAAAAATGGCTAGTGAAGTCAAGTCTAACAATGAAGACGTATCGACTACGTTTCGGACTAGCTTTGACGTGGCATTTGAGATCAGTACTGAAGGCGTCTGATGGAGTTTTCGTACCAGCTACACTAGAACGTCGCTGAAAGTTAGCTTCCTGAATTGTTTGTTGTTTTTTTTTTTGTTTTTTTTTTTTTTTTTTTTTTTTTCCGACTGGCAAAGAAGCAGGAAGGACATCGTCTCTTCCTCCTCATTCAAGATCTACAGGTGCCTGAATTGTGTAGTCTTGAGTGGCAGTAGGAGGTTTTGGGCATTCTGAAGTTCCCAAAAACCTATAAATCTTTTATTCTGCGGCCGTGGCGCTAAGCTCAGTCCGGTCCATGACCTGATCTGTGGACGGCTGAAAGTGTTTCGTCACACTCACTGTGTGCTGAGTCATGTTCTGGTCAACTCAAGCATCCATTCGCAGCGGAATTGTCATCATTTTTAATATAAATCTCCATAATGCTTGTGTAGTGCGGCCAGCACTGCGCGCCCATCTACCATTCGCTCAGAGGGAATGTTGGTTCTGGTACAGCTTGCATATCTGTACAGCATACCAGGTGACCTAGATGACGCAATTCTGTCATAATTGACACTTTCACTAAATCTCCCTTGTGGAGAAGCCGTGAACATATGGACGGCCGGCACTAACGGCTAATTGAACTGGCGAATGGTCAGCCTGAAAGTCATGTTCTGGTAAAGCTGCCATATCTGGGTAGCGCATACCAAGTGGCATAGATAACTCAATTCCGTCATTTCTGATAATGTCACTAATTCTCCCTTGTTTTAAAATCACACCGTCACGTATTTGACGTGACGGGAGGTGTACACCGGCAATACCGACTGATTTGTCTGGTATATGGTCAGCCGGAATGTCGGCGAAGGTCTGGCTATGACCGGCACCTGCCTCTCGAATGGTCTGATTGGACGGAGATTCATCTATAACATCTCTCTCATGGTAGTGATATGTAACCAGTAGTACAGATTGACTGACGGGTACATCACTATAATCTCTGTAAATCCGATGTACAGCCGGTGCAGGTTGATGCCGGCTGGAAGACCGGTGCCATTTGGGCTGAACGGTCATTGCCGGATGGACGGCTGGTGCCGGTTGATGCCGGCTGGAAGGTCGGCTGGACGACCGGTGCCATTTGGGTTGAACGGTCGTTGCCGGATGGACGGCCGGTGCCGGTTGATGCCGGCTGGAAGGTCGGCTGGACGACCGGTGCCATTTGGGCTGAACGGTCATTGCCGGGTGGACGGCCGGTGCCTGTTGATGCAGGCTGGAAGGTCGGCTGGAAGACCGGTGCCATTTGGGCTGAACGGTCGTTGCCGGATGGTCGGCTGGTGCCGGCTGGAAGACCGGTGCCATTTGGGCTGAACGGTCGTTGCCGGCTGGACGGCCGGTGCCGGTTGATGCCAGCTGGAAGGTCGGCGGGACGACTGGTGCCTGTTGACGCAGGCTGGAAGGTCCGCTGGCCGGCCGGTGCCATTTGGGCTGAACGACCGGTGCCTGTTGATGCAAGCTGGAAGGTCGGCTGGCCGTCTGGTGCCATTTGGGCTTAACGGACGGTGCCGGATGGACGGCTAGTGCCGGTTGGTGCCTGCTGAAGTGCCGGCTGAACTGACGGTGTCGGCTGGATGGACGGCTGGACGGCCGGCGAAAGTGCATACTAAAATGGATCCAATCGATCCAGCATAGACTCCATGCGTCCGGACTTACAGGCCCGAAAGCCATGCACGGACCTGCGGTGAAATTTACACCCACTGGGCAGCCTAAACCATGTCAACATAATTTCCTCCATTTCCACATTGCCAACACCCATTTTGCCATTCATGCCTTCGTTGTCGACTTTGCTACTGAAACGACAAAAGAAGAGAACAAAGCACAAATTAAAAAATTCAGCATATTATTAATTCGATAATACTATAACCGTTACTAACGGAGTAGTCAAATTATTCCATGCCATGTTAACTCTTAATGACAACACTAGTTATCACCGTGAGCGTGTTGCAATGGTTCGTTCAAGACGAAGTCTACTGAAACGAAAAAGATGATAAACAAAGCACAATTAGCAATTCAGCACGCTATTAAGTCGCTATTACCATAACCGTAACTAACAGAGGAAGCAAAATGATTAAGTGTCGCGTGAACTCGTGACTACAACACGAAGTCCGCCATTAAATAGTCGCAACTTGGTCGTTCAAAGACTTTTTTGAAGTCTACTGAAACTACAAAGAAGGTAAATAAAGCACAAATTATCAATGCAGCACGTTATTAAGTTGCTAATATCGTAAACGTTACATACGGAATAAGCGAAATTATTGAGTGCTACATGTATTACATGCTAGTACCGCCATAAGCGTGCTTGACCACGTTGCAACCTGGTCCGAAGTCTAGAAAAGGTGACAAAGTCACTCAAATTGGAAAATATTGTAAAATAATGTATACAACCTGTAGAGGAATGATTATCCAACACAGTAATTCCAAATTTAACTTCTGATGGTCAGAATTTACACTAAGATGGCTTGGATTCATTGGAGGTCTAATTGTACGTGTTTTCGCGTACAGCGAAGCTAAAAAACTAAAGAAGCGACACCTAGCGGGTAGCAAGGGGAGGTAAGGGGCAAGAGTTATTGTCCTTTGTCTATATGACATAGACAGGAAAGACGAATTTTCGTCTTTTGGTAGGGCTGGATTCGCGAGGTAGCAGGCTAATATCCCTAAAGTAATGTGATCGGGGAACGTATTCAAAGGAGAAATATGGTAAACCGTAAATGTTTAAGCATGCACCAGTATTCAAATGGTCAGCCAATAAGACTGCTCAAGTAATGACAACGCACAGAATCTTGATTATGTACAGATGATAGCTTCCAAAGTGATAAAGAAAATGTGAACAGATTAATTACTAATCCACTCATATCTCTAAGATTAAACAAGAATGAAATAAGGAAATAGCCCTCAATTTAACTTTGTATAGAATTGATTTTCCTTCCATATATATTTAGGATGTAAGTATGTTGCTGTTACGTTTATTGTGAAATAATGCTTAAGTGATGATGGAAATCGTTTTTTTTTTTTTTATGCCAGTCTGTGTACAATATGATTTGCAGATAGTCATGTAATAAAAGACAACCATCCAATTAGGACAGCTTTATTCCCTATCATTGTTCCACAATGCAAAACATGATGACACACATGTGGGAATGTTACATGCAGTGTACCACAAGGATTTCTCATATAGATACAAAATGCTGGCCATAGCCTACATGTTGAGCCCACCTTTAAATTTCAGAATGATATTATTTTAACCTTCCTCCAAATGGATGAACAAGATGATAGGAGATAAAGTTTAAGTGCATCCTTAAGTTTAATTCCAAATCTGAAGTGGTTGAAAATTGGCATTGAAATAAAATGAAAGAACAATACATTATCATTGAGGTTAATTTAAATGTGGATGGATGCACAAAAGTCGGGAAGGACAGATGTTGCGAAGGACAGATGTGCAAATGAAGATGCACAAAGACCCCAAATTGATAACACAGCAGGTTCAATAAAATATACCACACATGCTTACCACAATGAAAAGAAGAAGTCCAAAATCACCTGCAATGAGTTGTTTCCCTTGTAGTGTCATATTCATATGATCAGAATTGGTTCATTTCACACAAGCAGACTGTGTTAAAGAACACCACTTTTTCAACAGATATATGAAGGACTCTTAAAGTAACCTTATAATCAGTCATCAGATTTCTTAATATAACTTCAAACTATACAAAAATATTGTCAAACTGTTCATCTGATGTGGTATTTGTAATTATTTTCACCTTAAACACTTACTGCCTGTAAATTTATCTTTAAAAACAAATTGTGACAACTGAACTGATACAATACCATACAGATGAATATATTCTGTAACTGCAAGTATATTTATGTAAACTGCAAAGTAATCATTAGTTTTATATGCCTTTGATCCTGTCATTTTAGAATTGCTATATTATTGACATTCAGTACATGATATTTTCAAAGTCAAAATACGAGGATTACCTCTGTTTCATTAAGTCTTCTTTCCAACCAGCCATTCTTTTCCTCAAGAGAGGAAACTTTAGCTTGTAACTCTTCAACCACAGGTTTTAGCCTCTCTAACTCTGTTGACCTCTTCTGCAGAATTAAAAATGGCAGTGTGAAGAACATTTAAATTGATTTGAAATATTTACCCATCCAATTAAGATAATTTCTTTTTTTCAGAAAACTTAAAGTTCTGCTTAAAGAAAATTAGAACACTTTTGGCTCATTTAAGTAATAAGAGGCTTAAGTGGGGCTTGAGAATGCTCACCCTTCTGACATCTGCTTAAAGAATGAGCATCTGATCAGGACATCTGTAGAAGGCGTTTTCAATACTGCTGATTTTTTATTATTAATGGTGGCTATATTTGATTTATGATCAGCATCATTAATGGTGTGAAAAGCACTTAAACTATAAAGCATTTTTTGGCCAAATTTGATCAAATTCTTCTGAGTGTTTTTTGAAAATTTTGGGGTGGGGTGCTTTTTAAATGGCAGTCATATTTAATGACCTTTAGGTATAAATTTTCCAAACTGAATGGCCATCTTGTCATGATGCTTTCTGTCAAATTTACTCAAATTCTGTTCAGCAGTTTTTGAGAATAAGTCTTTCTCATTTTTAAGTAATGGTGGCCATTATTTTCGGGGAGACTTGCATCATTTGGACAGATTTCAGGCCATCATGCTGGAATTTTTTGTCATATTTATCAAATTTGTTCATTAGTTTTTATTAAAAAAACTGAAAAATTCAATCACCATACTTATGTTTTTCTCTCTTCAAATGCTTTGTTTGGATGGTGCTCTGATCTTAAACACACAACGTTCTACATATAAGCTGGCCATATTTTATACTCTGGTTGTGATAGTGTGATGTCAAACCTTGGAGCAGTTAAAGAAATAGAGATATTTGTGGGCAATATGCAAGGCATTCTACTTGAACAATGAGTATTTTCACCTCAACAATGTTGCAATGCTTCATCCAATACAACTGACCAAAGGTTAGTAGAAGTGACAACAGAGTACTGACCTTTGCTTCCTCAACTTCTCCTCATGCTTTTTACATCGACATCACAGGAGGACTGAGCTGGGGAAAAATGACTTTAAAAAAAATACAAGTACCCAAATGAGTACTGACCTTCTCCTCTTCCAATTTTTGCTTGAGCATTTTGACCTCAGCATCATAGGAGTGCTCCATCTTGAGCATTTGTTCACGATGAACATCACAATCCTTTTGGTACTTGATGGCAAGCTCATCCAAAAGTGTCTTTCTCTTCTCTGCAACCTGAAACATTAATAAAGCCAATTTACAGTGTGAATTCATAAGCTTAAAATACTACGGTTTAATTTTGGGTCAGAGCTTGTTATATCAAGTAAAGAGTAAACTGCCACTTTTCATGATCCAAATAGGTATAGAAGTTCTTACATGTTAAATCACTCAATAATAATATGTATTTTACACATCAAACAACCTGTTCTGCCATCCCACAGGGCTCCAGATTATTGCAAATCATGAACAGCAAACAGTCTGATTTGCAATCCCATAATGCTGTAGCGGATCACAGATCATGAACTGCAAGCAACCTGATCTGCCATCATATAATGTTCAAGCAGATCACAGCTTGTGGATAGCTAGCTTTCTGATCTGCAATCTCATAATACCTATCTAGATTCCGAATTAAGAAACAACCTGATCTGCCATCCCATAATGATCCAGCAAATCATGGATTGTAAATAGCAAACAACTTGATCAGCCATCCCATAATGATCCAACAAACCATGAATTGTAAATAGCAAACAACCTGATCTGCCATTCCATAATGCTCTCAAAGAGCAAAGAATGCAAACAACAAAGAACCCAAACTGCCATACTATAATGCTTTGGCAAATCGTAAATACCAAACAACCAGGTTGGACATCCAACAAAATGCTCCAGAAGATCACACTCTGTGCTGCTACCATAATGAAGTCAAATCTTGGTACAGGAAATGTTTTTAGAAAATGTGTGTCCCAAGACCTATATGCACAAAACAAATATAAACTTTTCAATATCCTAACACATATTGACACAAAATTGGCAATATTAACCATTCATCATACATGTTAAATTATGATGTCAATAAACAAATATAAACTTTTCAATATCCTAACACATATTGACACAAAATTGGCAATATTAACCATTCATCATAAATGTTAAATTATGATGTCAATAGACAACTATAAACTACAAATTGTTTCTATGTTATCTATTCTACATATTTTCTGATTACTGCAACATTAAGTAAATTAAGATAAATAAAGATTTCATAATTTTAGTACACAAATGAAGCAATTACACATGATATAATAATAGACTGTTGACCTAGTTTACTGACCTTGTTGGCTTCTTGGAGAGCTTGAATCTGTTGATCTCTGTTATACTGTATTGCACATAACTGTTCTGAGGCTTGCTGACTAGCTTTCTGACTTTCCTGAAATATACACACATAGCTATTACTTTCTGGTATCTTGAAAATTTGGGATGGGATGTCAATATTAAGTTTGATTTTTCTTCTCACGGGTTATTGAAAGTCACGTCTCGTCTACATCTGTCACTGTACTCAACTGAAACTTTGGAATAATATTACCATGTGTACTCTGTATCCTAATATGATGGGGTTTCTTGTCTTGTCTGTGACTGAGGCAATGATAGTGTTTTTAAGACATATATTTCACACAGTAGTTGTTTTATTCAACTGAAACTTTGGTCTAACATGACTAAATGCCAGTAGTGTATAGCCAGTTTTTACCCTGGCATACAAAGGCATCCCATCTCACTTCCTTGGACAAAATGTTGTTTGATCTACAAGCAAAACACCAAAATCTGCAGACAATCTAAATTCTAATATGCAAGCATTCTGTATACTCTGAAATCATAATTGCAAGGCCTCAAGTTTGAACCTCATTTCAGACTCACGTGTGATGTCTGGTATGCTGAAACACAAGTCATATCATCTTGTATCCTGAAACACTAGTCCTATCATCTTGTATGCTGAAACACTAGTCATATCATCTTGTATGCTGAAACACTAGTATGATCATCTTGTATGCTGAAACACGTCATATCACCTTGTATGCTGAAACACTAGTAGCAGCAGAGAGGGTGAACCCTACAACGTTTTTAGACAAAATTTTGATTGAAATCTTAAAACGAGCCTTCCTACGATCTCATTTTAACCAAAAAAAATGTCTCAGGGGCAAACCCTACAACGTTTTCAGACAAAAAATTGATTGAAATTTTAACGAGCCTTCCTACGAAATCTCATTTTAACTAAAAAAATGAAAACGGAGACTTTTACGATTTTTTAATCAATTTTGGTCGCAACTTGTTGTCATCCACCCTCTCTGCTGCTACAGGTTAACAAAAAATAATAAATGATTTTAACCGAATATTTGATCCAGTCCGATACGATATCGTGTCCGAGGATCATGCAAATTTATTGTTGCGAATCCGTACGGGGTTGACTGAGCATGACTAAAGAAGTTTTTAAATTGATTGAAGTCCATATCAGAACACCATGTCTGCCAAATATTTCTAAGAGTATGAGTATCAACTCCGTTGAATACAGCAAGAATATTGCAGTTATCTCTGATGACTTTTGGAACCTGAGTGTAGCGTTGAGTGACATATATCACGTCAGTGTTTTTATGCCTGCCTCTGGAAAAGATCCTAGCAGGATTTTTTTGTTTATCTAACATTATATCGTCATATACGACTAAATTGTTAATATCTCCATCAATATCATCAATGCTCGGTGCTTCATCGATATCGGTTATAAACTCAATAATACCCTCTCCGGATTTTTCTACCGCGCTGTCGTTAAAATCTTTTAGCACTTCATAACATCGTTGATCATCTACGCTAGGGGCAATTAAATACAACTTATCCCACTTCATCCATCTCATTATTAAATTGAGTAACAATTGCGTTTTACCGGATCCAGATGGCCCGATTATAATCATCCGGATAGAGTTTGGTAGCGCTGCATGATGCTTAACTGGTTCTCTTGTTTTAGTCGCTGAAAAATCAATTATATCCATATTTCTATACATAAATTATGGATCTATATTGTATGAAGTGTAAAACGCGTACTAGCACAAACGATGTGACGACGGTTACAACTAAAAATAACAGATCAGCACTTACTGGTAGATGTGCAACATGTGGTATTAAAAAGTTCAGATTTGTTTCTACAAAATCAAAGATTTTACAATTCGGAGATGTTTTAAAAAAAAACGAGGAGGTGATATCGCAGCCAAATTGGCAAAGCTCCCTGGAACCCCATGGGCAAAGTACCCCGGAGAAAAGCACCTTCCAGGATATAGCTACTGTGGACCGGGAACCAGACTTGATATCAGACTCAATGATCAAAATCAGTCCCGACCCGGTGAAGAACCAATAAACGCCATTGATAAGGCCTGTCACCTTCATGATGTTGCTTATAAAAGCAGCAATCTGCAAAACAGGCATCTCGCGGATGTGAAATTAATTCATGCGTTAAATGCTATTCCTGATAAATCCTTCAAAGAAAAATTGGCTTCCTTTTTAATAAAATCGGCTATGAAAAGTAAATTGATGTTAGGTGCCAGTAATTAATAATATGGAATCAATTTATTATTCCCCAAGAGGATACTGGAGGGGTAAATCAGCAGTCCATAAACTCGCTAGCGCTGCAAAAGTGAAAAAAACCACTGCAGCTAATTGGTTATCCAAACAGGCACTATGGCAAATTTATCTACCACCGCCTAAACAAATTCAATTCTCGCATTTTGATGTGACAGTTCCTAATGAAGTTCATCAGGCTGATATATTATTTCTGCCACATGATCGTGGTTACAAATACGCTTTAACCGTAGTTGATATTGCAAGTCGATACAAAGAAGCAGAACCGTTAAAAACAAAATCAGCCACTGAAGTCGCTTCTGCATTTGAAAGGATTTATCGACGAGGTCCTCTGCACTGGCCAAATCTATTGCAGGTTGATCCTGGCAAGGAATTTCAGGGTGCAGTGTTATCTACAATGAAACATCATAATGTCACCATACGACGAGGGCATACTGCGCTACATCGCGATCAGGCCATTGTAGAACGATTTAATCGGACGATTGCTGAGCGGTTATTTGGATATCAATACGCAAAAGATTTCATCCAAGAAAAAAGATCCTGTGAATGGGTTAAAAGATTACCATGTGTGATTACTGCACTGAATAACGAGATTACTAGAACAATCAACATGAAACCTATCAACGCGATTAAAAAGAAGTCTATACCCGTACAACCACAAAAAGATTTCAAAGAACCAATTCTTGGTAGTAATGTCACTGTTAGGTATTTATATGAACCAGGAGAGCTTGAAGGGGGTAGAAAAAGGGCTACTGATCCTATTTGGAGTGTTACTGCACACAAGATATCTAGTATAACACGATCAACTGGTAGACCTCCAGTCTATAAACTGGTTTTACTCGACAACAACTACAGGTAATTCCCGAGGATACTCAATTGCCACCGCATGGTCTTAACTAGCACCGTTGCGTCTATTGCACTCAAGACAAGTCAACATCACATTGTTTCTGACATGACCGAGATTGTTATTTTTTCTGTCTACGGTGAATTGGCGAGGATCCTTATCCGAATACTGCCAACGCATTATACAATTGCAACTCGCGCAGTGATTATTCTGTTGTTTCTTCAAAGTGATTATTAATTCAGCATCAATATCAAATTCTCGTTGTTTTTTTTTGTCCTGTTGTTTGTAACCGGAGAGTTTTTTATCAATAATTTTAACATCAATATCATCCATTGTTGTGTCATTATCATCGAAAACAACTCTTCGAAGTTGATTTATTTTTCGTACTCTGGATACTGCGAGATAGACTAAATTCGACCATTCGATGCGATTATCTACGATCCAAACAATTGTATCCGATATAGTCAATCCCTGTGAAGAGTGTATTGTTGCTGCGTATCCTAGCGTCCACGGGGATTTATTAGCACGCAATGCATCTTCAACGACATTGATATCAACCAGCACAATATCATTTAATACGAGAATTTGTTTTTCACTCTGTCCTGGAATATCAACTTCAATGTTCTGTTTTCGTGTATCCGATGGCCTATAACAAAGGGGTACTGGAAGCGTTGCAAATTTTTCTTTATGCAATTCAAATAACTTCATCTGAAGTGTGTTCCTGACTATTTTTCTACTTGCAATTATCAAATCATTTGGTCTCCATGTTTCCCAGAAATCATTCATTGGAGTTTCTGAAATCACTTCACGCGCTATTTCGCATTGGATTCTATCCGGTTGTAATCTAATTAGCGCTTTGAATTCTCGTAATCGTTCATCAATTGATCTATAATCAGTGGTAATTTCTTCATAATAGTCTACAAAACCCCTTAGCCATTCATGTGGAGATGCACCGACAAATGGTGGTGGTTGGCCGTGATCACCGCACATGACGACTTTTGTGTTTTTGTTTAACAACCACTCGAGAAATGTTTGTAATACATCTAATGACACTGTGCATATTTCATCCCAAATTATGATTTCAGGAATGAATTTATCACCCATACGCTCAGGAGTCCATTTGTCACCCTTCCATCGAAAGAAACTATGGTAAGTACAGGCATTTACCCCTCGCTGTATCATCTCTCTGGCGAGTCTGTGAGTCGGTGTTAACACAATCATGGTTGACCGACGAAATAATTCAATTGCACGAGTTGTCTTTCCTGACCCACCACAACCGTTTAAATAAACTGTCTTGTATCTACATACTGGATCAGATACCGGTGGTGCATTAGAAAATTCTGATTGAATTTCAATACGGTTACAACAAAGATATTTATCATCCATGGCAACGTCTGCCGATTCACAATACTCATGTAGCATCTCCTTTTTAAATCGCCAACGCCCCCAATTTTTTTCGGGATCTGTGAATGCCGCTACAGCTGATTTGTACTTATTGTGTATATACATCGAATCAGTGGCCACTCTAACCGCGGTATTAGCAAATCTATTTATCATCGAAAATAGATTAATAGAAGCATAGGCTAGCATTGAACTTCTCAAATGTGTATACTGGGAATTATATCCATCACAGTAGGTAACAACCGTACCCATTTTCTCACCATTGGATAGAAAAGCATCCTTACGGGATACAAGTTTTCCCTGTTTCATTAAATCCGTTACAATAAAATCGTATTCAGCGACGTCTATGATCAACCGCGAAGAATATTTTGCGTTGTCGTATCTTCCACCCTGGGTAAATTTACCGATTATTCTTCGTCCAAAATCTTTTGCTTGTTCTTTTTTAATTTCAAATAACTTCTTAGACCGATTCATGATTTGTTCTTCATTGAAATCAGGGAATTGTTTTCGCTGTTCGCTGATTATTCTATCTAGATCGGGTTGTGGTAGCCAAACTTCTTTCTGAGCTCGATAGCATATAATAGCCTCGGAAACAATCAACGATATTAGCATACCACAATCAATCATATATCTCAATAGCACTATTGGCATCCAGTGTTTTTCAGATAGGTGTCTACCGAGCCAAACATAACTACACGGATGTAATCCTGACGCTAATTCAAATGATATCACACGAGCGAATCCGGTTAAATCAAAATCAGGCAATGGTCCATTAATCGCAACACGAGTCATTTCATGCGTGGGGTGTCCAAATCGTTTGAAGTACTCAGCACATTCCCCATACCCGAGAAAACTTCCGGGATAACACGCGGATATATCAATTGAAATCATACCATCACGTGAGTATTTCGTATTCCACAGTCCTCCATGACCAAATTCGACGCAACTCAATTTAACATCCTCGAGAAAATCACTTCGTGTTGGACGCCATGAGTTTTTTTCTCTTGCGAAGTGAGCTACCACTGATGGAATAGTAAAACTATCCGTGAGTAGTTTTTCATGGAAACTCTCCGGTGAAAAATCACTAGCGATTTTTCTCATTCTGTTATCTAATTCTTCAACGCAATATAATTCACCATTTGGTCTTACAAATTGATCGAATCCTATTTCGGGATCTTCATCACTTCTAAGTAACCACACTGACACAGGATCATCTTTACACAACGCATGAATAGCATCGAATAATTTCTCTTTATAGAAAACATCCCCGACGAACTCCTTAGGGATATATTTCACGGTTCGTTCTCGTGGAAATACTGTTACCGCAGGTGTCCACGCGTGTTTGTTATGATCAATAATCTGTATTGGCGCTCCATTTTTGTTATATTTCGGTTCGTATAAAACCTCTCCGGTTATCGTCATAACGGTTATTGGAAATCTTAATGATGTTTCTAATTTAGCTATATCAGAAATCTTTGCACCATGCTGTTTCACTGTCAGTTCCCATTCGGTTATTTTCCTACGTCGCAGATCAGTTAGTTTATTTCCTCGGGATGCATTTGTGAAGTGTTCCATTACCCGTGTTGCCACGCAATTCAGTGAACTAGAATATTTCATAAGAGCTAGTTTTGCGATATCGGGTTTATCATTTAACGGATATATCCCATAAACCATTGCTGTTACGGGATAAGATCTTTCGTAGTATGGTTTGTCAATGCCGGTTAGAATTCCTGGTTTGGAATCTCTACTCACAATGACAGCTTTTTTATTCTTGAGAATTGGTTCAAATTTATCCCTAATAATCCATTTGCCATCGACTTCGATAATGAATTTGATTCGGAAAAAATACTTTTTTTCCCCAACACGTGAAATTATCACTGCTGCTTTTTCATCATTCATGGTAGCATCAACAACACCATCAATTCGAAATGTTGACCAACAATAAGATGCTCCATCACGCTTGAATTCATTAAAACAGTCTCTGATTTTACTAATCATGGCTTTATCAAGAATTGTATTCTTTGGTGTATTAGAAACTATATCGAGATTGAATTGAGCATCTTTCCAGGGTAATCTCTTGGACGTTTTTTTTGGTTTATCGAGATTAAATTTAGGATTAATTTTTAATAATCTCTTAAACTCTTTCATGTTTCCGTCTATTAAACGTTTTTTTGGTTTATCGAGATTAAATTTAGGATTAATTTTGTTACGTTTTTTGGGTTTATCGAGATTAAATTTAGGATTAATTTTTAATAATCTCTTAAACTCTTTCATGTTTCCGTCTCTTGGACGTTTGAGATTAATTTTGTTACATTTTTTTGGTTTATCGAGATTAAATTTAGGATTAATCTTCAATAATCTCTTAAACTCTTTCATGTTTCCGTCTCTTGGACGTTTTTTGGGTCTATCGATATTAAATTTAGGATTAATTTTCAATAATCTCTTAAACTCCTTATCAGCATTGAATTCAGCATTTTTCGAAGGCGTTCTCCTTAATTCCCTCATGCTATAATTAAAACAAGCATTTAAATGAAGGATTTATGTATAATGAATCACTGTAAGTGGCTTATGATTGGATCAATAACCCCGTGTAACAAATCATGCAGAAATGAGTTTTGTGGGTATCATATGCAAAGCTTTCGACGTGGAAGCCTTGGTCCGTTACCCTGTATTCGATGTGGGGTTGGGGTCAGGGGAAAATCTCAGTTGTGTTTGAATTGCGGTGGTAAGCGATACAGGGAGTTGAAGCGTTATTATGATAAAAGAATCAAAAATGGACAATCAATCAGAAATTATGACCCTGATAAAGTCTCTGACACTGACAACGTCCCTGACAAAATCATAAGAACTCCTCAAGACTACATCGAAAGATTCTCCAGTGATGTAATCATTAAACCAAACAATGAATTAGACAAATAGTATTTAGTATACGAATGAACCAAGAATTCAGACAACACCCTGTGATCACAAATTATGAAGCATCCAGTGATGGTGTTGTAAGAAACCGCAGACTGAAGAAACCAGTTGGTTCTGATAATGGTATGGGGTATTTGAAGTTTGGCGCTGGAAAGAAATGTTATCTCAATCATCGTTTCGTATTTGAATGCTTTTATGGATTGATCGAGGATGATTTTGTTATTGATCATATCGATTCTAATCCAAAGAACAATTCTTTATCAAATCTGCAGGCTATCACACAAAGTGAGAATACCAAACGAGGAGAGACTGGAAAATGCAAAACGGTTGGGAAGAGACCTGTGAAATCTTTGAATACGATAACTAACGAAGAAAAAATATTTCAATCAATGAATGAAGCCGGTAGGCACTTCGATATTTGTAGAGCCTCAGTACGATATGTTGCAGAGGGGATTTATCGATCGGCTATTTCAAAAAGGACGGGACAAAAAGTTCAATTTAGTTATGTCTAATGCGTCATATTTTTCATTTAGAAATATATCATTATTATAGAATAATGAATTCTGAAAACATGAATAGCATTTTATCCGAGATTTCAAAATTGAAAAGTTGGGATATTGAACTATCAGATGGGTTAAATCCTGATCAAATCATGTCTGATTTTCAGGATATTGAATACGGAGTTAACAACAATAAATATATGCTACCAAAGAAGTATGCGCTCATCAAGAGAATTCAGAATTCTATTCGGGACTCTCTCGCATTTTCCAGTGACGTAAGTGTGTTCGCTCCGTTGTATACCATCGTAGAACGAATACGAAAAGAATTGGGGTACGAATACGAATTGAAAAAGGAGGTTAATTCTAAAATTAGAAACCTACGGGCGTTAATTCAAGAAAATGAACAATTTTGATTGACCATTTATCATTATTTGATTGTGACCGTCCCTCATAGAGATTTTAATTTTTTTTAGCATTTTTTGATTGATAATGTCAAAAACAGTGAAAATATTTCACACTGAATAAAAATTGATGGACGGTTCAGATTGATCAATAAAAACAACAATGTTGAAAGTGTGATATTAATTATTTTTATAAGGATTTCCACACTTTCCACATACCTGATAGAAGGTGTCTCACGATGACATAACACTTCCACGGTGGTATTAAAACTCATCCGACATGTCATAAAATGTTGAAAGTGTGATATTAATTATTTTTATAGCAATTATGACACTTTCAACATCAATGATAACGCCCTTAACACTTCCACGATGGTGTTAGGTCGGATTGAAAAATTGTTTTGCAATTGAAACATTGTTTCTGATTTCAAATAATGGTCAATGAAGCATTAACATCCCGATTGGCTCGTGAACGATTAGATGCAATTAAGAGATTTGTACCAATTCGTGACTCTGTACGGAATAAACTACAACAACGACAGAGTCTTCAGACTGATTTTGCTGCGGGATCTGAAGAATTGTTTAAACCAGTAACCACAGCAACGAAGGAGATAGAGCGTGCTATACTGGGAGATGATCCTGACGGTAAAAGAAAAGAAGAGGGTCTTATTCCTGTGTTAGAAAAAATAGCAAAAAGAACTAAACAAACAAAAAAATCCTTGCAATCACTTCCTCAGGATATATCAACCGCTTAGAAACGAAAATTTAAAGGATTTCAGGAAGAACTAGTTAGTGGACTACCTAAATCAATTATATTTACCGAGAGCGCTAAACAACAAATTCTCAACGAGGATATAGACAATTTAGGTGAATTCGCTGCTAACAGCTATGATTCACAAGAGAAGTTTTTCACGGACAATTATTCGGATTATAGAATGTCACATAATGAATGGGCTGATATAGTGTATGAAATAAATACTGGGGGTTTAGATAGAAGGATGAAGGAATACAGAGACTTCAAGAGAAAATTTCAACTCCAAATAAGACAGCCATACGATGAGAAGAAATTTCTGGGGAGTGGTCTAGTTGGAAACGCTAGCGTTTCATGTCCTGGTAGTGTTCTCAGTGATATATCACGATTAGAGGTTCTTGTAGGAGGGTTCCGAGCCGGAAATAACTCACCGGAAATAATTAATGAAGCAGCTGATATCTGTAGACGATTATTTCAGGGTGGTATCATGGATATCAGCACATATCGAGATTTCATTGGCGAGTTAGTGGAAAGTGGGTATCATAGTGACTGAATTGAAAAGTCAATTGATTAGATAAATAACAATTGAAAAATTGTTTCTGATTTCAAATAATGATCATACACTACAATCATGATAAACCAACCCCCGTCTACGTAGTTAATTCACGGTTTCCGGTTTATAGAGCATACTACGGAGATGGTTTAGGTAATACCATTGCAGGGTTATTTGCGAGAATGGCTCCAAAAGTGATGCCGTTGGCTAAACAATTAGGAATGAAAGCAATTGATGTTATTCGTGATAAGGGTATTGGTGCTGTTGGAGATCATGCCGGAAAAACGTTTTCAGCTGCGAAGAATAAAATAACATCATTAGTGAGACGAAAAAAGAAACCGTTACCGTCTACAGCGGAAATGCCTGCAAGTGTTAGTAAAATTATAAATAACGCAGTAGATGAAAAATTAGCGTCGATGGTGACTCCCTTGATAAATCAAGGGGACCAAAATAACATGATAGCAAACATGATAGCAGGAAGTGGCTTTAAAAAAACACGATGATGAAATGGAAAATCGCGATTTAGACTCTGATAAATAGAATAAAATGTTCAAAAGGTCACCTGATCCAGCATTTGATATGGATGCCCCAGTGCGTAAAGATGATTCTGTACGCGATTTTCAATTTTATTCTTATCATGCAATACAACCCGATCTCCGATCGCGAATTGAACTTCAAGTTCATGATACCAGTAAATACTTTTTGCCGTGTGAAGCATTTATTGAAATCGAAGGAGAACTTGTAACAAATGATGCTGCTCATGATGATCCACCATATGACAATAACCCAACTATCAAAGTTGGTTTTGTTAATAACGGCATAATGGCGTTATTTGAAAGCGCTAGATATCTCATTGATGGAAAAGAAATTGAATCCATTGACCGTGAAGTTGATGTTGCAACAACAATAATCGGGTTAGCGAGATATTCTGATGATTATACAAGATCAGCGGGTCCATCTATGATGTTTTCTAAGGATATCACTGATCACCCTGAACACGTCCAGTATTCTAGAGTCAAGGCAACACAAGCTACCGCAGTTGATCCAGCACCAGCCGGATATACAAGACCAGCTGGTACTTTTGATGTCATAAATAATATTACTAACTATAACCTAGGGTTTGCAACACGCGTATTAACGTTGCATGGACAGCGTCGACAATTTTCATGTGCGATCCCACTGCATCATATATTTGGATTCTGTAGAAATGTCCGAAAAGTTATTTATGGAGCGAAGCATACAGTAGCACTCGTGAGAAAGGGTACTGATAATGATGCAATCTGGCGTGATGCTGGTGTTGCCGATGGTAAAGTCCATTTAACAAAACTATCATTGTGGATGCCAGTGTTAACTCCATCGATCACCGAAGAACAGCGACTACTATCATTTATGGATCAAGGAGGAAAGTCGTTGTTGAGTTGGTTATCAGTGACTACGGATATTAAACAGGATAATGTTGATGATATATTTACTTGGCATCTGGCATCAAAACAAGGTGTTTCAGCTCCACGTCATATATTTATTGCGTTACAGAATACTGCGCGAGTTGGTAATCAAGAACGAAGCCATATGATATTTGATCAGTTAGGTGTTAGAGAAGTCTCGCTGAGAATAAACGGCCATTAGGAACCATCTGAGGATGTACAACTCGATTACACTCACAACCATATTGCACGTGTCTATCATAACCTATTGTCGTTTATGGCACGTGATCAAAATGTGGATACTGGTTTGCAAATATCACAATTGGATTTTAAAAGCCTCTATCCGATTTATTACTTTTCACTGGAACATCTCGATTTGATGAGACAATCTGTCGTTGATATACACTTTAGAGCCCGTGTAACCCGTCCTGGTGGTATTGCTAATTACAGAGCGGTTGCTGTCATTCTCAGTGATAAATCAATGCTACTTGAAGGTGTTGGTGGAAGAATGAGAGTGGTAGATGCACCAGTGGAAAACATGTAAACGATTTAGAATCAATCAATTATGTATAATGTCATATAGTAATATTAGTGTTGCGTTAACTCCTGGTCAAATAAAAAAATTGCAATCGGAATCAGCTAAAAAATGTGGAACCACAATCACGTTGAAACCCAACCAAATGACTGGTGGTGCAAATAAACTATCGCTGACAACTCGTCAGGTGAAACATTTCAATGATGCACTAGTAGCAAAAAAGGGTGTTCAGATTACTCTCTCTGCGGCTGCTATCAAAAATATGATTAAAACAGGCGGTATATTTCCGTTGTTAGCTGCGATTCCAGCATTGATTGCAGCAGCAGCCCCAGCGGTGGCTAAAGCGGCAGCGTTAGGAGCCGTTGGTACTGCAGCAGGAATGGCACTAAAGAAGGCAACTGGGAAAGGATATAAAAAAAAGGGAAAGGGTCTAAGACTACCAGGAACCCCGTATTCGTGGTACAGCGGAAAGGGTCTAAGACTAGGACCGGTTTATTAATTGGAGAGTCTTTGACTCAGGAACCTATGGTTCCCATGTCCAATTTTGATTTACTCGATGCTGCTAAAAAACTCGCGATTAAAAACTTCAGAGGTGTCTTTATGAAAGATCAATTACCACATCAACCAAACAACACTGAAACAGGAATCATTAAGTTAGATAACAGCACCGGACCTGGAACTCACTGGGTTGCATACGCTATTGATCCACGTGGGATTGTTTATTTCGATTCATATGGATTAGCCCCACCAAAAGAGTTTATGCGTTATATAAAAACCCTTCCAATGAAGACTTGGTATTCTACGCTACCAACACAACAAATCAATGACCCACCAATATGCGGCAGCGAAGTATTAAATGTCCTTGATGCTATTTCAGCATCTAGAAAACCACCACATGTTGTCGTGAATGAATACACTAGTAATCGCTTTTTAGAGAGAAGTGTATAAAATAATATGATCGATATTTGGGGGAGATCTTTGAAACCCAAACCCGATGACACTGCAACCGGTGATGTAAAAAAACTAATCAAAGATGAAATAGCTGAGACGTTAAATTTAACAAGTGTTGACCCGAATGAAATAGTTGTGTTTCAAGACAAACAGGGTAAATTGAAAACCAGTGATGTGTCGTTGGATGATATATTGGTTAAACAACGAAACGCAATCGAGGATACTATCGCGTTATTTTCCGATCAGGGTAAACTCAAACCAGGCGCACTTGTGTCTACAATCACCGACGCGATTGATACCCATGACAACAAGATTGCCGCCCAAGACAGCATGATTACCACCCAAGACAACAAGATTACCGCCCACGGCCGTGAGCTGGATGATCATATACGAGGTTATAATTCTTTTCGCAAAAATGTCGTACATAAATTCTTTGGAACCCCGCTTGTGGTTGGCATGACTCTCGCTGAAATTAGCGCGGCCATCAATAAAATAAAAATTCCACATAGTGTAAGCGCCAATAACGTCGTGTACACAATCCAACACGGATCATTTGAGTGGACACCTACAAACAACAAATTAGATATCACTGCAACCGTTAAAGGTATTTATCGATTAACACTGGTGACAACGGCTCAATTTAATATTTCATCGTCGAGTTCATCCGGGGTCAACAATACGATTTCAACGATCATCGACAAGGATACAACTGAAAAGTTAACGATAACATCTACTGATAAAAATTTGGCTAGAACTTTGGTATCATGGTATGTGGAATTCGTAGCGGATTTAAGTAAATAACTAAATTGAAAGGAAAATCCTTCGGATTTCACAATTGAAAACGCTAGCGTTTTTAAAATAAAAATGATTTCATCAACGCAATGTCGCTATTATCAGGTCAGAGAATTTCAGAATAGACTCAAAACCCTCACTGAGGAGTATCAAATAAAAATAAAAAAATACCGACGAAGAATCACCGCAATTGATATTACTATGTACTCGGTGTCAAGCGTTCTCGCTGGCGCCGGAATAATACTTGCATCGGTTACAATGATTGCCCTGGTCGTAGTTCCAATTTGCATTTCTGCGGTGGCTACAATCGGGGGTATATCAACCGGGATAGCAAAAAAGATATCATCATGCAGCCAGAGTAAACTGCAGAATTACTTACTTCAATTTCATATTGCATCAACCGCATATTCGCAGTTATCCCTGATGATATCGTCGTCACTCGATAATACGATTATATCAGATAGTGAATTCTCAGCGATGGTCAGTATTTTTGATTCCGCGATATCGAAATTAGAGCGACAACATGAATATAATAACAATGACAACACCGATGGAATTGGAAAACACGAACCCGAAAACCAAAATGATCTCAATAATCTCAACCATACCAAATTGTGAGTTCTCAGTGATGGTCAGTATTTATGATTCCGCGGTGTCAAAATTAGAGCGACAACAACAGTATAGCAACGATGACAACACCGATGGAATTACTTCAACAAATAGTGGAGAACACGAACCCAGTACAAACAAGCATGATATCAATAACATCAACGGAACCCGAGTTTAGTGTGAATTTCCCTAGCCCAGTCCCCGTGAAGGAGATAGCGCTAGCAAAATTACGAGTATACCACAGTTGGCCTAATATCAGATCAAAATCATTTGGTGGTCAACAACCGAATAATTCACTGGTGTTCTCGTATAAGAATAAAGACGACGGTACCCCAGACTGGAACGTCGTTTCGATACCAACAGGGTCATACCAAATCGAACAAATCAATAATGAATTCGCGCGTAGAATAAAATCGATTACTGGAGTAGAGTCAAAAATCGCTATAACAGTTCATGAACCGACGCTATCATCCGCAATTGAGATAAACACAGAAGGATACGTCGTAGATATCTATCAAAGTTCTATTAGAACCGTACTAGGATGGCCTGAATTACCACCAGGAGGGAAAACCGTTGATTTACCAGAACCACAAAAAACTGATTATATCACCGACGTGATAAAACCCGATAATCCAATAAGGAGTTATAAAGATCACCAATTCACTATAGATTTTTTTGGTATCGGATACTACGAAACTGGAGAAGAGAAGGAAGGAGACGAAATAGAGGGACATCATTTTGTTAACGAACCTGAAATCATTAAAAATTTCACAGCAATGAATAATGATTTATCGCTGTTGTTAATATCTCTTAAATCCGGCTCTCTCACCCGAGATGAATTTATCAGCGTCGTAGAAACATGCAACAAAATTATCGACGATATGGAAACATTTAACCTAAAAATTATTCAGGATATATTAGATGACGATAATCCCCTATCGAGAACAAGATTTGCATCAGAATATAATTTTCCCGTGAAGGATATTCCGACATTCAAACTACCGGGATATAACGTACCGGAACTAAAAAAACTTCTCAGTGACACCATCGATGTTGGTTTTAAAATAATTCATGATGCATGGAAAAAAACAGCATCACAGGAAATAAAAATCCTCAAACATAATAATGATCCAGATGGTGGCGGTAGGCATATCGCTCCGTTCAACGTGAATATTTCAACGGTGATTGCGCTTAATTTAGTATGTGATGTAATTGAAGGAAGCTATCAGATTAATCTAGAGCAATCAAATCAAGCTCAGCAGGGATATATTCTTTATTCATTTGCACCAACAGCTCCTCCAGGATTCCTAATTATTGAAAACCCAATTAATCCTGTCTACATGCGATGCCATAATAATTCGTTAACGAGAATTAATTTCCGACTTACCGACCAGTCAAATAATCTGATTGATTTACAAGAAGAGGTGTTAGCGATTAGTTTGTTTGTAAAGTCCTAAAGACTGGATCAAATCATTTATTATTTTTTGTTAACATGTAGCAGCAGAGAGGGTGGATGACAACAAGTTGCGACCAAAATTGATTAAAAAATCGTAAAAGTCTCCGTTTTCATTTTTTTAGTTAAAATGAGATTTCGTAGGAAGGCTCGTTAAAATTTCAATCAATTTTTTGTCTGAAAACGTTGTAGGGTTTGCCCCTGAGACATTTTTTTTGGTTAAAATGAGATCGTAGGAAGGCTCGTTTTAAGATTTCAATCAAAATTTTGTCTAAAAACGTTGTAGGGTTCACCCTCTCTGCTGCTCTAGTCATATCACCTTGTATGCTGAAATATGTTATATCATCTTGTATGCTGAAACATTAGTCATATCATCTTGTATGCTGAAACACTAGTCATATCATCTTGTATGCTGAAACACTAGTCATATCATCTTGTAGCTGAAACATTAGTCATATCATCGTGTATGCTGAAACATTAGTCATATCATCGTGTATGCTGAAACACTACTCATATCATCTTGTATGCTGAAACACTAGTCATATCATCTGGTATGCTGAAACACTAGTCATATCATCTGGTATGCTGAAACATTAGTCATATCATCGTGTATGCTGAAACACTAGTCATATCATCTTGTATGCTGAAACATTAGTCATATCATCGTGTATGCTGAAACACTACTCATATCATCTTGTATGCTGAAACATTAGTCATATCATCGTGTATGCTGAAACACTACTCATATCATCTTGTATGCTGAAACACTAGTCATATCACCTTGTATGCTGAAATATGTTATATCATCTTGTATGCTGAAACACTAGTCATATCATCTTGTATGCTGAAACACTAGTCATATCATCTTGTATGCTGAAACACTAGTCATATCATCTTGTATGCTGAAACATTAGTCATATCATCGTGTATGCTGAAACACTACTCATATCATCTTGTATGCTGAAACACTAGTCATATCATCTGGTATGCTGAAACACTAGTCATATCATCTGGTATGCTGAAACACTAGTCATATCATCTTGTATGCTGAAACATTAGTCATATCATCGTGTATGCTGAAACACTAGTCATATCATCGTGTATGCTGAAACACTACTCATATCATCTTGTATGCTGAAATACTAGTCATATCATCGTGTATGCTGAAACACTAGTCATATCATCTTGTATGCTGAAACATTAGTCATATCATCGTGTATGCTGAAACACTACTCATATCATCTTGTATGCTGAAACATTAGTCATATCATCGTGTATGCTGAAACACTACTCATATCATCTTGTATGCTGAAACACTAGTCATATCACCTTGTATGCTGAAATATGTTATATCATCTTGTATGCTGAAACATTAGTCATATCATCTGGTATGCTGAAACACTAGTCATATCATCTGGTATGCTGAAACACTAGTCATATCATCTTGTATGCTGAAACATTAGTCATATCATCGTGTATGCTGAAACACGTCATATCATCGTGTATGCTGAAACACTAGTCATATCATCTTGTATGCTGAAATACTAGTCATATCATCGTGTATGCTGAAACACTAGTCATATCATCTTGTATGCTGAAACATTAGTCATATCATCGTGTATGCTGAAACACTACTCATATCATCTTGTATGCTGAAACATTAGTCATATCATCGTGTATGCTGAAACACTACTCATATCATCTTGTATGCTGAAACACTAGTCATATCACCTTGTATGCTGAAATATGTTATATCATCTTGTATGCTGAAACACTAGTCATATCATCTTGTATGCTGAAACACTAGTCATATCATCTTGTATGCTGAAACACTAGTCATATCATCTTGTATGCTGAAACATTAGTCATATCATCGTGTATGCTGAAACACTACTCATATCATCTTGTATGCTGAAACACTAGTCATATCATCTGGTATGCTGAAACACTAGTCATATCATCTGGTATGCTGAAACACTAGTCATATCATCTTGTATGCTGAAACATTAGTCATATCATCGTGTATGCTGAAACACTAGTCATATCATCGTGTATGCTGAAACACTAGTCATATCATCTTGTATGCTGAAATACTAGTCATATCATCTTGTATGCTGAAATATGTTATATCATCTTGTATGCTGAAACACTAGTCATATCATCTTGTATGCTGAAACACTAGTCATATCTTGTATACTGAAACACTAGTCATATCATCTTGTATGTTGAAACACTAGTTACATCATCTTGTATGCTGAAACATTAGTCATATCATCGTGTATGCTGAAACACTAGTCATATCATCTATTTATGGTACATGAAAGGAATTGTAGACATCAATGTACCTTTGTATTGCATGAAAGGAATTGCAGACATCAATGTACCTTTGTATTGCATGAAAGGAATTGCAGACATCAATGTACCTTTGTATTGCATGAAAGGAATTGCAGACATCAATGTACCTTTGTATTGCATATGAGAATAAATGTAGATGGGTTTCATTATTGCATACAACATTGAAAATGGTGCATGGTTTTAGTCCTAGAGATTTCAAAAAATACTGGCAGACCTGTCAACCCTGACGAGTTGGTCTCGTAAAGGCAGTTGATTTTTTTCCATAAGATTAACCAGTTTTCAGTAAGGTGTAACAAAATATCAATAACTGCTATTGTAAAGCTGTAAAATGTGATTAAAAGTTCAATGCATCAATGATAAACATTATGTTCAACTGAAAAGTACATGTAGACTAATCACCACTGATACAGTTGCACAAACTCTAGTTCCAAACCCTATGCAGCTCAATGGCTTGTTGCTATCTCTCAAGTTGACATAAATCTTGGAAATTCTTTTCCATTTCACATGACAATGGCAATATCTCCTGCCAAGCTTTATCAGGTAGTTGTCCTCATTACAAATGCAATCTTCTGCTTTTGACTCAGGTATATAAAAATGCAAACTTTATCCTCCTTTGCCATCCATTCTATTTGATAAAATTGTTTAATTTACTCATTGTTTACAAATTTATTCTAAAAGATAGAAAATCAGACCTATGTCACACAGTGCCATGCTATCAGTCCAAACATAGTCTGTTTTAAAATGGACATTTAATTGATTGACATGCTGATTTCAATCATATGTTGTACACAGTGAACAAATGAGCAACATTCAACTTTCTATATTCCAGTTTGATTGTTTTTGTTGTACACAGATTCATTTATGGACATGATTATAATAACTGAATGTGTTTAACAAAGTCAGTTCATGATCAAGCATGCATGAAGTATATCAATGTACTAAGCCTCCAATAAGCTCCTGTATTACACAGATCAGTTATAGTATTGATAGCTGTTACAGGAAGTCATCAAGAGGTCATCAAGGTTAACCAGGATCCCAGGGTCAAAGGTGATATTGGTTTAACACTGGTTCAAGGAACAATAATGATTAAAGCTGTGTGAGGAGCTAATGATTCTAGACCAAAGAATCTACAGGATAGGGAGGTTCCAGAAGGATCTTCCAGCAGGCTGGGAGGATTGTACTACATGATATCATCTATCAAACCTTCAGGGGGCCCCGAGTTGGCGAGTGGTCTAAAGCGCTGTCTGTTATGGATCACTGCCGTCTCACCTCTGTCTGCGTGGGGTCGAGTCTAAGAGTCGGCCGACCAGTCCTAACACTAACCTCTTAATGCTGAGCTTCAAGCAAGGCAGCTGTTAGTACCATTTTTGTAAGTCTTTGGTAAGACTCGGCTGGGGATTGAACCCACAACCTCCAGCTTCCACAGTGGACACTCTTACCACTAGGCCACCGGATCAGTGGGGACCACACAAAAAAATATTTTAAAAAAAGGGTATTTAGTGAAAGTACAATATCAACAAAATAAGCCATCAAGAAGAAGTAGCCATAACAAAACTCTCAAGAAGGCCATTTTGAGCTGGCCATATTTTAATTTACAACCAACCAGACATTATAACAAGTGTTACTGTGAAACTCCCATAACCATGTTTTCAGACGTGACAATTAATATTCAAGATGGCCACTGTGGTGGTCATACTGATATCTCAGCAGTAGCCTTTTTATTTAGGGCCAACAAGACATCACAAGAAGCCATTAGTATAATTTAAAAAAAAACATGTTGATACAATGATCCATTCTGAATTAGTGATATTAGGATTTTCAAGATGGTCACTGTGGTTCCCATACTGGATATGCAAGAAGAACCCTTTTTATATAGGACAAACTAGACATCATAATAAGTTTACCAGTGAAAACTCCATTGCAACTATACTTGGATTTTTATATCAGTTGGTTGGCAAGATAACTAAAGAAATTTCACAGAACTATAAGGCCAGGTCCAGCATATCAATCAGTGTATTCCTGTAAAACATGGGACACTGTCCCTAGGTCAAAAGATTTTTTTAAAAAACATGTCAGAATAAATGATTCATCCAATGTCTTAAGAAATTCCATCAAGGAGTTAAGGAAATATCAGAAAATTAAAAATCTTTAATGAATACCTTACAGAAGATTTTCTAAGATTGTGACCTTGAACCTCAGATCAAAGAGGTTTGACAGCATGTTGTATGTCCTAGCTTAGAAGAAAAAAAAACATTAGGGAACTTAAGAAATATGAGCAAGTGAAAACTGAGAACTACAGCCTTAAACTGAGAACTACAGCCACTGAGAACTACAGCCTTAAAACAAATTTTCCATCAGTGTGACTTTGACCCCTAGGTCAGAGGACAAGCGTGACAGAATGAACTTTGTTAACTTCTTAATGATTGACCCCAACTACGAAGAAATCCATTATGGTGTTTCAAAAATATGTTAAAAAATGAATGAAAAATGTAAAAGATAAAATTATGATTGTGACCGCAACCCAAAGTAAAAAGATCAGGCACATTTTTTTTATTAAACGAATTGTTCTATCTTAATAATGATGTATGCCAAGTAAGATGAAAATCTATTAAGGTATTTAAGAAATATATGCAACTCAAAAACTGTAATTAACACCACTGGAAAAGTAACTGATATGAAATATATGTAACTCAAAAACACCATAAGAAACTTCTGACTGGAAAAGTAACTGATATGAAATATATGCAACTCAAAAACACCATAAGAAACTTCTGACTGGAAAAGTAACTGATATGAAATATATGCAACTCAAAAACACCATAAGAAACTTCTGACTGGAAAAGTAACTGATATGATATAAATGCAACTCAGAAACACCATAAGAAACTTCTGACTGGAACTGCTATGGTCGCACTTCTAACTACTGTGAGCTTGGGAATAACTCATGTAATCAGTGATCCTTTGTCATTCCACAAGACTGAAAACTATAGTAAAGTGTCATTAAAATAATCAATGCTTTACTGCAATGTAAACAAGAGTCTGACCTGTAACTGAAGCTGGAGGTCATCCCTGTGTTGTGTAAGAGTGAGTAGCTTGGACTGAAGTTCTTTCACCTGCTGCTGATATTTCTGAGTCTGTTCTTTCAGCTGCTCATTACCTACAATGCTGGCTGCGTCTACCTGGAGTTGACATAATTCAATACATGACTACCTGCCATCACCATAAATTTTAAAAGTGTGTGTGTCCGTGTGTTTCTTTTTAAGTTGGAACAAATTTAAAGAATTGTGTTTAGGTATGACCTGGTAAGAGATAAATTTGTATATAAAAGACAAGCAATTAATAGCTTTCAGTGATGGATAATATCAATGCAAGTGTAAGGTCAGATTAATAAAGACAAGCAATTACTAGCGTTAATAAATGGATAATATCAATACAAGTGTAAGGTCAGATTAATGATAAGAACGCCTTAAAAATAATTATAAAAAGAAAATCTTTCTACAAGTACAATAATGATATATTTCCTCTTCAAAAACATTGATAACCTTTATATGCTTGATCTTTGAAACCCTCCCCAATAGATGGTTAGAAAGAAATGTAGAAAGATAAGTGGAATGTATCATAAAATACCTGACCCAGAGTGCTGCAAACAATATTAATGTTCCATAGTGTACTTTTCTAATACAATATTTAATAAAGTCCAATGTACTATTCCTTTGTCTATTTTTATTACCGTATTTTGTTGTGTATAACGCGCACTTTTTTTACCTAATTTTCTTATCTTAAGTCGGGGGTGCGCGTTGTATACAAGAACTAAAAAAAAAAAGATTTTTTTCCAGGTCGATCTGAAGAGGATGAAGGCACTCACTACTTGTGAAATATTAAATCCATTGTACATTGCATTGTAACTAAAATGTTTACCGGTACTAGCCGTATTAAAGAAATAAATAATGCTTACAAATAGTCTTGTTCTTTGATTGCTTATGTTAATAAACTGGTTTCATTTCACGTCACTGTGTCAAGTTTTTTTGTTCTGTGCCACTGCCGGAAATACATGTACATAACGACTTGCCTTTGTTCAAAAGCTGTGCAAAGTGCCGCATTGGAGCGGAACAAATACCACTGTGTGGATTACCGTACTTGTTTCGTAAATGTTCAGTACCGTATTCCATAACTGTTGATCTAATCGAATTTTTCTTCATTAATTATTGGTCGAATTGAAATATAATATGTGTAGAATTCAACTAGTGTTAATGTTCTCATCAGAGCATTTGTTGTGGACATATATATTTTTGCGACTACGGGTTCTTTCTTACGGGAACACTGATACGTTGTGGAACAAAATAATCAATGTATGAAGTCGGGAAACATTTTTCTTCCTCTTTGGAAAATAAGCTTGTTACTTAGTTTTATTTCTCATCTTAAATCATAGTATTTGAGATATCTTTGCGATTATACAGTGATCAATGGCTTCAATGCTTCATCGACTCGGTGTGGTCTTTTCACGGTAACCGGCGCCAGGTAAGCTTTGATGCGCTCAACATAGTTACAATGCTTTGTCTCGGTGAGCAGTATTTAATTGATTCAGGACATACAGCGACTTTTCGAAAGTAATGACGACAAAGTGGAATTTGAGGGATTTGATGCAATAGACTGAGTCAACTAGACGAACATTTAAAGGGCCCTTTTAAGGGCCAACAATAAAATCGGAAAGATACAATATCAATATTGCCACTTTTTCATTCACTATCTAATATGACCAACTGTTGTTGCACTATGAAAACGAAGCGAAATAGCGGTAGTCAAAATTTTAAAATGCATTATATCACATGCGCGTTATATGGCAGAACTACGTTTTTTCCACTTATTTTGGGTCGAAAATTGGGGTGCGTGTTATACATCGGTGCGCGTTATACACATCAAAATACGGTATTTTACTACATTCTCTGGTAGATAAATTCCAAGGTAAATATGAAATACATAAATAATTCAAATGATTGAATAGTCTCATTTTTCTAAAATTGTCAACAAAAAATATTTTAATACATGAAGTAGATGACTGGGTTAATACATATAAAGAGTGTAACTTGCATGCTGCTGTAATGTTGCTGTTTTAGCCTCCAATTCTTTAATTTTCTGGTCCCGACTAGCTAATGAATCTTCATGGCTCTGTAAGAGACATTAACATCTAAATGAAACAAAATGCTCATATAAGTAATTTTTACTTTCAGTAATACTTACCTAACGTGATCGAAATGAAACTATCATGGCACAGCTGCAGACAGCTTGGATTGACCAATCAAGCTGTTATGGAATTGTATAAATCCTTTTATTTATTAAATATTTATTTATTAAATACATGTACTGGGGTTTTGTTTTGTGTATGATACTCAAGAGTGATTTATATATATATATATATATATATATATATATATATATATATATATATATATATATATATAATGTACAATATTTCAAAACAGTCTGCTTGGTTCATCCTGTACAGCACGTGCGAAGTATTTTTCAATGGGAAAAACTGAATGCTCATAGTGCACAGACGATATCTGAATATAAATGGCTCACCGCGTAGGTAAAAATCTTTACACTATGGGATATCTTGTCAGTGAGCGGTCTACTTTAAGAACTTGCACATCTTTAGCTGCAGAGTTATTAATTTCTTTTGTATAACTTAGAACTATTGTAATACCACGTCATCTTTGTATATTTTCTACGTAGATTCGGTCTATGTGGTATAATGCAAATATTTTCTATTCTTGTTTTTGACTTATATTAGCAATACATTTTTAAGAAGTGTTCCGTACTATATGATTCTTATTGGGCACAGTTCAGTTCACTTCTGAACTTGTGAACTGTTTTGTAATTATTGTGCCGATAATGTAATCTGTATAGATTACCATAGGTAACGTCATTACATTTGATCATATATGTATGTGTCATGCATAGTACATGGCGTTGCATATATTTTCAGCTGAACAGATTGACTAGAGTGATCGAAGTCAACATGGTATCAGCTGCAGAGCTAACTATGAAGCTGACCATATCAGATGTATAGCAGAACCATTGCTGACCAACACTGGTGGGCACTGATGGCTTGAATGACCAACTTGGAATACTAACAGCTTGACTGGCCAGTGTGACTGGTAGCCCGGTGTGCTGATGATGGAGTGTATAACTACATACATGTATTATTTTTGCCATGGGCTAATTTTTGGGGCTCGTAAAAACTGTGTTTTGGAACTATAGAGATCATTTGTATATCTGTTCCTTTTTGTTTACATAAACTTCACTATTTGAGTGAATACATCTTACTATATGAGTATAATACATTTTTTACTGTTTGAGTAAAACACATCAATCTTTTTGTAGTGAAATCACTGCGAATTATTCATCCCTTGTACTTGTACAGTGTAATGTCATTTATTTGTATTATCATTATTCAAGTCCATGCATTTTATGTTAATTGATTCAATATTTGGATCATATACACACACATATTAATCATAATTAATTTCTCATTGAAATCATACGTCATTAAACATTGTATTTGTATCAACATCAATTGTGTTGTTTTAAATCTGAAATCCCACCCAGTTATCTTGTTACACAAGTTCTATCACTGATTCTTCCTGCTGAAAGTAAAACATCCTGATACCTGCAATTCCATTTGCTGGAAAACGGAGTCAAAGAGGTTCTAGACACAGGTTCAAAAGGTATTTGAATCTGCCACGTCAGAACCCATGATAGATTCCATTTTGGACACAGTGACAATGACATCAGTTCTGACAAATCATATTTCACAACAAGGTCTCATAGGTCATTGTTTTGGACTCTTCTGTTCACCTCCATCATTATGAAAATGTCTCCATTAAGAAGGATGACTAGGCAGAATTATTGTCACTTAGGACTAACTAAATCTTGGGATGAGTGTGTATATACAATTTCAAGGCAATCCTCCAAGTAGTTTAGTAGCATTAGACATAACAAACTGGGCTAATAGATAGATTAACATCTAATATTGGCCAACAGATGATAGAAAACAGCCATCCTATTTTGGTCTATGACCAATAGAGCAAATAACCACCACAGATTTTGACAAACCAGCATGGACACAAGCAAACAAATGGCTGTGTTACGGTAAGATGGTTTTAACATTTTTACATGCAGGTCTCTAACAGAAACCTTGGGGCCCTGACTGGCCGAACGATCTACAGCACTCTCCATTATGTATCACTACCATCACACCTCTGTCTGCATGGGTTCCAATCTCAGATTTGGCCATTGTGCATGTGTGAGAAAGCTTGCCAGTAGCTTCTCATCGGTCATTGGATCTTTCCTGGGTTTTCCTTGGTTATGCCTCCACCATTAATACTGGTTGCCATGTATGGCCTATTGCGTGCTGAAAAATGGCATTAAATCCTACAACAACGGAAAGATCATTCTTGTAACACTAGATACCTTAACAATGTAAACACACATACTGAAACAAATTGAAGATCTAAAATTTAAGAAACTGGAGACAGAACTGCATGAATAAGCTGAAAGAAAATCATATGCATGCAAACTGATGCCAATCTGAACAATACCTGCAAAAGAAAGAGAAGAGAATAACAGAAACTTGGCAAATATTATTTCAAATCAACAATTAGGATGAGTGGTAAGTTGTGAGTCAATCTGTGAGTTTCACTGTTCTTACAAAATTTATGGTTATGAAATTAAAATAGGTTAATAACTGCTTACCCTAGATTCATTACAGCAGACACTAGGGTGTCTCTTTTCAGCTTGGAGTAAGAAAAGAAAATAATGTCTGAAGATAAGGACCTTGCTGAATCTCTAGTGGAACAGGTTAGCATCATTGAATTTAACTATTTGACTACTATGAACTTGCAGATAAAAATGGGGAAGGAGAACTATGTGGGTCAATGTCTCATTCAATTGATACTATAGCCCTATGAATTTTATAGGACAACCTAATAAAGGAAACTTCCATTTTGGAATGAAATTATAAATTTCACATATCTTAAATTTCTTTCCCTTGAAAGGCTGATGATTGCATCAAATAGTGTTGTTCAATTTGAGGCAGACTGCAGCATATAAACTCCCTTTTAAGTCCAAATTAAATCTACAAAGACCCAGACTGCTATCTCATAATGAACCGGCAAAACTGAGTCTATGCAGTTTGTCAGGAGGAATCAGTAGAAGAAACAACATAGCCTCTGATCTGCCAATTATTATGTATTCACAGATCGAGGTCTATTTTATTTGCAACCGGACTTTTAAGGAGTATAGGTGGTAAACAGATGGAAGTTAATGACAATACATCCAATATGGCTAAACCCATCCACTGACCTTTTTAAGCTTGTCAATCTCTTGTTGTATTTGTTAATTTGGTCTATGTAATATTTCTAACTTTTTTAAGCTTGTCAATCTCTTGTTGCAGCTTGTTAATTTGGTCTATGCAATATTTCTAACCTTTTTAAGCTTGTCAATCTCTTGTTGTATTTGTTAATTTGGTCTATGTAATATTTCTAACCTTTTTAAGCTTGTCAATCTCTTGTTGCAGCTTGTTAATTTGGTCTATGTAATATTTCTAACCTTTTTAAGCTTGTCAATCTCTTGTTGTATTTGTTAATTTGGTCTATGTAATATTTCTAACCTTTTTAAGCTTGTCAATCTCTTGTTGCAGCTTGTTAATTTGGTCTATGCAATATTTCTAACCTTTTTAAGCTTGTCAATCTCTTGTTGCAGCTTGTTAATTTGGTCTATGTAATATTTCTGATCTCTTTCCCTTGATGACTGAAGCTCTTCGATCTTTTTACTGAAACAAAATATATCATACAAATATTAAACTGGGAATTGAAAAGCCAAAAGCATAAATCTAATATAGTACTGAAATCATTCATTGACAACTTTCAATATTTCTTTCATGATATCGCATCATTTTAATCTACATAAATCTGCTATAGTACAGAAATCATTAATTGATATCTTTCAATATTTCTTTCATGATATCACATCAATTTAATCTACAGTTCATCAAAATTCACGGAAGAAAAAATTACTTTTCTTATCAACAGATGCAAATGAATTACCCTTGTGCTTGCAATGATTTTTGGGGACACTTTTTCTAGGAAATTACCACTAGGATTAGGGTCAGAATATAATTTTTATTTAACTTATTTTGCTGCCGTTTCCTGCAAATCTCTGTATAATAATTCTGAAATGATTTCCACATATTAATAGCAGTATCTTGCATATTTTAGGAGTGGGGTACCTGATGACAAGTAAATTAATTTTATATGACCAAAATATTGTAGCCCCAAAAACATAGTACATACTGAAGAAACTAATCAATGATTATGAAAAACAGGGCATGTTTCTTGTGACAAACTTTTCTACAGCAATAAATTTGTTCATAAATCAATTTTTAGAAAAGTCAAAATAATTATAGCTAAAATCAGGTCAACCAAACAAATATTATGACTTTATATTTAAATATTTATTTTCACAGGTATAAAAAAATTTGCACAATTTTATTTTCATCGTACTTAAATTAAGATATAGCAGGTACTTCTATTTTGGTTCTAGTCAACAGTCTTTTGTTCATTCTTTAAATTTCATGGTTTGAAGCAACAATAAAAAACAATACGACTGGGACTTCAAAAATATTATAGAATTCATGATAATGTTTCTATATCAAATGCATTTCAAAGAAGACCAGGGTGTAAATGTAAGATCTGTATAAAAAAAAATCATTCAGAACTAGTCTTTCTGAAAATATTAACAACAGAAACAGTGTATTTCTAAGTAAATATTAACAACAGAAACATAGTGTATTTCTAAGTAACAGACATGCTTATATACAGTTTTAATCTTTGAAGAAACATGGTTCCCTGTCCCCTCTTGATCTTCCAAAATGTTCAGATCATTGAAACGAAGACAGTGAAGCATTGACCCACATGTTTATCTGGATGTGAAAGATTTGTTTTATAAAAGAACATGATGATCAATAGTGAGTGAAGAAGACAACTGAATTGACGGATGTAAGATGTGTTGACCATTCTACTTGGTATGGTGAGGCAGTACTTCTCAGGATGAAAGTTCATATCCATGTTCATGACATACAAGCAAGAGTATCCAAGAAACATGAAAACTGTATATAATCACTAGTGTCAAACATGAAAATGTAACATAATCACTGGAGTGTCCAACAAACATGAAAACTGTACATAATCACTAGATTGTCCAAAAAACATGAAAACTGGGCATAATCACTAGTGTCCAAGAAACATGAAAACTGTACATAATCACTGGAGTATCCAAGAAACATGAAAACTGTACATAATCACTAGTGTCCAAGAAACATGAAACTACATAATCACTAGTATCCAAGAAACATGAGCTTAAACTGTGCATAATCAGTAGTGTCCAAGACACATGAAAACTGTACATAACACTGGAGTGTCCAAGAAACATGAAAACTGTACATAATCACTAGTGTCCTAGAAACATGAAAACTGTACATAATCACTAGTGTCTCAGAAACATGAAAACTACATAATCACTAGTGTTCAAGAAACGAAAACTGAACACAATCACTAGTGTCTAAGAAACATGAAAACTGTACATAATCACTAGACCTATAAAGTTAATTAATGTGACCTACTTTTGGTATTGTAGTGAAGTACTGCTCAGGATGCATATATATGTTAAGTTCAATTATTTTAGGGGCAAGTGACTGAGAAAGTGAAAAACGTAAAAGATGTACATAATCACCAGAGCAAGAATAGTAGGTCACAATTACCAACTTTGGTATAGAGATTATAGTACTTCCCTGAACACATTTAAAAGTTTGATGAATGTAAAAGCAACAGTATCTAATGAACTAACCAAAGCAGTATAAGAAGTCTACATAATCCGTGGAGTGTATAAAGTTACAGTGACCTACATTTGTTGGTGAAGTACTCGTCTGATGACTGTTGGTAACAAGAAATGATCTAAACATGAATAACATTGATGACTGTCAGTAACAAAAAATGATCTAAACATGAATAACGTTGATGACTGTTGGTAAGAACAAATGATCTAAACATGAATAACTGATGACTTTCGGTACAACAAATGATTTAAATATGAATAACACTGATGACTGTCAGTACAACAAATGACATAAATATGAATAACACTGATGACTGTCAGTAGCAACAAATGATCTAAATATGAATAACACTGATGACTGTTGGTACAACAAATGATCTAAATATGAATAACACTGATGACTGTCAGTAACAACAAATGATCTAAATATGAATTACACTGATGACTGTTGGTACAACAAATGATCTTAGCATAAATAACACTGATGACTGTCGGTACAACAAATGATCTTAACATGAATAACACTGATGCCTGTTGGTACACCAAATGATCTAAATATGAATTACACTGATGACTGTTGGTACAACAAATAATCTAAATATGAATAACACTCATGACTGTCGGTATAACAAATGATCTTAACATGAATAACACTGATGCCTGTCAGTACAACAAATGACTTAAATATGAATAACACTGATGACTGTCAGTAACAACAAATGATCTAAATATGAATAACACTGATGACTGTTGGTACAACAAATGATCTAAATATGAATAACACTGATGACTGTCAGTAACAAAAAATGATCTAAATATGAATAACACTGATGACTGTCGGTACAACAAATGATCTTAACATGAATAACACTGATGCCTGTCGGTACAACAAATGATCTAAATATAAAAAACACTCATGACTGTTGGTATAACAAATGATCTTAACATGAATAACACTGATGCCTGTTGGTACAACAAATGATCTTAACATGAATAACACTGATGACTGTCGGTACAACAAATGATCTTAGCATAAATAACACTGATGACTGCTGGTACAACAAATGATCTAAATATGAATAACACTGATGACTGATAAGAATATGGCCATTTATCTCTGATTGTGACACATCAATGCAAACAGTTCATCTTACAATGCCAGACTAAATGTACAAGTCAATTATATAAATAAAAACTTACATAAATCTTATGTATATAAATGAATGATGTGTAGATTAACTGACCAAATATGGCAAAGATATTTAGTCAGTACCAAATATGATAAAGATATTTAGTCAGTACAAATATTAATGATCTGATCCTACCAGCTTCCAGAATTTCACCCTTAAATAAAAAACACTTACTTGCTCTCCTTGAATAATTGCTCTTTTTCGTCTTGTAACTGTACATAGCTGGAAAACAATGTTCAACATAAAAATGCATAGATATCTGTAATTCTTTTGTTTCCTTTCACAAGTTCAAATTTTTTGAAAGTTTCAAGTTTGAGAGCTCTATTTTTCAGAAGTTATTTACATTAACAGGAAAATTACATTTGTTTGATGTGCCTATTTCTCTCATTGATCTTAACTGGAAATGTTACATAATGCACATTGAATTAAGGTTTTATATATTGATGAGAAAAAGACATAATTTACTGTGATCTAAATGCAAATAGACAAAACCAGATGCACTCTAATTTCTGATTACACAAAAACAATTATGATTTGGAATGCCATTTTTTTAAGAACATTCATTCATCAAATCAAACAATTGTTTTCCAGACAAATCAACTTTTGATTAGTATTCATTTAATTTTTATAAATTGAGATTTATACTCTCATACTGTGTATCAAAGAAAAAGCAAATTTTTAAGTAAATTATGTTTCTCAGAGAATACTTACCCGATCACATTAACGTTAGGGATATAAGCCTGCTACCTCACAAATCCAGCCCTACTAAAAGATGAAAAATCGTCTTTTCTGTCTATCTCATATAAGGACAATAACTCTTGCCCCTTACCTCCCCATGCCACTGCCAGGTGTCTCTAGTTTTTAAGCTGAGCAATATACACTATACGAGGATGCTCGCATGGCGGGGTGGTTGGGAGGGTTTTTAGTAATATGATCAGGTAAGTATTCTCGGAGAAACATAATTTACTTTAAAAATTTGCTTTCTCCTTCAAATACATTCCCCGATCACATTAACGTTAGGAGAATAGGTAATAGGAGGAGGGAATGCTGAGCATCCTACCTCCACCCCGGGTATCCTCTAGGGAATGATGGCTGGATTCCCCATGCGAACGATAACCCGTTCTCCTAATTTCATCAGCAACACAGCCCAGGGTCATGTGATATGTGACCCCTTTATATGGTTAAGAAGATAGTTATTGAAATCTTCTTACCTACAAACACTTTTCTGGCGAATCAAGTGAAGCTGATAGGCTGTGCTGATTGTTTTAAATGGGTCTGGTGGGCATCTGGGCTGCCAACACCGGACCTACCAGATTCAAGGTTTGCCTCTGCGAGGTCAAATCTCTGAGATAAAACTGGAGAAGGTTGACTCTGCATGCCAGCCAACAGCTTCTATTATATCTCAGATCGAAACATTGCGTTCGAATTCAAGGCACGCCAAGATTGCTCTAATCTCATGAGCGGTAACCTTCATGAGGCGACTCTGATCTTGTGAGACCTCAGAGTACGCTGAGCGTATAACCCACTTTAGCCATGAAGCAAGGGCTTGAGGGGTGATATCCCGTTTCCCAGCTGTCACCAGAAGAAAGAGGTGCTTACATGTGACCAGACTCGCCTCTGTGCGTCTAAAATAGTGCTTGAGTGCACAAACAGAATCTTGCATGGCTGCTGCACTTGACTTATCTATGGAAAAGAACGAGCCAATGACAACTCTTTGATTGCCAATGGATGGTAACCTATTTTTGGCTACGAAGCCTTGCTGCGTCAAGAGGACCACCAAACCATCTGATTTGAACTGAAGATAGTACAGGTCACTGGAAATGGCATGTAACTCACTCACCCTGCATACTGAAGCTAAGGCTATCAAGAAACATGTTTTGTATGATAGTAGCTTTAACGAAGTGTGGGCTAAAGACTCAAATTTGTCTGAATTGAGCCATGTTAAAACCCAGGACAGATACCATTTTGGAAACAAGGTAAGGGATTTGGTCGATAGAACTCAAAATTGGCTAAAAGATCTGACAGATCTTTGTCATGCCTGATATCGCATCTACCATGATGGCAGAATGTGTCTGATATCATGGAGTGGTAGCCTTTGATAGTAATTGGGGCTAACTGTTTCTCCTCGAAAAGCCAGAAGAAAAAAAAGGCGGCCAGTTGAGGGATTGAGGCACTCAAAGGGATGATATTATTGATATGGTACCAGTCCCTGAAAACATGCCACTTTACCTCGTAAGCCTTCAGAGTGGAGGGCCTTCTTGCTCTTGAGATTCTCTCCACAATCAAAGGTTTAAATTGTTTGTCTCGCAAGGCTGTCCGGACAAGAGCCAAGCGTGAAAAAGAAGACGGTCAAGGCAGGGGTGGAACACCCGTGACCACGGTTGCTTGAGAAGATTTGGGGTGGCTGGAATCTTACTGGGTAGATCTATCGCTAGATCAAGTAGATCGGTGACCCAGGACTTGTTCCATCTGAGAGGGGCAATCAGAATCATCTGACAGTTCCAACCCCTTAACCTCTGGATTATTTTCGTTACCAAGACCATGGGAGGGTAAGCGTATGCCCACAATCCTTCCCAGCTGATTGACAGAGCATCCACGGCCCAAGCCTCTGGGTCTGGAACCAGAGAGACGAGGGTGGGCAACTTGCGATTCCACCTTGTCGCAAAAAGATCGATCATTGGATGCCTCCAAAGTGTACAAAAATCCGATGAAAGACCGATTGATGGAGTGACCATTCCATGTGAATGACTTGACCTTTCCTGGATAGAGTGTCGGCCAAGACATTGAGTCTGCTGGAATGTGTCTGATTTGTACGTTGATGTGGAGGTTTTCGCACCAATGTAGAAACTGCCAGATCAGAATGCACAAGTCTGGTGATTTGGTGCCCCTTTGTTTCAGGAGGTAAGACACCACCACAACGTTGTCTGACATAATGAGGACAGTTGTGCCTAAAAGTTTATCCTTCCAGAAATGAAAGGCATTGATGACAGCCTTCATTTCTGAAAGGTTGACGTGGAGCACGCTCTCCCCTGGCCCTCACATGCCGCTGACGGTATTGAAGTCCGGCAACAAGTGGGCACCCCAACCATAGGTACTGGAGGTGGTACATACCGTTATCTCCGCTTAGGGTATCTCCAGAGGAATCCCTGTGGACATCCAACTGGCATTGTGCCACTGATGCAAGAATGATCGTATCTCGGGCATGATCATTATTGTGTGATTGAGGGGACCTGAAAAAAAAAGGGTACCATTGTGCTAGTAACGTCATTTGTAAGGGGCGCATAAAAAGACGGCCGAGCGGGATCAAGTCCGCCGCCGCACTGAATAATCCGTGGAGTTCCAAGAACTCTCCGGATTCAGATCGGTGAGAAACTCCATACCCAGATGGACCAAAGTGCTGGGATGGACAGAGATCGGACTTTTCCCTTCATGAGAAAGCCTAGATGATCTAAAAGTGATAGAAGATCATTTCTGTCTTTGAGCAGAGTAGAACCATATGTTTCTGGAGGATATCGTCCAAGTATTCTGCCATCATTATAGATGAAGTCGAGCGGAACAGGGTGACTATGCAATCCATAACCTTGGTAAAAGCCCAAGGGCTGATGTTGAGGCCAAAAGGTATGACCTGTAACTGATAAACCGAGTCACGGTAAGCAAAACGGAGAAATTTCCATGACGTGGGGTGGATATTGACATGAAAATATTCGTTGGTCATATCTAGACTGATGACATACCCGTCCTGTCGGATGGCAAGACGGATTGATCTCACTGTCGCCATATTGAATTTCAGTGGTAAAATGTATTGGTTGAGGCGACTCAGGTCGATGAACGGCCTCTGTATAAGAAACAGCCTGGAATAAAATCCCGCCGTTTGTGGTTTTTATTGGGTTTTTTTTTTTTTTTTTGTAGAAAGGCATCCTTCTCCTGATCTGACGGTACATCCATGAAGAGGGAAGAGGAGGACAGGGGAGGGGGATGGATAAATGAAATCCGAAGCCCCTCCAAAATGACCTGTATCACCCAATTATTCTGAGGAAATTAAGTGGTCCAGTGGTCCTGTAGTTGTAGGAGGGTATGTCAACATCTAGAGTTAGGAGGCTTGAAGGAGGAGAAACTTGGGTTCTTGCCACCTCTGTATGGTTGCCTCCTAGCTTGATTAGACTGTTGTCTCCAGGCATTGGGTTGGGATCTTTACTGCATGTTTGATTGTAAGGATCCTTTTTTCCCTGGTCTGCCTATCATCCCTCCGCTGTGGCAGGGGCTGATTGTTTTGAAACGCCTGCGAAGGTTAGGCAGCTAGTTGGAGGGGCAGTTCCTGAGCTGCCTGCCTCCGAACTTCTTCAATTTTTCATACAAAAAGTAAAGGTGACCCAAACGAAGACATCCGTAAAGCCAGAGTAGGATGGGGCTTGAGTGACGTGGACCGCAGACATGTGTCACATCATATCAGGTCTAAGTTGGCAGAAGCAGTCAATGCATTGGCCATGGAATAGTGAACTGCAATGTTAATAACTCTAGCCATCTGGACTGTCGCTTCCCAAGTGTGGTCATTGCTGGATTTTCCTGTGAGTTGGAAAATGGCTAGTGAAGCCAAGTCTAACCTTGAAGACGTAGCAACTACATTTCAGACCAGCTTTGATGTGGCATTGGAGATCAGTACTGAAGGTTTCTGAGTGAGTTTTGTACCACCGACACAAGAACATCACTGGTACTTGGCTTTCTAAATTTTTGCTGACTGGGGAAGGAGCCGGAAGGACGTCATCTCTTCCTCCCAGTCAAGATCAACAGACTCCTTAACTTTGTAGTCTTGAATGGTGGTAGGAGGTGGAGGGCATTCTGAAGTTGACAATACCCTATAAATTTCTTCCACTGTGGCCTTGAAGCTAAACTCAGTTCGTTCTATGGTTGGATCTGTGTACGGCTGATTTGCAAGAGTTTTGTCACACTCACTGTGTGCCGAGTCATGTTCTGGTACAGCTTGCATCTCTGGATAGAACATAACAGGTGGCACAGATGATGCAATTCCATCATCCTTGACAATTTCACTAATTCTTCCTTGTGAAGAAGCTGTGAACATATGGACAGCCGGCACTGCCGGCTGGTTTGTCTGGTGTATGGTCAGCCTAAATGCTGGCGATTGTCTGGCTATCACTGGTACCGGCCGCTCCAATGGCCTGGCTGGACGGACAGATTTCTCACTAAAATCTCTGTCATAGTATTGGTATGTTGCCGGCTGTACAGCTTGATGAATGGATTTGCCACTAAAATCCCCATAAATCATAGTTGGTGGGACCGTTTTAGCAATAAGGTCCCCATACTGGGACAGCACTGTTGGCTGGTTTGTCTGGTGTGTGGTCCGCCTGAATGTCGGCGACGGTCCGGATATTACCGGTAACGGACGCTCCAATGGGCTGGCTGGACGGACAAATTTCTCACTAAAACCTCCGTAATAGTATTGGTATGTTGCCGGCGGTACAGCTTGATGGACGGATTTGTCACTAAAATCCCAGTAAATCATAGTTGGTCGGACCGTTTTAGCAATAAGGTCCCCATGCTGGGCCAGATGGACGGCCGGTGACGTCAAGGATGTATAATGAAATAGATCCAATGGATCCGGTAAAAACCCCATACATCCTGACTTACAGACCCGAAGGCCATGCTCAGACATGTGAGGGGACATACACCCACTGGGCAGCCTAAAATTGGGGGAACACTCCCCCAAAGAGGTAATATCTGGCCTGATGTCAATAGCTGCGTCATAGCTTCCTGGACCAAACGATGCATCTGTTCAAAGGTGGACTCTTGGACCATGTCAACATTATTTTCCTCCATTGCCGCTGATGTTACTGTGGCTGATATTTGCAGACGACGAACATTAGGTGCGGGGTGACCCCAACGTCCCCCACAAGACTCACAATGGAGGCTGACTTCGGATGCACACTGAGGACAGCAATGCTATCTTTCCAACCTATTCCACCTATCTCTCCCTTTTGCTGCCTTCTGGACTACATCAGCCAACATTGGCTCTGTCCACATATTACACACGCTGTATGGTATAGATGATGTACACTTAGTACATACAATACAAGTGTCATGGTTGTCTTCTTTGTTTGAACTTTTTGCATTTCATGCATTTGGTTGACATTTCTACTGAAATGACAAAAGAAGATAAAACAAAGCACAAATTATCAATTCAGTATGTTATTAATTTGCTAATATCACAACCGTTACTATTAACTATTAAAATTATTCAGTGTCACATTAACTTGTAAATGACAACACGAGTACCGCATTAGCGTGCTGTAACGTGGTCGTCAATAGACAAAGTCCGTAAAAGGTGACAAAGTCTCTCAAAATTTGAAAAAAATTGTAAAATAATGTATACAACCTGTAGAAGAATGATTGTCCAACACAATAATTCCAAATTTAACTTTGGATGGTCCAATTACTGTACATTGTTAACACTACAAGCGAAGCTTAAAAACTAGCAACACTGGCGGTGGCAAGGGGAGGTAAGGGGCAAGAGTTATTGGCCTTTGTCTATATATGAGATAGACAGAAAAGACGATTTTTCGTCTTTTAGTAGGGCTGGATTCGAGAGGTAGCAGGCTTATATCCCTAATGTTAATGTGATCAGGGAACGTATCTGAAGGAGAAACTGATGTACATCATGTCAGTCAAAACAGTAAAATCGAAGGTAATATCACAAAATAAATATTTACTGTACTTTATTTCATATTTATCATATAGTAGATTAACACTTTCCATATGGGTTGTGCTCATAAAATATTAATCATTATCAACTATGCAAGATTAAATGGCTTAATTTGATAATGGTGCTTAATGGATACATAAATTTGATAATGGTGCTTAATGGATACATTAATTTGATAATGGTGCTTAATGGATACATTAATTTGATAATGGTGCTTAATGGATACATTAATTTGATAATGTTACTTAATGGCACAGCAATACAAATAGTTTATTTAGTGCCAAGACAATCAGAGTACAGTGCTTGCTCTTGGATGCACTATAATAATCAACTAAGATGGATCCAAATGTATGATTCAAACTCTTGGAGTCACCATGATAATCGACTCAGACGGATCCAAATGTATGATTCAAACCCTTGGAGTCACCATGATAATCGACTGTGACAGATCCAAATGTATGATTCAAACCCTTGGATGCACCAAGATAATCAACTCAGACGGATCCAAATGTATGATTCAAACTCTTGCCCTTTTGGTTGCAGAGTGAGACTATACTATAACCAAATTACTGCTGGGGATTGAATTGGAATGTAATAAAAGAGCAAAAGTTTGATTCTATAATATGATGCTCGTAAATTGGCAAAATGACTTTAGACTTAAAAACAATTTGATGAAGAGTAATAACCAGACATGATTTTGACCTTTAAAAATAAACTAAAAATGTGAAAGTGGGGTTTGGGGTACTCCCCCAAGTGGGGCTCAAGGGGCAGTGCCCCTGATCAGGGGGTCGACTAAAAATGCATTTTATACATATGAAAATCTGCTCCTGGTGCAACTTGTGACCATAATATGTAACAAAATAATCATTTGAAAAACTAACAAACTAACCAAACATTTGAATAACTTTACAATATTTATTATCACATGAATTTGTTCTCCAATACTATTGGTACTTAAGTTATTTCATGTGCATTTGAGTGTTCACATCGTAATTAAGTCAATAATTAGGCATTTTTTAATCCCAACATATTACACTTCTCTCTTTTCATAACAAATATGTAAAATAAACACCAAATACATCATCTATATACAAATAATCCCATATATTCACTTGTCTTTTTGTCCACTGAACACAACCTGTTGATATGCCAGTTGAGCTCTTTTGGCGGCTTTAAGAAAGATTTTTTTTAGTCTTCCTTTTTGTCATCAATGATTTTGCTGGCTCAATGTGCAATCATTTCTTTTCTTTCTCAACGAGAGCCTTTATCCTTTCAAGCTCCAGCTTGTATTGGCGACATGCAGTGCACAAATTCTGACAGAGGGCTTCATTTTTTCCGTATGCAGTTTCATTTTTGTAGGTGCAGTTCCAGACTCTTTTAACCTCGACTTTTATAATGTATATACAGCAGAGGGTACAAAATGCCAGTCCTCAAGCGTTCAGTTTTCTTATAAACTGACCAACTAAATTTCCATCAATAATTCATTTCAGCCATTCTCTTCAGTTTTTTTTAAAACCTTTATCTAAACATTTCATGTCATCATCTCTCTCAACAACTAGGGACACAATTTTTCGCAAGCATGCTTCTTCTTTCCATTGCCATCCGTTTCCTTTACATGAAAATTCATTGTATGAATTTAAACTTTTGACCAATCAGAATACTCTTTACGAGTGTTGTGGGCTAACTAATATATGAAGAGAATACATTACAAGGGTTGTTGTGGAATGTGACTGAAAAGAACAGTTAAAAACCAGGGATAAAAACGGATTTATTTTTAAAAAACGGACTATATCAGGAAAAATCGGATTCAACTTAGGAGAAAAGCAGAATTCTGTTTTAAAACGGAGAAAAATCATGTCTGAATAACAAGTATATTTAATGATTTCACCTTATTATTCTATTTATACTAAACAACGTGCAAAATTATTTGGACTACACTCCATGGATGTGGTATATACAATAAGCCCACAAAGCAAAAACCTAAATTTGTGCACCACCAAAACTTATTTGAAAACATGAATTTACCAAATTATAATTAAAAAATACCGTATGCAGTTGCTTAAAATTGAATCGTAATGCAAACAGTAAAGACCCTGATCTGCCACCACACAATGCACTTACATATCAGGGTCTATGTTGTTTGTTTTACCGATAATTCCTAACAAACAGTACAGACCTTTGTTTTGCATTCATACAATGCACTGACATATCAGGGTCTATGTTGTTTGTTTTACCGATAATTCCTAACAAACAGTACAGACCTTTGTTTTGCATTCATACAATGCACTTACATATCAGGGTCTATGTTGTTTGTTTTACTGATAATTCCTAACAGTACAGACCTTTGTTTTGCATTCATACAATGCACTGACATATAAGGGTCTATGTTGTTTGTTCTACTGATAATTCCAAACAGTACAGACCTTGGTTTTGCCATCATACAATGCACTGACATATTAGGGTCTATGATGTTCTACTGATAATTCCTAGCAGACAGCACAGACCCAGATCTACTGGCACATTACACAACAGCAGATCTGGGTCTGTGCAGTTTGTAGTTGGAATAGATTTTAAAGTAAGTACATACAGTAACTGTTTAAAACTAGATCTTTTAAAAAGTGTAATAACTGATTTGAACCTACCTTTCCTGCTTTTTCTTCAATTTGTCTGTTTGCTACAAAATATAAGGTATTTACATGTTTGATTTTTCTGAAACACATTGATAAAAACACAGTTTTGCTTTCTGTGACTTTATGCAGTTAATTTAAGTTATAAAATGTACAGAATAAATTTAACGAATGTTTTGTGAAGTAAATTAAAGAATCTTATGCATGCTGATTGATCAAGACTTTACTCAATATAGGAACTTATTCAGGTTTTGCATAAGGCAAGCACAAACATGATTTGTGTCCATAAAATGTGTTACCACTGCCAAGAAACAAAAACAAGTCTGAAAGATCAAAATAATATTAAAACATTTCAAAATGGAACAAGTTCATTTACCTATCTAAATGTTCCTAGAAACAGGCCTACCAAATTGAATTTGTCTCTACTATGTAGCTTTTCCTTAACTGTGGAAAACAAAGGTTTCGATTTAAACATTCTGAGGCACCAAAAGTTCAAAATTATATTTTAAAAATTAAAAAAAAAGTTACATCTACTTAGATCATATACATCTGCATATAAAATTTCATTTGTCAATGTCATGTGGGTTTTGAACAAAGCTGCTAACAAACTTCTAAGGACTGAGGGACAGATGTATGGCTGTACAGATGTATACAAGCCCATCAAGATGCATACATATCAATAAAGACCCATCAAGATGTATACAGATCAATAGAGACCCATCAAGATGTATACAGATCGATAGAGACCCATCAAGATGTATGCAGATCGATAGAGACCCATCAAGATGTATACAGATCGATAGAGACCCATCAAGATGCATACATATCAATAGAGACCCATCAAGATGCATACATATCAATAGAGACCCATCAAGATGCATACATATCAATAGAGACCCATCAAGATGCATACATATCAATAGAGACCCATCAAGATGCATACAGATCAAAAAAGACCCATCAAGATGAATATAGATCAATAGAGACCCATCAAGATGCATAAATATCAAAAGTCTCATCAAGATGTATACATATCAACAGAGACCCATCAAGATGTATACATATCAATAGAGACCCATCAAGATGTATACATATCAACAGAGACCCATCAAGATACATCCAGATCGATAGAGACCCATCAAGATGCAGATGGATAGAAACCCATCAATATGTATACATATCAACAGAGACCCATCAAGATGTATACATATCAATAGAGACCCATCAAGATGTATACATATCAATTGAGACCCATCAAGATGTATACATATCAATAGAGACCCATCAAGATGCATCCATATCAAAAGACTCATCAAGATGTATACATATCAACAGAGACCCATCAAGATGCATACATATCAATAGAGACCCATCAAGATGCATACATATCAATAGAGACCCATCAAGATGCATCCATATCAAAAGACTCATCAAGATGTATACATATCAACAGAGACCCATCAAGATGCATACATATCAATAGAGACCCATCAAGATGCATCCATATCAAAAGACTCATCAAGATGTATACATATCAACAGAGACCCATCAAGATGTATACATATCAACAGAGACCCATCAAGATGCATACATATCAATAGAGACCCATCAAGATGCATCCATATCAAAAGACTCATCAAGATGTATACATATCAACAGAGACCCATCAAGATGTAAACATATCAACAGAGACCCATCAAGATGCATACATATCAATAGAGACCCATCAAGATGCATACATATCAATAGAGACCCATCAAGATGTATACATATCAATAGAGACCCATCAAGATGTATACAGATCAACAGAGACCCATCAAGATGCATACATATCAATAGAGACCCATCAAGATGCATCCATATCAAAAGACTCATCAAGATGCATACATATCAATAGAGACCCATCAAGATGCATACATATCAATAGAGACCCATCAAGATGTATACATATCAATAGAGACCCATCAAGATGTATACATATCAATAGAGACCCATCAAGATGTATACATATCAACAGAGACCCATCAAGATGCATACATATCAATAGAGACCCATCAAGATGTATACATATCAATAGAGACCCATCAAGATGTATACATATCAATAGAGACCCATCAAGATGCATACATATCAATAGAGACCCATCAATATGTATACATATCACTAGAGACCCATCAAGATGCATACATATCAATAGAGACCCATCAAGATGTATACATATCAATAGAGACCCATTAAGATGCATACATATCAATAGAGACCCATCAAGATGTATACATCTCAATAGAGACCCATCAAGATGTATACATATCAATAGAGACCCATTAAGATACATACATATCAATAGAGACCAATCAAGATGTATGCATATCAACAGAGACCCATCAAGATGTTTACAGATCAAAATAGACCCATCAAGATGAATATAGATCAATAGAGACCCATCAAGATGCATCCACATCAATAGAGACCCATCAAGATGTATACATATCAACAGAGACCCATCAAGATGCATACACATCAATAGAGACCCATCAAGATGTATACATATCAACAGAGACCCATCAAGATGTATACAGATCAATAGAGATCCATCAAGATGCATCCATATCAAAAGACTCATCAAGATGTATACATATCAACAGAGACCCATCAAGATGTATACAGATCAACAGAGACCCATCAATATGCATACACATCAATAGAGACCCATCAATATGTATACATATCAACAGAGACCCATCAAGATGTATACATATCAATAGAGACCCATCAAGATGCATCCAGATCAATAGAGACCCATCAAGATGTATACATATCAACAGAGACCCATCAAGATGCATCCACATCAATAGAGACCCATCAAGATGTATACATATCAACAGAGACCCATCAAGATGCATCCACATCAATAGAGACCCATCAAGATGTATACAGATCAACAGAGACCCATCAAGATGCATACACATCAATAGAGACCCATCAATATGTATACATATCAATAGAGACCCATCAAGATGTATACATATCAACAGAGACCCATCAAGATCTATACATATCAATAGAGACCCATCAAGATGTATACATATCAATAGAGACCCATCAAGATGCATACATATCAATAGAGACCCATCAAGATGCATACAGATCAATAGAGATCCATCAAGATGCATCCATATCAAAAGACTCATCAAGATGTATACATATCAACAGAGACCCATCAAGATGCATCCATATCAAAAGACTCATCAAGATGTATACATATCAATAGAGACCCATCAAGATGTATACATATCAATAGAGACCCATCAAGATGCATACATATCAATACAGACCCATCAAGATGTATACATATCAATAGAGACCCATCAATATGTATACATATCAATAGAGACCCATCAAGATGCATACATATCAATAGAGACCCATCAAGATGTATACATATCAATAGAGACCCATCAAGATGTATACATATCAACAGAGACCCATCAAGATGCATACATATCAATAAAGACCCATCAAGATGCATACATATCAATAGAGACCCATCAAGATGTATACATATCAATAGAGACCCATCAAGATGCATACATATCAATAGAGACCCATCAAGATGTATACATATCAATAGAGACCCATCAAGATGTATACATATCAACAGAGACCCATCAAGATGCATACATATCAATAGAGACCCATCAAGATGCATACATATCAATAGAGACCCATCAAGATGCATACATATCAATAGAGACCGATCAAGATGTATACATATCAATAGAGACCCATCAAGATGTATACATATCAACAGAGACCCATCAAGATGCATACATATCAATAGAGACCCATCAAGATGCATACATATCAATAGAGACCCATCAAGATGTATACATATCAACAGAGACCCATCAAGATGCATACATATCAATAGAGACCCATCAAGATGCATACATATCAATAGAGACCCATCAAGATGCATACATATCAATAGAGACCCATCAAGATGTATACATATCAATAGAGACCCATCAAGATGTATACATATCAACAGAGACCCATCAAGATGCATACATATCAATAGAGACCCATCAAGATGCATACATATCAATAGAGACCCATCAAGATGTATACATATCAATAGAGACCCATCAAGATGCATACAGATCAATAGAGACCCATCAAGATGCATCCATATCAAAAGACTCATCAAGATGTATACATATCAACAGAGACCCATCAAGATGCATCCATATCAAAAGACTCATCAAGATGTATACATATCAATAGAGACCCATTAAGATGCATACATATCAATAGAGACCCATCAAGATGTATACATATCAATAGAGACCCATTAAGATGGATACATATCAATAGAGACCCATCAAGATGCATACATATCAATAGAGACCCATCAATATGTATACATATCAATAGAGACCCATCAATATGTATACATATCAATAGAGACCCATCAAGATGTATACATATCAACAGAGACCCATCAAGATGCATACATATCAATAGAGACCCATCAAGATGTATACATATCAATAGAGACCCATCAAGATGTATACATGTCAACAGAGACCCATCAAGATGCATACATATCAATCAAGATGCATACATATCAATAGAGACCCATCAAGATGTATACATATCAATAGAGACCCATCAAGATGCATACAGATCAATAGAGACCCATCAAGATGCATCCATATCAAAAGACTCATCAAGATGTATACATATCAACAGAGACCCATCAAGATGTATACATATCAATAGAGACCCATCAAGATGTATACATATCAATAGAGACCCATCAAGATGTATACATATCAATAGAGACCCATCAAGATGCATACATATCAATAGAGACCCATCAAGATGCATACATATCAATAGAGACCCATCAAGATGTATACATATCAATAGAGACCCATCAAGATGTATACATATCAATAGAGACCCATCAAGATGCATACATATCAATAGAGACCCATCAAGATGTATACATATCAATAGAGACCCATCAAGATGTATACATATCAATAGAGACCCATCAAGATGCATACATATCAATAGAGACCCATCAAGATGTATACATATCAATAGAGACCCATTAAGATGCATACATATCAATAGAGACCCATCAAGATGCATACATATCAATAGAGACCCATCAAGATGTATACATATCAATAGAGACCCATCAAGATGTATACATATCAACAGAGACCCATCAAGATGCATACATATCAATAGAGACCCATCAAGATGCATACATATCAATAGAGACCCATCAAGATGTATACATATCAATAGAGACCCATCAAGATGTATACATATCAACAGAGACCCATCAAGATGCATACATATCAATAGAGACCCATCAAGATGCATACATATCAATAGAGACCCATCAAGATGTATACATATCAATAGAGACCCATCAAGATGTATACATATCAACAGAGACCCATCAAGATGCATACATATCAATAGAGACCCATCAAGATGCATACATATCAATAGAGACCCATCAAGATGCATACATATCAATAGAGACCCATCAAGATGTATACATATCAATAGAGACCCATCAAGATGTATACATATCAACAGAGACCCATCAAGATGCATACATATCAATAGAGACCCATCAAGATGCATACATATCAATAGAGACCCATCAAGATGTATACATATCAATAGAGACCCATCAAGATGTATACATATCAACAGAGACCCATCAAGATGCATACATATCAATAGAGACCCATCAAGATGCATACATATCAATACAGACCCATCAAGATGCATACATATCAATAGAGACCCATCAAGATGTATACATATCAATAGAGACCCATCAAGATGTATACATATCAACAGAGACCCATCAAGATGCATACATATCAATAGAGACCCATCAAGATGCATACATATCAATAGAGACCCATCAAGATGTATACATATCAATAGAGACCCATCAAGATGCATACATATCAATAGAGACCCATCAAGATGCATACATATCAATAGAGACCCATCAAGATGTATACATATCAATAGAGACCCATCAAGATGTATACATATCAACAGAGACCCATCAAGATGCATACATATCAATAGAGACCCATCAAGATGCATACATATCAATAGAGACCCATCAAGATGCATACAGATCAATAGAGACCCATCAAGATGCATCCATATCAAAAGACTCATCAAGATGTATACATATCAACAGAGACCCATCAAGATGCATCCATATCAAAAGACTCATCAAGATGTATACATATCAATAGAGACTCATCAAGATGCATACATATCAATAGAGACCCATCAAGATGTATACATATCAATAGAGACCCATCAAGATGTATACATATCAATAGAGACCCATCAAGATGTATACATATCAACAGAGACCCATCAAGATGCATACATATCAATAGAGACCCATCAAGATGTATACATATCAATAGAGACCCATCAAGATGTATACATATCAACAGAGACCCATCAAGATGCATACATATCAATCAAGATGCATACATATCAATAGAGACCCATCAAGATGTATACATATCAATAGAGACCCATCAAGATGCATACAGATCAATAGAGACCCATCAAGATGCATCCATATCAAAAGACTCATCAAGATGTATACATATCAACAGAGACCCATCAAGATGTATACATATCAATAGAGACCCATCAAGATGTATACATATCAATAGAGACCCATCAAGATGTATACATATCAATAGAGACCCATCAAGATGCATACATATCAATAGAGACCCATCAAGATGCATACATATCAATAGAGACCCATCAAGATGTATACATATCAATAGAGACCCATCAAGATGTATACATATCAATAGAGACCCATCAAGATGCATACATATCAATAGAGACCCATCAAGATGTATACATATCAATAGAGACCCATCAAGATGTATACATATCAATAGAGACCCATCAAGATGCATACATATCAATAGAGACCCATCAAGATGTATACATATCAATAGAGACCCATTAAGATGCATACATATCAATAGAGACCCATCAAGATGCATACATATCAATAGAGACCCATCAAGATGTATACATATCAATAGAGACCCATCAAGATGTATACATATCAACAGAGACCCATCAAGATGCATACATATCAATAGAGACCCATCAAGATGCATACATATCAATAGAGACCCATCAAGATGCATACATATCAATAGAGACCCATCAAGATGTATACATATCAATAGAGACCCATCAAGATGTATACATATCAACAGAGACCCATCAAGATGCATACATATCAATAGAGACCCATCAAGATGCATACATATCAATAGAGACCCATCAAGATGTATACATATCAATAGAGACCCATCAAGATGTATACATATCAACAGAGACCCATCAAGATGCATACATATCAATAGAGACCCATCAAGATGCATACATATCAATAGAGACCCATCAAGATGCATACATATCAATAGAGACCCATCAAGATGTATACATATCAATAGAGACCCATCAAGATGTATACATATCAACAGAGACCCATCAAGATGCATACATATCAATAGAGACCCATCAAGATGCATACATATCAATAGAGACCCATCAAGATGTATACATATCAATAGAGACCCATCAAGATGTATACATATTAACAGAGACCCATCAAGATGCATACATATCAATAGAGACCCATCAAGATGCATACATATCAATAGAGACCCATCAAGATGCATACATATCAATAGAGACCCATCAAGATGTATACATATCAATAGAGACCCATCAAGATGTATACATATCAACAGAGACCCATCAAGATGCATACATATCAATAGAGACCCATCAAGATGCATACATATCAATAGAGACCCATCAAGATGTATACATATCAATAGAGACCCATCAAGATGCATACATATCAATAGAGACCCATCAAGATGCATACATATCAATAGAGACCCATCAAGATGTATACATATCAATAGAGACCCATCAAGATGTATACATATCAACAGAGACCCATCAAGATGCATACATATCAATAGAGACCCATCAAGATGCATACATATCAATAGAGACCCATCAAGATGCATACAGATCAATAGAGACCCATCAAGATGCATCCATATCAAAAGACTCATCAAGATGTATACATATCAACAGAGACCCATCAAGATGCATCCATATCAAAAGACTCATCAAGATGTATACATATCAATAGAGACTCATCAAGATGCATACATATCAATAGAGACCCATCAAGATGTATACATATCAATAGAGACCCATCAAGATGTATACATATCAATAGAGACCCATCAAGATGCATACATATCAATAGAGACCCATCAAGATGTATACATATCAATAGAGACCCATTAAGATGCATACATATCAATAGAGACCCATCAAGATGCATACATATCAATAGAGACCCATCAATATGTATACATATCAATAGAGACCCATCAATATGTATACATATCAATAGAGATCCATCAAGATGTATACATATCAACAGAGACCCATCAAGATGCATACATATCAATAGAGACCCATCAATATGTATACATATCAATAGAGACCCATCAAGATGTATACATATCAACAGAGACCCATCAAGATGCATACATATCAATAGAGACCCATCAAGATGTATACATATCAAGAGAGACCCATCAAGATGTATACATATCAATAGAGACCCATCAATATGTATACATATCAATAGAGACCCATCAAGATGCATACAGATCAATAGAGACCCATCAAGATGTATACATATCAATAGAGACCCATCAATATGTATACATATCAACAGAGACCCATCAAGATGTATACATATCAATAGAGACCCATTAAGATGCATACATATCAATAGAAACCCATCAAGATACATCCAGATCGATAGAGACCCATCAAGATGCAGATGGATAGAAACCCATCAAGATGTATACATATCAATAGAGACCCATCAAGATGTATACATATCAACAGAGACCCATCAAGATGCATACATATCAATAGAGACCCATCAATATGTATACATATCAATACAGACCCATCAAGATGTATACATATCAATAGAGACCCATCAATATGTATACATATCAATAGAGACCCATCAAGATGCATACAGATCAATAGAGACCCATCAAGATGTATACATATCAATAGAGACCCATCAATATGTATACATATCAACAGAGACCCATCAAGATGTATACATATCAATAGAGACCCATTAAGATGCATACATATCAATAGAAACCCATCAAGATACATCCAGATCGATAGAGACCCATCAAGATGCAGATGGATAGAAACCCATCAAGATGTATACATATCAATAGAGACCCATCAAGATGTATACATATCAACAGAGACCCATCAAGATGCATACATATCAATAGAGACCCATCAATATGTATACATATCAATACAGACCCATCAAGATGTATACATATCAATAGAGACCCATCAAGATGCATACATATCAATAGAGACCCATCAAGATGTATACATATCAATAGAGACCCATTAAGATGCATACATATCAATAGAAACCCATCAAGATACATCCAGATCGATAGAGACCCATCAAGATGCAGATGGATAGAAACCCATCAAGATGCATACAGATCAATAGAGACCCATCAAGTGGCATACAGATTGATAGAGACCCCTCAAGTGGCATACAGATCGATAGAGACCCATCAAGTGGCATACAGATCAATAGAAACCGATCAAGATGCAAATAGATGGATAGAAACCCGTCTTGATGCCCTTGCTGCAAGCTGAGACCTCATAAAAACTGCAAACATATTCAAAATTTTGAAATGTGTTCTTGTGTCAACATCCTGGAATGTGGTGATGTTTAAACAGTCTTGACGTATCGTAATTTTTGTAATTCCAGTGAATAACTTAAATAAATAGATCTTCTCAAGTACTAACTGAAATACAACTTAAACTGATAGAAGTTTTTCATAGAATTATGATTGATTTAAAGATATGGAATGAAGAATTTCTGTTAACTTCTACCTTATTTAAATATAAACATTTAAGACACAAAACAATAACAGTGCCATGATAAAAATCATTTTCACATCAAATTCATTTCCAGAATATTGTAAGTTGCAAGCAAGGTCAGGTCTCTTACTACATGAGACAATAATTGTGGTATCTCACCTTTTCAACCTCCTCCTTAAAAGCAGCTTCTTTCTCCAAAAATGTTTTTTCACTACCAATAATTTTATTTTTTAATATCTTTTTCTCTTCAAGTTCTGTATCAAGGTTTAATCTCAACTCTGAAAAAGAAAAAGAAACAAATGAGAGTACTAGTAAACTTAATAATGCAGAAAAGTGATTCAACATAAGTTCCTTCGCATATGTGCATGAAACTTATATTAACAATGAACCGTTATCAAAAATGTTTAATATACAAATGTATGACAGTAACATTAATATAATCTCACATAATTTTGTGAGATTCTGATAACCTCATGGAATGAAAATAAGATTTAAATAATCTTCTGTAGGTAATCAAAATAAGATTAAAATATTCTCATGTAATCAAAATGACCCAAACTCTGCTCAGTTGAAACAACAATCATTTGGAACAAACATATGACTTGGTCATTTGTACAGACTTATTATTCATAAATATTTGTAAAAACTTGCAAATGTGTCCACTGACAAACCACAGTTATCAAAGATTCTTGGGTCATCCCACACTTGTATCGGCCACTCACACCCTTCATGGATCCACCATGCTCACAAGTTTACAAATTAGTGGTTTTGTCTTTGTATAGACTTGATGGTAACATCATCTTCAATATCCATATAGATACACAGATGTCAAGTCAACCTTTTATACCTGCCCACACAAACGTACTGACAGCACATGGTTCTCCTGAAATGGGTTAGCACACTTGTATTGACCATGCCCTCCTTTCATGGATCGACCATGAGCACAGACATATGTATAGACATACGTACAGACAGCTATAGACAGCACTATCACTGGAGAGCAAAAATGGAGAACGTTCACGACCAGTGTGTCAGTTAAACAAAAGACCTACCTTAAATTCACAGGAAACAAGTATTAGTCAGGGTGAAATACCCGTGCATACAAAGCTTATAGTGTCTCTTGCTGCAAATGATCTATGACAAGATACTACTTCAGATGCTTAACTAGAACACAATTATTCACCCTAGGTAACTTTGTACACATTTAAGAAAAATGGTCGAATTGTTCTAAGGAGTAACCGAGTTATTACTTGGCTTATTCTGTGACAACCAGTATTCTGTCAAGAATTGTAAATAAAAGATCTTTAAAATCAACCATAAATATATTATATTTTCTGTACTAACAGTTTGTGGCATGCTGAAGTATGACTTTCAAGATCTAAGTAGAATACTTTTATTTTCTGTAACTTGAGAATGATTTTGTTTGTTTGATTAGGATTTTAACGTAGCTTTAACAATTTTTCAGTCATATCGCTATGATGTCTGCAGTGAGGCAGTTTATAGTAATGTCTAGCACTGGAGCAACATTGCAGCAGACATGTAGCATGATGTCCCACCCAGTCACATTATCCTGACACCAGGCCGACCAGTCCTAACACTAACCTCTTACTGCTGAGCGTCAAGCGAGGCAGCTGTTAGTACCATTTTTGTAAGTCTTTGGTATGACTCTGACGGGGATCGAACCCATGATCTCCCGATTCTGCAACAAACCCTCTAACCACTAGTCACCAGAGCGGTTCTAACTTGGAAATGATATAAAGATGAAGCTCTTGGTGTGTATTGCTAGAGATACAATCCATGACTCACCATTGTGTTATGTGCTTAGGCTCGAATAAGCAGCAACACAGAAAGAGTGAAAACTAACAAGCTTGTAAAACTTTAACAATGATTTTATTAAGTACAATTATTTTCATAAAATAAATAAACTTACGGTTTTAGAGAATCAAATCCAACAAATATAGAATTCACAAAATAATCCACTAATGGAATTTCAAGTCCTGATAAATAAATGTTCTAATAGTTCCAGGTTCGAATCTTGACGATGTAATCCAAAATGGCTGACAATGTCACGTGGTACAGTTCTTGTTTTTAAATCATCCAAATGAAATTATGAAACATATGTCCTTTTCCAGATAAATAGAATAATTCTTCTTTTCCAACGAATTGACACAGTCTACGCCAGAACAAGATATTAAACTCAAACAGAAAATACACAACTTCTTTAAAATAAGCCCAATTTATATTCTACTAAAGTTAGCTTCTAAAACACAGCTATATATATTGTTTTTCTGAAGTAAACAAGTAATCACGCGCTTTTCTAGAAATTGATAGAAGGTCAGAGGAAGAGTCTACCTTCACCTAGTCACGTAATAATGGAATGTTCTAGAAGGAAATCATTCACTTATAAAATGTTGTCCCTGAAATTAACCAATGAAATTGAAGACCTGTTGACAATGTCTAAAGCAAGGTCAGGAACTAGACCACTGTAAGCCAAGGTCAAAACTTGTTTACAGTAAAGTCCAGGTCAAATGAATTTTCTAGAAAAATTTCCCATTTAATGAATAATAAATCCTAAATGACAATTTTGGATTTAATAATTAAAAATAAATAAAATTAAATCCAATAGCCGTAACAATTGAAACTCACTAAATCAATAGGCTTCTTTCTTAACAAGACATCCACAAACTAGGATGAAAGTACATGACTCATAACAACAATTTTTCTTCTTTCAGTCAGTGACCTTGTCCTTTGAGCTTCTTCCTTAGCCTATATTCAAGCCATCCACAAAATGGTAACTGTAGATGGTGGACCATTTTCGAGTCATTGTAAGAAGACTACTCATCACCTGACAATCATATTTTTATTCATCAGGTAAAACAACATCTTAAGACCAATGCTCATTTGAATGTCAGTGCCCAGCTACTTGGAATGAACTTTCTGTACATCTCAGATACAAAGAGATAATGTTCACATTTCAAAGTGCTCTTAACATTCCTTTATTATCATTATTAGTATTATGGAGAACCCAATTTTATTCTTGCAGTCACAATGACCTTGACCTATGGAGTTATTGTGCAGACATGTAACTGATAACAGATGGATGTGTCCTTGTCCTGGTTGGACAGACAACATACATGTTTTGACTTACAGCAAAAAATGAAGACAAGTCTTACTGTTCTTATGAGTCAGTTTTCATGTGTAAGAAGAAACAAACAGTAATTGTTAAATACCGTCAATATAAATTCAAAATATCTATATATCTATATATAAAAAAGTATTAACTGGTACAAATTTAATTTTCTTCCAACTTGTATGAGGTACATTTAATACTTATATATATATAAAACATATATACTGTTGTTTTGGTTTTGGTTTTAATGTCATTTTTAAACACAAGATAATTTTCACAAACTAACGAAAACATCACTGACTAAAAACCGAGCTTCAACCTGCGGTGATTTACAGAATAAAAGTGTTAGTCATCATTTTGCTAGTACATGGGTTAATTGCCTAGAACTTTATCAGCATAAAAAAATAGTCTGCATACATATTACAAAATACATATCAATTTGTTGATTATGGAACTAGATATGCACTTTTAATATTTTAAAGTGATTTCATATTTACAATACATGAAGGATATTTTAAAGTGATTTGATATTTACAATACATGAAGGATATTTTAAAGTGATTTCATAATTTACAATACATGAAGGATGGATATTTTAAAGTGATTTGATATTTACAATACATGAAGGATGGATATTTTAAAGTGATTTCATATTTACAATACATGAAGGATGGATATTTTAAAGTGATTTGATATTTACAATACATGAAGGATGGATATTTTAAAGTGATTTCATATTTACAATACATGAAGGATATTTTAAAGTGATTTCATATTTACAATACATGAAGGATATTTTAAAGTGATTTCATATTTACAATACATGAAGGATATTTTAAAGTGATTTCATATTTACAATACATGAAAGATATTTTAAAGTGATTTCATATTTACAATACATGAAGGATATTTTAAAGTGATTTCATATTTACAATACATGAAGGATATTTTAAAGTGATTTCATATTTACAATACATGAAGGATATTTTAAAGTGATTTCATATTTACAATACATGAAGGATATTTTAAAGTGATTTCATATTTACAATACATGAAGGATATTTTAAAGTGATTTCATATTTACAATACATGAAGCATATTTTAAAGTGATTTCATATTTACAATACATGAAGGATATTTTAAAGTGATTTCATATTTACAATACATGAAGCATATTTTAAAGTGATTTCATATTTACAATACATGAAGGATATTTTAAAGTGATTTCATATTTACAATACATGAAGGATATTTTAAAGTGATTTCATATTTACAAATACATGAAGGATATTTTAAAGTGATTTGATATTTACAATACATGAAGGATATTTTAAAGTGATTTTATATTTACAATACATGATATTTTAAAGTGATTTCATATTTACAATACATGAAGGATATTTTAAAGTGATTTCATATTTACAATACATGAAGGATATTTTAAAGTGATTTTATATTTACAATACATGAAGGATATTTTAAAGTGATTTCATATTTACAATACACGAAGGATATTTTAAAGTGATTTCATATTTACAATACATGAAGGATATTTTAAAGTGATTTCATATTTACAATACATGAAGGATATTTTAAAGTGATTTCATATTTACAATACATGAAGGATATTCTTAAAATTTTGCTTTGGCAGTATGACAGCAGTATGGTAATTAATATGTCAGCAATTTAAGTAAAATCATAATGAGCCTTGCTGGAAATTTTCAAATCATCACCGGTACAAAGAATTGCAATACAAGATGTCTCTTCCCTGCTTTTTGTCCAATATAAAATATGTATGCATACTGAATGTGTCTGATTCAATCATTACCTTCAAAATTCTTCAATTTACAGGTTGAAACCTGTATATTTTTTAAAAGTCTAGAAAGGAATAAGTTTACCATCTATATCACTTGTGATGCTTTGCAAATTTCCAATAAGGTCCACTACATAAAATGGCTAGAAATTAAAGTCTGATTTATGCATACTCTTACCTTCTATAATTTTCTTAAGACTATCTACATCACTATCTAGAGCACAGATTGTCAAGTCATCTGTCTTTCCTGAAAAAGAAAATGAAAATATGTCATCACTACTATTTTTAACACTCTAACTTGCAATAAACTAATAGTTATTGCTGGAAAGCTACTTAAGTAACCCTCTTAATATTTTTTCTTCTTCCTATTCTTTTACTTTATCATGTAAACAATCCACATATTTTATATTACTGCCTTGATATTTGACTCCTGACAATCAGAAAGGTACAACACAGAAGTAATTATATAACATTGTGATAAGCTACTAATATACATCTTTCCCACCTGTTGGGAGCAATCAGACGAATGTGGTGCGAATTTATTTGCTGCATGTAAGACTTTGTCAATCAAAGTGGTGGAAGGGAAGGTGAATGAATCCAGAACATCCAAGCTCATGCAAAGTTTTACTGACTATTTAGACATTTGGGTCTGAGACTGTAGAAGCATAGGTAGGCAGCTTTACATTCCACCTCAATGAAAACAGATAAATTTTCATCTGAATACCTTGGGGTGCACTGACCATTTGGTTTAAATCAGGTGGTTTTGTCAAGACAGTGAGATTGTTAATAAACATGGGCAGATCTGAAAGTTGTTGATGTTGTTGCATACATGCCAACCCCTGATGAGGAAAAGGTATAATTCAAGTGTTCAAAAAGCGGAATCCAGGCAGAAAAAGTGTAATCTGCATATAACATGCTAAAATTTCAATAAACAATTATTTATTTGCCCCTCTCATCTTTTAACATCTTTTATTGTTTCAAGTTTTCATATGTAGCACTTTAAGCTTTACACACACATTAACTAGAATCCATTTTAAGACTATTAGTGCCAAATATTAAAATTCTTTCCACATGGCCTGAGATAGATGTCATATGATGCTGCATTTGTGTCGTCATCATATATAGAGAACTGGGTTTAGGGGGTGGGGTTGCTTTTTCCTAATCAATCTGTGAAATTTTTAAAGGAGATATTTTTGCTCTCATATATGCAGCGACTAAAATAAAATATACTTTTTTGCATCAAATACCTTCAGGCTGGTTCTTCTGCAATAAATATTAATTAGAAAAAAGAATCTGTGCGTAAAGATTAAAATTAGAAAACCAGTCTGTTCTCTATTCACTATGCCATATAGATGCAATAAATAGAACATGATACTGTTAGGAAAGTGCACGCAAGTCCATGGACAAGCGTACTCTTATATTGTAGTTATGTAAAAGCCGTCATTTCTAAATTATGGTCTGTGAAATTATTGGAATGTTAATAAAAACAAGAAAATATATTTTTGTCTTTTTTTGGAAGGTGGATATATCGAAAAAGCGTAATCCATTTATGTTTATGCGTAACGCATAATTTAGCATAAAGGTTGGTATGTATTTTGTTGTGGGGTTTAACACCATTTTTCAACACACAATAGGCTATACCTGGCAACCAGTATTAATGATGGAGGAAGAACCCAGGAAAAGCCCCAGAAAGAACCACTGACCCATGAGAAGCTACTGGCAAACTTTCTCACATACGCACATTGGCCTAATCTGAGACTCAACACAACGCAGAATGAGGTGGGATAGCAATGATTCATAACCAAGTGCGCTTTAGAACACTTGGCTTTTCGGGGCACATGGCTGTTCGGGCCCCAGACCTGAATTTGGATTTGTCATTGATATCACGACCTAAGAAATTCCACACTAGAGAACAGACATCTGGTCCCTCCTTCTCTCCATCTCTAATTTAACATGATGGAGTTATCAGACAGACTTACAGTGCTCTTTCCAGACATCTCCTACCATGACTGAAATGCAATCACTATACATTCTGTCCCATCCAGATGTGTTAAGTACAAGATGTGCCAAAAAGGGTGGCAGAAATATGGGATCATTGTACCAAGGAGGTTGATGGTGAGATAAAGTGACAAAAGTGCAATCACCACTCTTTGCATCACCATAGGTCATTATAAATGATGACCTTAATGCACAATGGGCTTGCATGTCTGGTTCATTGTTTGTCATTTCCTAACGGGGTCTGTCTTGTTTTTCTGCTTCTTAATATGAAATGAGGACCAAGGTCACAGTACTGCCTTCTGGTGATACTTCAGGAAGGTATCTCTCTCTTTGCCAGTTGTAAATTTACAGCTGCTGTAATGGAAATAGCCAGTGTGTGTTCACTGCCCCATTAACAACATGTGCAATCTAGAGACTGAATGGCTAGACCAGGCTGTGATCAGATTGCTGATATATAGCCATGGATAACAATTCAAGCTCTGACCCTGCCAAATTTTAAACCAGTTCTTGAGTGTTGAAGGAATGATTTCAAGTCCATATGAATTTAGAAGGATTTTGACATCCTGATGACTGAAACATCTGAGACCTCTGTTTAAAAGACAGGCATGTATGTTATATTAAATGTCTCGGTAAAGTTAGATTGGAGTCTTTCTTGTGAGAAAAAAAATGCTTGAGTCTTTAAGTTCACTCTCTAAAAAGTGAAATAAATCAATTACTCTATCAAACTTTGGAAACTGACTGCCAAAGATGGAGTATGAGGCAAAATTCTGGAGTCAGGAGCTGGAAAATTTCCTCAGTCAATACATGGAAGTACAAGTCCTTAAATGCAAATGATCATGAAAACATGGAAGCCTATTATAACACATGTGAAGAAGCTAGAAAAGTTGCCATGAAGGACAGCACAATAGAACACTGCGATCAGAAAACATGGTTATCTTCTGCCAGCTTAAAATGTTTGCACACAGCATGCTAGTCAAATGTTTGCACACAGCATGCGTAGTCAAATGTTTGCACACAGCATGCATAGTCAAATGTTTGCAAACAGCATGCATAGTCAAATGTTTGCACACAGCATGCATAGTCAAATGTTTGCACACAGCATGCATAGTCAAATGTTTGCACACAGCATGCATAGTCAAATGTTTGCACACAGCATGCATAGTCAAATGTGCTGACACCTGTAATTACAAAGAATAAAACAAAAGCACATACAAGTACTGAAGCATCGCATTAACTTATTGTAAGAGGACACAAAGGACTGACCAAAAGTAAATTAATAACTTTACAGCAATTACTTTTAAAAATGTACATACTGAGTCAAGTACTAAAACTGACTAAATGTACCCAAGTGCTGTTGATAAAAGTTAAACGATTTTGTGTCTTGAAAGACAAAGTTACACCAATAAATTAAGAATTTTTTGTCTCATATAGAACAGAGAGCAAAATGTAAAAGAATATAACTGAAGTGTACTTCCACACATTAGAGAACTCTTTAAAATCAATCCAGTGATGAAAGGCACAGCTGGGAAATTGTTTGAGAGGTCTCACTGTAAAAAAAAGGAAAGCTTTGCAGCACTGGCAGAAGTATTAAATGAAGTATGGATGGGACTAAGTGATAACCTCCATCATATGGGAGGTCGGTCCTGTCTGAATCCTAAATTGGATGGCAGCGAAATTGTATGCTTTTTACTGCCAAAGACTGACTTGGAATGGCTGAATTTAAAAGATACAAGTCATATTCCAAATATATTTGATTGGGTAGTGTATATGAAAAAGATATTCAAAGGCAAACCAAGTCTGACAATTCTGATTTCCAATCCATGTGAGCTTTTTTGGGATGGCCCTAAATTGCTGCACTGTTTAATTCTCATTCATAAAAAATGTCATTTATGCCAACAATTCAAATAGTTCAATAGGCCTACCTTGTGTTGGTTTTCTTCTGTCAGATTCAGATTGATTTTCTTCACCTTGAGTTTCAACATCTTCAGAATAACTGAAAAAATTAAAAACACCAAAATGTTATCATTGATGAAATGTTTTTCATACATTCATATATCTGCACAGTTTTATATATGTATATGTAATTATATTTATTTACTGAAAACCTAAACAAACTATTGGAAGTTGTAAAAATAATAATAATAATAAATTTCTGCTCTGTACATAAAACTAGTCTCTCACTACAGCTTAGATCAACGTAGTTATTTACATGTTTAAAAATACAGCATTTTTCTTCTTTTTTTATAAAAATTTTTATTTTATTTCAAACGTACTACATTTATCAAAGATCTGAAAGATTACTGATCCATGACCAAAAACAACAGGTTCCAGACCTCTAACAAAAATAATTCTGAGACTATGTACTCAAAACTATCAAATAAAACCTGTCATTCCTAGGCTCCTGTGTTTCTGGGGTAGAGATTTGGTATGATTCATTTGAAGTTTCTTGGTTTTGGCCACTGGAATGTATCTGTTCCCTCAGGTTAGCTACCTGTTTTTCATATTTCTCTTGGCAAGCTAAAATTACAAATTTGCCAAAATGTCAAATCAAACTTGAAAGGTCTAGATACTAGAATACTTTTGCAACATTTTGTCAAAATTGGACACATTTCTTTAAAACCTGAAAAAGCACATCCTGACAGAGATGGTCAATGCATGATTCACAACATAAAAAAGATAACACTGTATCATACAGTTACCTATAATTTTTGAAAAATCAACACATTTTTTTTTAAAACTCCTAAACCTGAAGCTCTGTAACATGACATCAATAAGTAAGTCTAAGTACAATTACATTTTTTAAATCAGAGGCAAGCATTATGAGTTCAAATCTTTCATGACATTTTCTTCACTGGAGTATTTCATTGGCAAGTCATGAGTAAACAAACCAACTGGTGGTGTTTTGCAAGCACCCTGATTTTAAAATAGTAGAAAAAATATCCCATGTGACAGTATGTAATTATAAGTAACTCAATTTGAAGTCCAAGTTCAATTAATTCTAAGTTTTGGTTACCTTTAAAAAAAACTATGGACAAAGAAGTCTGATACAAAGTTTTCTAAAAATGAAAAAAAGAAAACTGTAATTCATCAAGGTTTTTAATTCTTCCAGATAAAGTATCTGTTACAAATGAATGTGGTCTTTTTCTAACTCAATGAATTTCACAGAAAAGCCAAATGCCAACAATTTTAGATGTTAAAGTTGACTGAATGAATGCCTTCAGTGACCACTGGTATTGTCAAAATCTACTAATTGGAGAAAAATCTACAGTAAAATTCATATTTTTATACTGCAAAATCTTCCATTTATTGAGAGAATAAGTGAGATAAATTTCACTCAAGCTTCAAATAGAAGTTTTTTTAATTAAATTTCACTTCAATAAAAACAAATATTCACAAAGATTGCTTTAGTGTGGAACCTGTCCAACTGACTATGGCGAAAATGCTACTGAATTACTCTCTTAATCATACTTACCTTATTCTTACCTTATTTACACTTACTATACCAGTCAGTTTATGAGTAACTGTAAATTACATACCCACCAAAAGTTGAATAGGTAGTATGCATAGCTGACTGGTGATTACTGACCAATAGGTCCCTCTGACACTGACCACAACTGTGAACACTGACCCTTAGACTTCAAAACCTACTTGTTTCTTTATTATGGTAAATGCCATTTATCTTTTCGGTGTGTTCAAAGAATTTACTTTATAACAAAGATTATTTTGCAAAACTTATTTTCCTTTCAATGACATGGTCTTTGACCTTCACATCACCATATCAAGTGCAAGGCCACAACAAACTTTGGTCAAGGCATGTGATCAAAAACTAATGATATCATGCAAACCAATTTTTTCTCTTTCAATCAAAGTGACAATGACCTTAAACCTTTGGATCTAAAAATTGAAAGGCATCACTGTTACCCATAGCATGACTGTTACCCATAGCATGACTGTTACCCATAGCATCACTGTTACCCATAGCATGACTGTTACCCATAGCATGACTGTTACCCATAGCATCACTGTTACCCATAGCATGACTGTTACCCAAAGCATCACTGTTAACCAAAGCATCAGACATTCAAAAGTTTGGTAATGGTAAATGATGGAGTCTCCATGTTATGGTAGAGAAACAAAATAGGAAATAAATTAGAGCATACATAAATGGACAGACAAAATAGTCATGCTGTATGGTCTGAGAAATATAAAACTATTAAATATTTTAGATACACATATTTAGAAAATTTACATGGGCAAAACTACCAATAATGTGAACATTAAATAGGCTTGTTGTATTATGGTGCTTTTTTTGCAATACATTGCAAATATGTATGTATGTAAGAATGTTTAATTGCCCCCTCATTTCACAAAGTGGCTATGCACTGCCAACTAAAAGAAAGTTTAATAAATGTAAAAATTAACCGCACAAAAATTGAGAACGATAAAGTTTTCCAAATAAATATAAACATTAAGAAAGATACCAAACATAAAGATGTTAAATTTCTGTAAAATGTATCTAAATAACAAATAAAAGTAACACATTTAAAATCCTTAAAATATGAACACGTTGTAAAATAAAAGAAAAATAACTATTTTTTTCTATTTCTTTTTGATGTAGCTGCCTTAACACAATATACAAAGATTGGGTGTTAATGTATATTTGATATCAGAGACTTGTCTTATTGGGTGAATGATTTTTAGTTCTAAAAGTCCCTAGTTACACTGACATTAGGTACTTTAGGGTTACAAGTCCCTAGTTACACTGACGATGGAAACTTTAGGGCTACAAGTCCCTGGTTAAACTGACATTTGGTACTTCGGGGCTACAACTTCCTAGTTATAGTGATAATGGAGACTTTAGGGCAACAAATCCCTAGTTATAGTGACATTGGGTAATTTTGGACTACAGGTCTCTAGTTATAGTGACATCGGGTAATTTTGGGTTACAAGTCCCTAGTTATAGTGATGATGGAGACTTAAGGGCTACAAGTCCCTAGTTATACTGACAATGGGTAATTTAGGGCTACAGGTCTCTAGTTATAGTGACATCGGGAAATTTTGGGCTACAGGTCTCTAGTTATAGTGACATCGGGTAATTTTGGGCTACAGGTCTCTAGTTATAGTGACATCGGGAAATTTTGGGCTACAGGTCTCTAGTTATAGTGACATCGGGTAATTTTGGGCTACAGGTCTCTAGTTATAGTGACATCGGGAAATTTTGGGCTACAGGTCTCTAGTTATAGTGACATCGGGAAATTTTGGGCTACAGATCTCTAGTTATAGTGACATCGGGAAATTTTGGGCTACAAGTCCCTAGTTATAGTGATGATGGAAACTTAAGGGCTACAAGTCCCTAGTTATACTGACATTGGGTAATTTAGGGCTACAAGTCCCTAGTTATACTGACATTGGGTAATTCTGGGCTACAGGTCTCTAGTTATAATGACAGCGGGTAATTTTGGGCTACAGGTCTCTAGTTATAGTGACATCAGGTAATTCTGGGCTACAAGTCCCTAGTTATAGTGATGATGGAGACTTAAGGGCTACAAGTCCCTAGTTATACTGACATTGGGTAATTTAGGGCTACAAGTCCCTAGTTATACTGCCATTGGGTAATTTTGGGCTACAAGTCTCTAGTTATAGTGACATCGGGTAATTTTGGGCTACAGGTCTCTAGTTATAGCGACATCAGGTAATTTTGGGCTACAAGTCCCTAGTTATAGTGATGATGGAGACTTAAGGGCTACAAGTCCCTAGTTATACTGACAATGGGTAATTTAGGGCTACAGGTCTCTAGTTATAGTGACATCAGGAAATTTTGGGCTACAGGTCTCTACTTATAGTGACATCGGGTAATTTTGGGCTACAGGTCTCTAGTTGTAGTGACATCGGGAAATTTTGGGCTACAGGTCTCTAGTTATAGTGACATCGGGTAATTTTGGGCTACAGGTCTCTAGTTACAGTGGCATCGGGAAATTTTGGGCTACAGGTCTCTAGTTATAGTGACATCGGGAAATTTTGGGCTACAGGTCTCTAGTTATAGTGACATCGGGAAATTTTGGGCTACAGGTCTCTAGTTATAGTGACATCGGGAAATTTTGGGCAACAGGTCTCTAGTTATAGTGACATCGGGAAATTTTGGGCTACAGGTCTCTAGTTATAGTGACATCGGGAAATTTTGGGCTACAGGTCTCTAGTTATAGTGACATCGGGAAATTTTGGGCTACAGGTCTCTAGTTATAGTGACATCGGGTAATTTTGGGCTACAAGTCCCTAGTTATAGTGATGATGGAGACTTAAGGGCTACAAGTCCCTAGTTATACTGACATTGGGTAATTTAGGGCTACAAGTCCCTAGTTATACTGACATTGGGTAATTTTGGGCTACATGTCTCTAGTTATACTGGCATTGGGTAATTTAGGGCTACAAGTCCCTAGTTATACTGACATTGGGTAATTTAGGGCTACAAGTCCCTAGTTGTACTGACATTGGGTAATTTAGGGCTACAAGTCCCTAGTTATACTGACATTGGGTAATTTAGGGCTACAAGTCCCTTGTTATAGTGATGATGGAGACTTTAGAGCTAAGATCAAATGCATATACATTTATGGCACAGTTGCTAGATGCCAGGCATTTTACACATGGCACTAGTTCTATGGTATTCCTTTATCAATTTTAACTACATAAAAATACATGCTGTATCCTGCAAGCAATTTTCTACTGTTTAAAGTTAATTTAGATGCAACAAAGCCAGAAACAATCTATTCTGATTCTTGGATTTTCAATTATCATGATTTGTACATACCTTGACGATGATATTCCAACAATCATTAAGATACAAGATGACTGCAGATAATATTGATCTAATTCCTATTCACCACAGAGAGATCTTTTCGCTTGGCCTTACATTATACATAGTGATTATGGCAACCATATTTAAAAATATGTTTCCTATCAATGAATACTCAACCTATTTTTATTTTTTCTTAAATGGCCAATAAACACAGATTCCATATATTTACATCATACAAATACTAGTACTAATGATCTTGCAAGCAAACCAACCAGAATCGTAATGAATACAACATGGGATTAAAACTGTAGAATGATCAGAATTCTAACATTTTTTTTAATGAATCTTCTTCTTTCTTTTCTTGATACTTATCCCATTAAACAAATTTAAGTGTTTTTCAAAGGCATCTGATCATTTTTAACCTCCAATTCAAGCAGTTTTCAAACACTAATGAGTTTTATCAAGCAGTTTTCAAACACTAATGAGTTTTATCAAGCAGTTTTCAAACACTAATGAGTTTTATCAAGCAGTTTTCAAACATTAATGAGTTTTATCAAGCTGTTTTCAAACATTAAATGAGTTTTATCAAGAAGTTTTCAGACACTAATGAGTTTTCAAACACTAAAGAGTTTTATCAAGCAGTTTTCAGACACTAATGAGTTTTATCAAGCAGTTTTCAAACACTAATGAGTTTTATCAAGCAGTTTTCAAACACTAATGAGTTTTATCAAGCAGTTTTCAAACACTAATGAGTTTTCCAAGCAGTTTTCAGACACTAATGAGTTGTTTCAAGCAGTTTTCAAACACTAATGAGTTTTTTCCAGCAGATATTCAAACACTAATGAGTTTTTTCAAACACTAATAAGTTTTTTCAAGCACTTTTCCAAACGTTTTTGGAGCTTAGCTCAAATTTAAGTACTTTTCAAGATTGTGCAAAGCCTCTATGACCATTCATTCAGGAAGAGCAATGTCTAATATGGCCACTTCAGGGACATCTTGAAAATCATTTTCCTACTCCTCCTGAACATTTGGTTTGATTCTTAATTATCTACTGTGGCAACAAAAGGCTAATATGTATTTTTGGTGAAAATGCAGAATTTTATATGTAACTCATAACAAAGGGGAAAACCATTGACTCTTTCAATTATCGATTTTCTTTATTAAAAATTATCGTGAATAAGAATTAAAAAAAACATTTTTGGAAAAGTGAGAGGGACCTCTTTTATCTGTATGAATTCCATAAAAATCTAATGGTGTGCCCAAACAAGCCCTTATTCTTTAATTAATGCCATACCAGTCAACTTTTTCTGCAATGCCGAGTTTTGTGCCTGAAGTCTACGTATCTCATCATCCAGTTCTGCTGTAGCCGCAGGTTTAATGGTCTCTGACACTGCCTGACTTCCACTCCGGTCCTTCACCTGCTTCTCAAGTTCCTCATTTGTGGCAACAAGCTGTTGATATTAAAATGGGGTAATTTCTCACAGTTAACTAACTCCTACATAATTTTATTGAATGCTACATCCTGAAAACTATAGGTTTATAATTCTGGCTATCAATCTTTCCTTATTCTGAGGTGTTCAATTGAAAGACATTGGTTTAAGTAAATAATGATCTCAACTAAAAATCTTAAACTTAGAAATGTATCACAGGCCAAAAGGAAATTAAGCATCAATGCTGAAATTTACAATAACAACCAACCTCTATCGTGTATATGATTTTCTGATAATTTCCTCCATTGTCTTCTAGGTTTCCATCCAGCAATTTGTCAATATGAAGAAAAAGTCAAAATAATTGTACCCATTTAATTTTACATGATTGATTTGGCATTGGATACAAATGTTTAATCCATATTTTTTTTATCACAAACTAAGATGGAAACTACAATGGTGTTTTCTTTGAAACCCATACGTCAATATTTATTTGAGAAAGTCAATCAAAGATTTTTATAATTCCAATCCATTTGTAAAAAGAAGTGTGGGGGTTGTAAAAAAATTAAAACAAATGCATTCATATTTTGTTCTGAGTAATGGAAAAATAAAGAACTTGTTTAAAATAGCTTATGAATATGTCTCAGCTTAATGGCCTTAACATATCCCTAGAACAAATCCAATTCATTCTTTCTGTCAACTCAAAAGCATACGTAGTTTTATGAATATACATTACTACAATTAATCTACAATAGAAATTAGAAATTATTATATCCACTATGCATTTCAACACTGCAAGAAAACTTCATTTTAGAAGGAAGTTTCTCAAAAAGTAATTGATCTGGTGACATCTTATGCCAAAATTATTAGAATAAATAGTTTAAAAATGTCAGGTGTTTGCAAAAGCAGCTCTCAAACAGCTGGAACCCAAAGGCTTGTGTTCACAGTGTTCTGGCAAATGTTTGAAAATGGTTCATGATCTCTGTCAAGTAATATAATAATTATATGTGTGTCCTTTCTATTCACATATTATGATAAGAATTTCAACCTACTGTACAATTTATTCTCTACAGATTCACCAAGCATCAAGGCAATCAGTGAATCAGACATCCAATTATCCAAACAACCAATCATCCAGAACAATATTCATGTCTTTTGAATAATTGCTGTATTACTGCACTCAAACATTCTGCTGAGGTAGAATCTTACCCTGGAAAGTTCCTCCATTAGAGTCTGATTCTGGAGACGGAAATCTTCCTCCTGACTCTGTAGCTTCATCTGCAGACTGTCATTCTCTTGTATCAATGCCTCAACTTCCTATAAAAAAACTACTTATTAAATTCTTGTATCAATGCCTCCACTTCCTAAAAAACTACTTATTAAATTCTTGTATCAATGCCTCCACTTCCTAAAAAACTACTTATTAAATTCTTGTATCAATGCCTCCACTTCATAAAAAACTACTTATTAAATTCTTGTATCAATGCCTCCACTTCATAAAAAACTACTTATTAAATACTTGTATCAATGCCTCCACTTCCTAAAAAAACTACTTATTAAATTCTTGTATCAATGCCTCTACTTCCTAAAAAACTGCTTATAAAAATTCTTGTATCAATGCCTCCACTTCCTAAAAAACTACTTATTAAATTCTTGTATCAATGCCTAAACTTTCTAAAAAACAACTTAATAAATTCTTGTATCAATGCCTCCTCTTTATAAAAAAAACTACTTATTAAATTCTTGTATCAACGTCTCCACTTCCAAAAAAACTACTTATTAAATTCTTGTATCAATGCCTAAACTTTCTATAAAAAAACCTACTTTTTAAATTCTTGTATCCATACCTCCACTTCCTAACAACTTAATAAATTCTTGTATCAATGCCTCCTCTTTATAAAAAAACTACTTATTAATTCTTGTATCAATGCCTCCACTTCCTAAAAAACAACTTAATAAATTCTTGTATCAATGCCTCCTCTTTATAAAAAAAACTACTTATTAAATTCTTGTATCAACGTCTCCACTTCCTAAAAAACTACTTATTAAATTCTTGTATCAATGCCTAAACTTTCTAAAAAAAACTACTTTTTAAATTCTTGTATCCATACCTCCACTTCCTAAAAAAACAACTTAATAAATTCTTGTATCAATGCCTCCACTTCCTAAAAGAAACTACTTATTAAATTCTTGTATCAATGCCTCCACTTCCTAAACAACTACTTATTAAATTCTTGTATCAATGCCTCCACTTCCTAAAAAACCATTTATTAAATTCTTGTATCAATGCCTCCACTTTACAAAAAAAACTACTTATTAAATTCTTGTATTGGCGCCTCCACTTCCTAAAAAAAACTACTTATTAAATTCTTGTATCAATGCCTCCACTTCCTAAAAAATCTACTTATTAAATTTTTGTATCAATGCCTATATATATATACAGTCAGCTCTGCTTATATGCATGGTCTCGGGACCAATGCTATGATATGCAATTAGGCAGCATATGCACTAAACCGGCGTTCACTCTGGTATTGTATGGAGGTCAGTTTTGTCAGTTTTGTCAGTAGATCGAGGAGCAGACGTGTGGTCCACGCTCCAGTCTTAATCTATTGAATTTAATGACCAGAGTGGTTCGGATTCTTAACGAGGGCAATGCGAGATTGTGTTAAAACTAAAGAGTGTTAAAGCATCAACCACGCCGGTTAATTATTATGGTTGTCTACTATCACACCTCCCGGCGATCAACAGAGAATCAGAAAGCTAATGCTGTCTTGGTAATATTTATGTTTATCTACTATAGCACCTCCTGGTGACCAACGGAGATCTAATAGCTGTGATGTTGATATTAACTGACCTCATTAATCAACCTTGACCACAAATGTTTGGAATCAGTTTCTTTTCATTTTGAAAGGAACAATTTTGAACAATGCAGTTATCAGAAGCAACTTAACACATAATAATGCATGTTCGGACCAGAAAACTTTATGCAATAATGTGAAATATGCATATAGACGATATGCGATTGTCCGACATTGATATCCATTGAAAACAATGGTAACAAATCAGGACCGGCACAAAGTTATGCAATAAGGGGGAATATGCAGTTATACGATATGCATATATCTGGAGCCGACTATATATGTATAATAATAATAATAATGAGGACTTTGTATAGCGCCTAATATTTTGAAGCTCTAAGCGCTTTACACCATCAATAATGATATAACTACACTACAGAACAACAAATGACAAAAACAATGAAATTGGAAAACATAAAAACATGCTGAAAACATATAAGATACAAAACATGATTAGGTCGCTAAGTTTGTCCCTGCAGTGGAAACAGGTGAGTCTTAAGAGCACTCTTAAAAGGGACCACTATCTTTGTGTGTGTGTGTGTATATATATATATATATATATATATATATATATATATATATATATATATAGTGTATGTGATTTTAAAAAGTTAAAAACATTATCAAATATGATCACTACTACTAGTTAAATGTTCATCAAATATAACGATTTGTGAATTTACATACTAAATTGTAACCTAAAAACAAGGATATAAATATTAGCTGGGGAAAAAAACACAATGTTCTACCTTAGGATAAAAATAACTAGAAACGTAAACAAGAATTTCTATAAATTATCATGCCCTACTTCCTTACATATATATTAAACTAAAATTTGCAAATACAAAAACAAACTTTTAAAAGATTTCTTTCAAAATAAATTTAGCTGCAATATTACCTTGGCTTTCTTACTTTTGTTGACAGCCTGAAAAAGATTGAAAATGAACAAGAGAGTATTTAATTCAGTGCAATTAATTTTTTTATAAAGTTTAATATTACTGCCATTCATGTTTATTTCTACTGTCACTGAACCAATGACTAATCTTATCACAGACAATCAGTGAATAATTATGAAATTGCATCTGGAGAACCAAGTTTGTCCCACTTTAGACCAACACAGTTGCTTCTTTCCCCCCAAAAAAACAATAAAACATACATTTATCCCAAATGTCAAAATTGGAATATATCGAATTTGTTTAACTGCATGGTAATATTTTCTGACAGGATGCTGAATATGGCCTTCATGTTTGCAATCCAGTTTTGAAAAGCAAATTTTAAAGTAAATAGTGTCTCGCCAAGAATTCTTACCCAATCACATTAACATTAGGGGACATAAGCCTGCTACCTCACAAATCCAGCCCTACTAGACAATAACTCTTATGAATTACCTCCCCCTGCCACTGCCAGGTTTGGTAATTTTTTTTGTTTTTATGTCAGTATGTGACTGAAATAAGTATTTTCGGAGAAACACGATTTACTAAAAAAATTTGCTTTCTTCTTTAATACATTCCCCAATCACATTAACATAACGATACTAGGAAACTGGAGTGAATGCCAAGTATCTAACCATTATCTTAAGTATCCTTCAAGGGAATGATGGCTGGATTCCCCATGCTAATGATGACCTGTTCTCCCAATTACACAGGCACCACAGCCTAGGGCCACAGGATGAAAATATAAACCCTTTGGATGACCCACAATATGGGTTGATAAAATGATTAAACCTTTTGGATGACCCACAAACCAGGATAGAAAAATCAATAATCCTTTGGATGACCCATGAGCCAGGATAAAAAAAATCATGAACCTTTCAGGATGACCCATGCACTGGCATGAACAAATCATAACTCCTTGGGATGACCTAAGGAAAAGGATATAAAAAATCATAACCCTTTGGGTGACCCATGAACCTTTTGAATGACCCATAAACTAGGATGAAATATAATTATAAGCGAAGCAATTTGCAGAATGTATGCTAATATTTCAAAATTGACGAAACGATCAATGGAATGCTCTAAAATAGCACATTATGTCTACAAGCCTTATTTTCATTTCTTTTGCTCTAAAAGAGTTATTTAACTCTACTGGTTCTTATTGCAAAAATAGTTCTGATATGCGGACAAAAAAGAATGATCAGATACCTTCTGTGCCTTGTTTAATTCTTTCTCAAGATTCTCATAGGATTCCTTAAATCCAACCAATTCTGGAAATAAAAGGAAATTTTTTAATTAATTTGTTTCTTTAATGATTTTTTTTATAGTAATGATGTGTTAGCAACTTTCAGGATGATAACACCAGTACAAGTTATCACTGAGATAAAAATTGCATTTTGAGAAATTTTAAACAGTGATCATTTACATTAACAACATTATCCTATCAAAACAATAACAACTTCAATGAGCAACTTTATTCATGGAATGCCACTCAAAAATCAAGTACGGTTTATTGGAACAATTTAATGACAACTTCACTGTATCTTAACCCAAGTATGTATGCAAACAAGTTCTGCCATTCAAGCTGACATTCTATACATTACAAAATAAGTTTCCAAGGCAAAAATCATATCAAACATCAATAATATTGAAATACTAACCTCTTTCCTGTTTCCTGCACTTTGAATCTAATTCATAGTTGATAGTCCTTAATTCAAGAAGTTGTAGCTGTAAAAGCAAGCAAATGTATTTTTTTAAATTACTATCAGGTTGGGTAAAATGTCAATTTACATTGAATTAAAATCCAAAAGATCTACAAAATCTCCACCTAAATACAGTTGTGTTCTTTGCTACTGATGCAGTGAATCATCAAATTATCCTATACATTATATGATAAAGGTGGACAAATGGTCTAAAGCATTCACCGTTACGAATAACTGGCATCTCATCTCAGTCTGTGTAGGTTTGAGTCTTGGGTAAGCAAGAAAGCTTGCCAGTAGCTTCCAGTGGGTTGGTGGTTCTTTCCAGGGTTTTCTTCCTCCACAAGTTATACTGGCCACTAGCATAGTCACACTGTCACACATTTGATAAGCTAATTCAAAATGACAGAAGACTGACAGAAGAGACAAGTTTAAATTTCTTACAGTGATTGATATAGTATTTTTGCCTGTTCCCATGTCTGTTGCTCCAAAGCCAAAAAAAAAGATTTCTGAAAGATGTGTTTACCAAGAAAATGGTTCAACTGCATGTTCTATGCCATGTATTGCATTATAAATGCCCACAAAGACATTTAGAATCTAGTCTCACATAATCTGGTGCCAAAATAACAAGATCACTTGTCTGGCAACATTTAAAGTTAAAATTTTCTAAGAAAGCTGGAAAGTACTTGTTAACCATGTCATTTGATGGGATTGTACTTCAAGTCTGTTCAAAAGTGGATCTGAAATGTAGCTTTCAGAGTGGCAACAATCAAGATTACGTGAACAGTTTATGTGCAACTCATTATCCAATTTGTCTAATATACTGATGAGGTAAACCTAAATTCCAAGTCTGGTTTACATCCAAGTTCATGTTACAATCAACCAATATTAACTATGCCACTGGGGCATATTCTGGAATTTTCATGTACTTTAGAAATGAGATAATATGTTCCTGATGCATGCATGAACAATCTAGCAAATTGAGCCACATAACAAAAGTCACCTCAACTGAATTGGCTTAGTCATTAAATCATTTTACATATTCTAAAAGACTACATTCAATTAACTTCTTGATTAAACAGGCCAGCCTTTTTATTAGCTATAAAATAACCATGTCAAAATTAAAAGTCACAGGCGAATTCAATGCAACAATTTAACAGAAAAATGTTAACAGTGCTGTAAAAGTAGACAAATACAATATTAAAATTACTACAAGTAAAAAAATGTTTGACTTGGCTGCCTGTAGCAAATGACATGGATCGATTAGGACTCAGTCTAGTAATGTAAGTCTGTGTCATAAATTCTTATTAAATACAAATTTTCAAACTATCAACCTGAAAATATGCTGAATGTAGAAGGCTTACTCCAAAGATTTTTTTAAACCCCACACCCCAAGTACATGCTAGAAAATTAAATTCAACAACCAAAAATGCCAATTTAATTAAACATTTTGATCCCCCTAAACAGTGTCAACCTTTTTCACCAAAAACTACTGGACATAACCCACAACCTTAAGTTACCCATGAAAAACATGGACTTAACAGCGTAACTGCATAATCCTCATGCTTTTATCAATTATCATATGTGGCTACAATTCATAGAGAGACACACACTAGAAACTGGGGACCTGTTTTGAAAACTGGGGTGCTGACTAAATATTCATTAAACTCCTCAGCCTAAATGCAGATCCAAACTCAGACTTTGATTCTTTGGGAACATTAAAACATCTTTTATTTCTATGAAACTCTTCTCCATATTTAAAAGCATTCATCTGGGTGAATCAAACTCTGAAATCTCTAATATGTTTATCTTACATGAATATCATATCTGAAGAGAACTAAAACCTGGGTCAAACATCTGCCATTTGTATCATTCCTGCTATTTTCAGACTCTTCTCTTGATCAAATTGATAACCAAACTCTATCCTGTCATCGTCTAATTTCTGATATTTTGCTGGTGGCAAGATGCCTTGCAAAAACTGACATCTTTCCAATTGTCACAATACAATTCATTTAATGCTTATCAATGATATAATATTAAAACACATTCTATATAATAAAAAAAATTATTTGTTGAGTCAGCCAATACAATCTTTTCTGATTGATGGCCTTAAGCTCTAGATGTTATGTCATGAATCATCATTAATAATGAAATCAATGTTCGGGTCCAGACTAGTTCTATATGCACAAGACTGTTTTGAAAATAATCAAACTAATTGACTTTTGGGGCAGGTAACACAGATCCATTTCAGCTGGAAGCAATTATTGCACCATATCAAGTGCAGGTTGTTGGTTGATACTCAATTAATACAACAAGCAGATCAATTAACCATGAAATGTAATGTAGTCTCATGTTTTATATAAAACAACTAACTCCAAGACAACTTTTTAACTATTAAACCACTAAATTTTGTAACTTCAACAAGTTGGAAGTCCAAGTTACCAGTTTGTGACTCATCTTACAGATCATGGACATCTTCAGACTTGAAAAGACAATTTCTGTCCATGTGTTGAGTTCATACAATAAGATGCTGTGTTCAGTATGGTGGCTTATTATTCTTCAACTGTTTAGAGGACACTGACAGTCTTTTTGGTAAGACCTTGGGTTTGTTTTTAGCTGGAAAAATGCATGTGTGCATTTTTATGACCATGAGCAAAGTGGGGGCCAAAAGCATCCAGGTGTAAGACACACCCAGCTGCTCCATGAATAAATAAAGGATCCAATTAGTACCCCTTTGAAAATATGTGTAATAATAATTAATATTAGCTAATTATTCTGACTTCAACTGTAGGAAATTTCCGCTGCTCAAATGGAGTAATGACAGCCAGCGTTTTAGTGATCGCTTGGCAAAATCAATTAACTCATGTTAGGACCTTTCTAATGTAGGTAAAAACAAGGCATATATTCACTTAAGACAAAACTATTTCTCTCAATTAAAATAAAATTATATGGAAATCGAAAAGATAAATTCCTTTTTGAAGGGTGTTTTTATACTAATTTAATACAATGTATGATTTAATTTAGTATGAGAGTTTTACAAAGTACTTATTGTCTTTCGGTTTCATTAAAACAGTGTTATAGTTAACCACATCCTCTAATCTAGATAAGTACACCTGGAATTTACACCCGATGCCATGTCAACTCTTCCTATTCATTTGATCTCGGTGTTAAACAAGCTCTGGACAATCTTTTTTCATGCCCCTTTAGTTTCTTCCCAATTGATAGGAATCTTATTTTCTTTAGTTTTTCCATAAAATATATAGTCAAAACGTATGGTTTAGTCATGCGTATTATTCATTATTTTCATCACGAAAACTTCATCGAAGACTGTCCAGACCTTCGTTTGTCACTGTAATGAAAAATCTAAACAATAACAACCTGCATCCGATGAAACTCCTCCTCCGACAAGGACGACGCCATTTCTTGTTTTGACGTTTAAATAATTCAGAGACGAAATCCTTCCCGAAACATTGTCACGGATTATTTGAGCACAAACGCAAATAACTGGTAAATCTGGCAAATAGTATTTCGTGTAAATAACAACTATGTCAGTAAATACAATTAAATTTAATGGAGATTATTTTTTCACAAATCCTTTCTATTAGATGATGATAACAATACAAAAAATTATATTAATTACTTTCATGTTGTTATTGTATTTTATATCACATTATATGTGGAGATGTATAACACAAACATTTATGCGATTCAAATACATGTACTAGAAAATGAATACCAAAAAACATAAAGGTAAATATTACTGTGGGCATACATTGGATTTTATGCTATCAAAAGGTAATACAAAGATAAAACACCATATTATAAGTTGTGATGATCAAAATTAAATCATGGAAAACTTAATTTATGTCCATGGAGAAGAGTGAGCACATCCGTCTGGTAATTTAGCAGGTGAAAACCGTCATATAATACAGATAGGTGAAATCTGTAGGTCATAGTCACCTGTTAAAATTTGGACCAATGTTATCTCTATGCAATTTAAGGTATGACATAACTGCTACTGATTGTCTGCCATGATGATTGTATTGAGTATACCCAGATTAATAAATATATATTTATTAAACACCCCAGCTATAAATAAATTCAAATTTGTCTAGTAATGCATTACCTATTCATTTTTAACGTCATAGCTGATATTTAAGAACACACTTGCTAAAACGGGGAAATAGTGTATAATCGATAGTCTTCGTCAATGTTAATATCAAAATGTTTATTCCGATACAAAAACCGTTTGTGACAAATTAAAGGCACTTAGCCATATTAAAGTCTATTTTTAAATTCTAATTGATAAAGTTTGAATGATATGATCAATAAAATGTTCTTAAAAATTTATGTCGGGAATATGATTTTATTGTCAACGCATGCGCAATATTCGCAATATTCCCGATAGAACAGAAAAACGATAGCCATAAACGGAGACATAAAATGCATTTGTAAGTCACCCAAACGAAATAAGTAGCCATGTACTGAGATTAAGTGTATCCTAGTCTACGATCTGAGTTCATGGAGTCTCTGACGTATTAGTAAACATAAAGCTATCTTCATTTCCATTCCTACTTTGTCTACACATCTTGCTCTACATACATGAAGCTCTTGCAATCCAACAAGGCTTTCAGTATAGATCTATGATGAAGAGCTGGGTCAAAGGTCAAAGATCTTTTTTATACCATTTCCAGCATAAGACAGGGACATGATACATAACAGAGATTCTTTAAAAATAGATAATGTCTTACTACCAGCACAAATATTGTTCACTAAGTATATTTGTTATAAAAAGTAATTCGGATACAGAGATATACTGAAATACAAGCCGACAGACAGACACATTGATACCTGGTCGAATTAATTCAGCACAGTGTGCAAAGAAATTAATCTTCACATAGATTATAAATTATATAAATAGAAACATAATACATAGAACTGGTTACAAAAGCAAAAATCAAAGCTCCAAAACTTTTAAGACAAAGCCTAATAAAGGTAGACAAGAGAAAATATCAAACAATGTAAAAATCATAAATAAATCAGTGTGCTGACATTTTATGAAGCAAGACACTCGAACTTGTGTAAATAAGGGAATGTGACAGCAAAATAAAGAAGAAAAGCTTCCTTACATAGGTAATAAGTGGTTCTTTATTTCTTATCTACAAGGGACGTCATTTCAATTTTGGGGGAAGGGGGGCAGGAGGAAAACCTTGACGGGCATGTTAATTTTCGTATATAGACTACATCAATTGTATAGCTCATGCAACTTCAGAGATCAGCGACTAAGAATATTGCTTCGGATCTACCTCTTCTAAAATGTGTAAGAAAATCTTTAGCAGGGGCCTTTTTTATCAATACGAAGTGAAACGTATGAATAAGCAAAAAAAGCAAAATTTAAACAGAATCATCAAGAGTAAAGGCATGTACATTACCTCAAGGAAATACAAACTAGTTCAGATTGTATTGCCATTGAATTGCAATCGACACATTGTAAGGAACAATAACCAGACTGCAACATGTATGTGCTAGACCCTGAGGCTAATAATTCCGCGTCATAAATGTACGAAGGTCAATCCTGCGAATAATGAGGTGTCAAGCCACTTATTTGACATGGTCATAATAACTCGTGACTGGTGCCTTATTTTGTTCAAGCCAGTTATATAACATGACCATAACATGTATGGTTCACAGGAAAATGATGAAATCCTGTGTTCGGATCAAAGGAACATGAAATGGGAGTCGTAAAGAACCCTTGACAGACTGCTGGGGAGGGGACAGTGTCTGCTAATTATGCGACTCAGGGTTGAATCAACATCCACTCGCAGTTTCGAAAGGCGTCGCCACCACTGGACTTGCAAGCTTAAATCTATTATCTTAAGAACTAAATTCAATCGTTGCTAAACCATCTTGCGGGAATTATAAGGGAAGATAAGCTACTCCGACGTCATTCGAACTTGGTGGGAGAATTTTTATTCTGTAAATTACAAAGTAGCTTCATAACAGGAAGATTTTAGAAACCAGAGGAATTGTAGGAGACAGATGAAAATATTCTAGTACAGTTTGTCCCAAGTCTCTGGGAGACAAAGAAAACGGAAGAACGGAGGCAGAAGCATAATACAGATGGGTAGGAACACATGACAGGAGAACAGTCTATCACACTAAGTAAAATGATGAAATAGGGCGGGACTTTGTCGAGTGAAAGACGAGTAAAAAGGTTTTAAATCTGAATTTTATTTGAGACATTACTTTTATTGAATGATATTAAATTGTTGCTTATTTGAATTTAATATTTTGTCTATTCATTAATTTAACTGTCGGCATCGCTGACTGTGGGCTCGGAGCTTTGCATCTCTATATAATTGTTTCAATTTCTGACAAAAAAGAGCCAGGGCAGGTCATCTGTTTTAATTTAATATAATATTGGGACTACTTCACCTCGAGCTAGTTAACGAGAAACCTTTACAGCAATCTAGACAGTATGGTTTTTTATTCACTGCATTGAAAACTATCTGGACAAATATCATAATTAGGAAAATCCGTACATTTAGTTCTGTAAAGGTCTTAACTATTAGACTAATTATACATCTCATACAAGATGGCGAGATGACCGTATATATGGAATTTTACAAAGAGTAAGATTTACAAACATAATAAAAACTGATGTAATTGAACATTTGTTTTACATTTGACGTACTGAATTTGGCAGGTAATAAGCTAAAACGACGTGGATGTTTGATAGTACTGAACTTTAGAGTCACATTTTGTGGTAGACATTCTGGGATGTAAAATTGGGAACTTGCAACGAATGTGCAGTAAGGCTTCATCTTTGATGATTCCGGAAAGTTGTACGCCATCGCTTAACTGCTCGAAATAGGCTCTTCCGATTTTGTGCTATATTTATGATATTTGTGCTTGTTCTCTATCATCGTCTACATTATTGTGTTTCATCATGCGTTGGCTGTTCCGTTCGTATGTGTTAATTCGTCTCCTTGTTTTGGAAACGAGAACAATTAGAATTTTTCTCAGCTGTTTTGTCCCAATGTTAAGACGTCATTTGTTTTTGAATAAACCGCCGTCACGTGACCGCTTACAATCCGACGTACCCTCATTAATTGGATTAAATGACTACACCTTGGTTCTAGATACTACATTGTGCTCAAGATTAAACGAACTGGGAATGCATTCATCATTTCTTAAATATAAACGGAAGTGAATAAAGAAACGTTCTTTCAAAGCTGCCCAGCGTAGAACAGGAAGAAGAATTCCAGTTATCTCCCTTTCGCCCGTAACGGATAAACAACTTAAAAATCCTGCCGTTAATTTTAATAACCTGGTTCAAATTTCTCTTAAATCGTCAACCGTTGTGTCAACTGTCCCAGGGATACCACTACGTGTTGCATTATTCAACGCTCAATCAGTAGGATCACCGGAAAAGCGCACAGAACTTGTTAATATATCGACGACCAGAATATTGACGTCTTCTTCCTGACAGAAACTTGGTTACATTCCGCAGGTGATGAATGTAAGTGTGCGGATTTAACACCCAGCGATTACTCGATCAAGTCGTTCCCCCGCAACTCTCGCGGAGGTGGAATTGCTGTAGTTACAAAGAATTCCAAGATCAAATGCCTTAAGTACAACACAACCTTCAGTTTCTGCCACACATCGTTTGAACTAGTCCAAACAACGCTCACACTGGAACAAAGGTTAGTCCATTTTTTCTGTCTCTACCGTCCTCCTCCTAGTAGAAAAAACAAGCTGACTGAATCTCTCTTTTTGGAGACGTTTCCAAATCTTCTAGAGTATGGAAATTCGATAGGTGGCAACCTAATTATTCTTGGAGATTTCAACTTTCACTTTGACTGTCCTGGTCAACCATACATGTAAAAACTCCTAGATTCCATTCATGTTTTCAATCTTAAACAGTCAGTTAACCAACCTATCCCTTAAAATTGGTCACATTTTAGAACGGTTTCTTTATAGACCTGATGATAATATTCTGCAATCCACCCTTGTATCCCACGAACTTGCATCGGATCACCTCTGCATTGTATGCCGTCTCGACATATCAGTCCCTGATCCTCCATCTCTATTTGCTACTAAGTGAAACCTCCGTATGATAAATAGAACCAAAATCATGCATGACATCCAAGAAAACCTAACAACTTTCTTACATCCAACAGCGGAAAAACTTGATAACTGCCTGCGTTCATTGCATGAAAAACATGCCCCAGCCACCAAATGCGGAGCATCAATAAAAAAAAAAAGTGTTCTCCATGGTACAGCAGTGTTAGGGACCAGCTTTGCACTGCTAAAAGACATCGCCGAAAAGCAGAGAGGCTTTGGCTTTCCACCGGACTCACTATTCATATTCATAAACAAATCTACGAAGCCGCTAAGAAGAACGTCACAAACATAGTCCATTTAGCCAAATCATCCTACTACAGCACTAAGATCACGGAGAGTTCCAGCTGCAAAGAGCTCCTCGAGATAACTAACAAATTAATGTCAAGGAACAAATGTACACCACTTCCAACATGCTTCTCTCCACAAGACCTACCAGACCAATTTGCAAATTTCTTCGATGACAAAGTACAAACCATTAGAGATTCGCTTGACAGCACAATTTCAACTGATTCATCACCATACAGTCATGATGCAGAATTTCAGCGACAACTGTTAGCATTTGAACCTGTTTCTATTGATTTAGTACGGACAATCGTGATGGAAAGTGCACCAAAATCTTGTGAACTTGATCCAATTCTGACATCACTGCCGCTTGAGTGCTTAGACCCAAAATTGCCTTCACTAACTGATATTATTAATATCTCTCTCTCATCGGGGGAATTCCCATCATTTTTCAAAACTGTCATCGTAAAGCCACTGCTGAAGAAACCAACACTGGACCATAACGATTTAAAGAACTACCGCCCAGTTTCTAATCTCCCTTTCATATCAAAAATCTTAGAAAAGGTTGTTCTAACTCAACTTGTATCTCATTTGAATTCAAACACTCTTTTTAACAATGTACAGTCTGCATATCGCCCTTGCCACAGTACGGAAACTACTCTTCTGAAAGCATTTAATGACATTCTCTCTGCTTTGGATAGTGGAAAGATTACAGTCCTCACTCTCCTGGATTTATCTGCAGCATTTGACACAATAGACCAAGATATATTATTTCACCGTCTCCAGCAGTACAGTAGTTCAAGTCCTACTTAGTTAACAGGACATAAATTATATCTGCAAATGGAATACACTCCAGCCCAATTGATGTATGGTGTGGTGTTCCACAGGGATCTGTTCTTGGACCTGTTCTCTTCATTCTGTATACTCAGCCGCTCTCAAGTGTCATAGATCATCACCCAGTGTCGCACCAATTGTATGCTGATGACACCCAAATATACAATTCTAGCCACCCAACAGCAGTTGATGTTACCATCCATGGAGTAGGGAAGTGCATTTCTGATGTGAAATCATGGATGACATATAACATGCTGCAGATGAATGATGATAAAACTGAGGCTATTCTGATCACAACACAAAGACTTTCTCATTCACATCATTTACCTCAGACAATAAATATCAGCAACACCAACATTAAATTCTCACAGTACGGAACCTAGGCGTTATTCTAGACAGTACTCTCACATTGCACCAACATGTCATGAACATATGCAAGGCTGCATATCTTGAATTGAGACACATTAGTTCTATTCAAAAATATCTTTCAGTTGATGCCACTAAAACACTTGTGTGTTCATTAGTACTTTCAAGACTGGACTATTGCAACTCAATTCTGTCTGGTTCATCACAATATTTACTCCAGAAACTTCAAAAAGTTCAAAACACAGCTGCACGGATCATCTTTAGAGTACCTCGAACAGAACACACCTCACCACTGCTCTGTACCCTACATTGGCTATCAATTCGATACAAAATCAAACACAAAATTTGTTCTCTGTGCTATGTTTCAATGACAGACTCCAGTCCAACATACCTATCCAGCCTCACCCATGTTTATACACCAGCTAGATCCTTATGCTCTTCTTCTGATAATCATATATTCATTGTTCCCAAGGTGAAAACAAAGTCATATGGATAACGTGCGTTCGCACACCAGGGCCCGGCGATGTGGAACGAATTACCCATTGAAATTAGACACAAAGACACAGTGGTCCCTTTTAAGAGTGCTCTTAAGACTCACCTGTTTCGACTGCAGGGACAAACTTAGCGACCTAATCATGTTTTGTATCTTATGTTTTCAGCATGTTTTTATGTTTTCTAATTTCATTGTGTTTGTCACTTGTTGTTCTGTAGTGTAGTCATATCATTATTGATGGTGTAAAGCGCTTAGAGCTTTTAAAGATTATGCGCTATACAAAGTCCTCATTATTATTATTATTATTATTATTATTATTATTATTATTATTATTATTATTATTATTATTATTATCTCAACAAAAGATCAAATTAATTTTACAATGAGCGCATTCGCTCTATATTTATGCTGTAATAAATTTGGAGTATGCAAATTTGATAGCGCTCCGTTTTTAAGCAATTCTTAGATTTATTTGTGTGATTATTGGGATTCGGCGCCATGGAAATATTCCTAGCCCGAAATAATTAGCCAGTTAATAGGAGCAATGTCACAGAGCCGAATGATGCCATGGTTCGTTAGTAGTGAATAATTTAGGTCCAAACTGAATGACTGTCCCTAGCTGGAATAACATAGTCCATATTAAAATCTAGTGGTGTATAATAGTGTTGTGGTTGAGATGGCAGTATTTACGGTAGGAAAACAGTAAATTACACAATATAATCAATAAGTAGGGACTTGGTAGATACCGCTTATATGTCCATAGTGGAAAATAGGTGTAGTTATATTAGAGTAATACGCCGGTAAAACTGTACTTTGACTGGCCTAGGGTCTCAGAGTTAAATAGTTCCCAGTGAGAAAGGGGATACTAGTGTATTTTCTATGGTATAATCGGCTGGCGGTACGGAAATCTGAGGATGGTGGAGAAAAACCATGCAAAGTTGCGGTTAATGGACTTTTGGACAAGTTGTTATAACTGTGGTCTCGAATTGATTAGAGTAAAATTTAGTATATAATAGCAGACACGTCTGACTATCTAATTTATAACTCAAATTGTATGGAAGTCTTTGGAAATTTGGGAGAAACATATGACTGCGGGATTCGCGCCAGGTTTTTGACACCGCTCGTTCAAGTGAATACCCCTGTAACAATATGTTATTATCCATCTTGAATTAGCTCCAGTGTCACTAGAGCCAATATTCTATCCAGAACATTACTGCAGGGCAGCGTCAAGGGTAGCAGAAGGAGAGGTAGACAGAGAAAAAAGTGGACTGACATCACAAAATGGACCAGGAAAAGTTTTATGGAGACACAGGCATTGGCACATGATCGAGACAAGTAGAGGGAACTGGTCAGATGCTCAGCAGCACATTGCCTCAAGGACCACACTAGGTCAAGAGACTGATGATGACGATGACGATGATCACTGAATTAGAATAGGCATTCCGATGGCATGTAAACATTCTTCTTTCATTCACAACAAAGGCCACACATTCGAGTCGTTGCGTCCTCCGTGTCTGTCCATCTGGTGTCAGATTTTGATTATACTGTTTTAATGAGGGGGGAGGGAAATATATATTGTTTGCTTCAAGGGGTCATCATCAAACTTTACACGCCGGTGAGTGAGGATGGGGTGGTATAAGGGAGGGGTATCTCTTGAAATTATGGTAGAAAGTTTAAGGTCACTGGCAGTATTTTTTAAAATTTCAGTCTGTGGTCATTGGTTAATAACTTTGATCCGATAGTACTATGTATCATTGTCAAGAACAGACAAAGAGTGATACAAATACTGAGACTAGTGTGGAGGCAAAGAGATCGAAGGTTAGAGTCGAAATGATCGGTTTTTTGTTGGGGGGAGGGGAGTGTATGTAATAAAAATAAAGCTCCATCGTAACGCGAAAGAGTCCGATGATGGCCCAATTAACAGAGCTATTAACATAGGTAGACTAAAGAGTCCGATGATGGCCCAATTAACAGAGCTATTACCATAGGTAGACTAAAGAGTCTGATGATGGCCCAATTAACAGAGCTATTACCATAGGTAGACTAAAGAGTCCGATGATGGCCCACTTAACAGAGCTATTACCATAGGTAGACTAAAAACAAGAGGCTTTTGACTGGCTTGTAAACAATAACATTAACATTTTGTGTTTTGTTTTCAAGCTCATTTGCTGTTAAACTTCACCTCATCAAGGCATTAAACGAAATAAAATGCTTTGTTGGCGGAGTAGACAAAATTTATTTCTTACAAAAATACTTTGTCAAAATCTTTGATTTTGGCAACAGTCATTCATCAATTTAGATTTACCAAATTCTCCATTCTATACAGAACATGAACTAAATGATTTTTTTTTCCATTTTATTTTGGGGCGGTAAAGCAGAGATGCAAGACTCGTAGATTCTTTTAAAGGCATTAGTGTTGCATAACATTTTTTCCAGATTCTGTGTCTTTTCTAAATGAAGATGATTTATGGCACAATTATTTTCTAAAAACATTTGGAATTTCAATGTATATAATTAAAGTAATTGGAAAATAAAATGACAAAGAAATTATTTTTTTAATCTAACAAATATACATATTTGATCGTTGTTATTTACCGTATCACTATGAACAAATGTAACATCAACTGTTTAAGACTGCTTGACTCAACAGAAGATTCATTTTGGTAAGACAGACAATAGCAAGTCATACGAAAAATGGAGAACAAATAGTGTTGTCCTTATTCATCATAGTTTGGATGCGAAATGAAATTCATTAAGCTTTGATTAAATAAAACGAAAAACAAACAACAACAAAACAAAAAAACAAAAAATAAACAAACAAAAAACCCACAAAATAATAATTGTATACAGTACATTGCTCTTACCGCAAATACATCAACCACGTGGAAAAGAAGAATTATACTTTGTTTTGAAAGTGGAACTAGTTTGCTTGCAGTGTTAAAGTTTCACTCCTTTAAGGCATGAGAAAGGAACGCACTTAATAGACCTGATAAGAATGAAAGATACGAAAAGTATTACCCTAAGTTTAGAATTACACAAAAAGATTGATTTTTTTTTTTAAATTCTTGCAAATTATGTTATATACATTTTATGCTGTGCATTAAACGTTCCAAGTTTCACCAATTACAAAAAATGATATATACTCACGTAATTAAAATGCTATAAATTATGTAGCCAACGTGAAAAAAGAACTTATGAGCTATAAAAAGTGGACTTTTTGTCAACCTTTGGTATCTTATGGGTTTATTTTGTTTATGTCATCATAAAGCTGTCTCTTTTAATGTGTTATATTTTGCATTATGCATCTTTGCAATTTATATGATATTACAACTCAAGAAAACTGGTTTGCATGCGAGGATATCTTTGTGTGTGTGTGTGTTGTTGTTGTTGTTGCTGTTGTTGTATTAGGGTTTAACGCCATTTTTCAACACACGCTAGGCTATACATGGCGGGTGGTATTATTGGTGGAGGAAGAACCTCGGAAAAAACCCGGAAAGAAGCACCGACCCACGAGAAGCTACTGGCAAGCTTTCTCACATAACTACATTAGCTGAATCTTACACTCGAACCCATGCAGACAGGTGTGTAACGGAAAGCGCTTTAGACCACTCGGGGCCCTTGTGTGTGTGTGTGTGTCCCCGTAAGTATGTGAATACATATGGGCGCCCGCACACCTCTAAACAGTATTTGGCTTACATCAGTAAAACTTAAAAGCTGGTAACAGGCTATTTGGGCTCAGACGTCTGACTTACTCTGCTATGTTAAAAATCCAAATCAAACACATTCACTACAAACATGTTTAACTTCAGTTCCAGGTAAAGATCCAGTCTTTATTTTGACTTTAGAAACTTCCAGAAAGTAAATTTGCTATTCATTATTTCCAGAAAATGGTAAATGCAGCCTGTGTCAAGTAGAGGGATATATGATCTTTTTAAAATTAGGATTATTCATTCTTGTCTTAACATCCAAAGCATAATCAGGTCTTACTTTTGTGTTCAGTTTTTAAATTGGTTGGATTAATTTAAAGTATTTCTTTGCTGGAATTACAAACTGCTCAATAATAGTCTTGGTCTAACTCATTAATTTGGAATTATAGTGAATTCAGACATGGTCATTATGGATTATATTAGATAAAATGACTATTAATACACGAACATATCCAGACCATAGGCACATTAGCATATTTGAGACTACAGGGCACATCAACACATTTATCAAAATTTATTTGGAATACCATTGGAATTCAATTGGAACTTCATACATTTGGACTTGTGATAGAACTTTGAATACTATTTTTTAATCAAGTTATAATACTGTAAGTTCTTTTGAAATTTTCACTTTGTAATCTCAGGAAATATATATTATTTTGTTGAATTTTACAAATATTGCTGGTTTTTGCTCTTTTCTGTTATTTAGTTTAAGACATTGTGGTCACAACAGGTGTCAATGCAATGTATTAATTTATATGAATGTTACTGATATCTGTAACTATTGATGGACTGAATTTAATTAATGACTAGTCATTTATCCTCTCTTGTGTTTAGTACGTCTTTATTTCCATTTCATTATTCTGGCTATGAATTGGTTTCATTATGTCAAAGACAAAAATTTCAAGCACTTTAGCTTCATTAAATCTTGTAAAGCCTATAAAAGAATGTACGATTTAGTGTGAATAGCAAAGCTATGCCATTATAGCAGTAACTTTGCTATCATTTTAGATACCTATTGAATTCTGTTTCATATCTGTATACGTTCTTCACTGCAAAGCAGCCTGCAGCAACAATCAAATTATTGCATCCTTAATTCTGAGGTCTATTGAATTTCAACTTGAATTTAATTTTAACTTCAATTAAATGTGTCCTCAGTCTTGTTGTCCTACCTGCTGTACAGACACACCTTACCATTAAGTGACAATGAAACTCGTACTCAGTATGTCTACTGATCTCTCCAAAATATTTTCCTTGCCAAATATGTCTGACATCTCATCACTGGAAAAAGTGACATAAAAGTTTATCTCATTTTTGCTCCTCTTCTTGAAATCCTAATCACTATTCACAACTAAACATTTCAAACAAACAATGATACAATTTTGAAAAGGTAGCAAATGATACAATTTTGAAAAGGTAGCCAATGATACAATTTTTTAAAAGGTAGCCAAGAACATTTAACAGCTGGACATATTCATTCAGCCGTTTTTTAAGTTATCAATATAAAAAAATTGTACCTAATATTCTGGTGAAATATAGTCATGTGACTGAAAAATCACTTACCACAGTTTAATGAAACGACACGAGTAAAATCATAAAAGCTCATTTTCTAAAAATAATTTTTTATTATTAAGTTGCAGGCTAAACATAATTTCTCAACAACTACATACATCTGTGTGCATTTCTTTTATTTGTCAATTAGAACCAGTTTTTTAAACCTTCATTATTCTAATAATAGATTGCAGACAAATTTTTGTCTTACGGCACCAAGGATGTTACAAACATTCGATGTGCCAGAATTCTGCTATGGGTAAAGTACTGAGTACAATTTTTTTTTCTTCTTTCATTTCCATCTTGGAAGAAGAAAAAAAAAATTTTAACTCAAGGAGCTTATACAGGTAAATTTCAGGAAGAGGGATATCAATGACAAGTCTAAATAATATCACGATACTCTGCTTAGTGATAGAATAATCTTATTACCATAGAAACATCAAATTCAAATTGAACTGTTAACAGAGCACATTAAAAGGCTTGCACTCTGAATAATGTTTTAAAATGGGAGCCATTGATTATCATTGTACATGCCAAATTATCATGTTTTAAAATGGGAGCCATTGATTATCATTGTACATGCCAAATTATCATATTTTAAAATGGGAGCCATTGATTATCATTGTACATGCTAAATTATCATGTTTTAAAATGGGAGCCATTGATTATCATTGTACATGCCAAATTATCATGTGCATCAATTATATTTTATACAAATTTAAAAAAAAAGACTTTGTATATTTTAGTGTGAGATTGTAAAGTTGTCTACTAGCTTTAATATCACCAAATGACTTTGAAGACAATACCATGTCCAATAAGATTTAAGCAAGAAAAAACTTTGAGATTTCCAATAAAAATAGCAAGATAAAACTTGATGAGATTTCCTATAAAAAAAAAAAGCAAGAAAAAACTTCAGAATATAAACGGATTCTTTAGCTCTTGCAACGACTCATTAAAAACAGCTTTTATTGTTGATTCAGATCCCTGAAAAACAATTATAAAAACAATCATCATATTCAACCAGTGACCCTGCAATTACTCTGCCAAGTTATCATTTGCATCAATTATATTTTACATACATTAAATTCCACTGATCACTTAAGAACTATTAGAGCACATAAATATAAGTTCCAGTTTGCATCAGCTTCCAAAATGCTATATAAGGGAAAGGTAGAAGAAAAAGTGTAAATAATAATAATAATAATAATAATAATAATAATAATATAGCATAAACAACAATAATGGAGTCAAATGTTAATAGTTTTTATTTGATTGAAACAAGCAGTCCACACTAGCCAATACTGAATATTAACAACTCTCTCAACAATCTCAAAGGTGAAATTAATTACATGTAACTAGCTACAAGGAATAAGAGTGAATACTTTAAAATGGCATCATGTAATGTTAGTGGATGTAGATAAAGGAATGATTTTCATGACATCTACTATTGACAAAATATGATAAGGTACTGTACTAGTGTTATAAACACCTAGTTTGCTAACTTAAATGCAAAAAATGACATACCAACTGCTTGCCAGTTAACTTTTATGGAAAACATATTTGTTTACTAAAATAAAAATGGTGGTACTTTCATTTCAATGTCATATCAAATGATAAGGGTGGAAAGAACTCTTATCCATAAAATAGGGTTGATATAAAATATTGACCTGTGACCTTAACCTTGAAGATAGCAATTAAAATGTAGTTAAAACACACCTTCTAATGACGATGCTCAAGTACAATAGATTTCATACCTTCATCTAAATAATCTTTAAAGTTATAGATTGGAAGTAAAAGTGCGATGGAAAATGTAAAATACTGAGCCTTGACCTTGATGACAGGATTCCCAATATGGTATGCAAGTAGTGACAACGTACAAGTATACAAATTTGGTATACCTTAATCACAAACATATTTAACGTACAAGTATACAAATTTGGTATACCTTAATCACAAACATATTTAAGGCGTGGATGAAAACAATGACCCTAAATGTACCATCTGACTGAACATCTACTGTTGATGTTGTATAAATATATCAAATTGATTTCATCCTATAATCTCAAAATATTCTTGAGCTGAAGTAAAAATATGGTCAGTGGATTAACAGAACCAGAGAAAAGGCAGGGGATCAAAAAAGGTCTGTAGGGACATGCCAGTGAATTTACAATCAATCTGTCAGACCTACAAATGGATGGAATAATATCAAAAGTTTACTTGTAATAGTAATATCGCATATTAAATATCATGATGTTAAAATACAAATACTTAAATATTTATAGCTAATGAACTTTCAAGCTTAATGAAAAGCAAATGAGGTCGAACAGGGTAGGAAATGATTCCTGTCTGAATGTGATTGAAAATGAATTCAGATGTATTTGTGACTTTAATCACCTCTTTTCCTCATTCCTGGAGACTCCTGCTATTTACTACTGTTCACTGATGTATTTAGCAAAAATTAAACCAGAGCAAATTGGAATAAATGAGTAATAACTAATTCTATAACAAGACAAAATATAATAATTTTTTTTTTATTTGACTTCTGATATGGTTAACATTAAAATTAGCTCATAAGAGATATGAAATATAGGTCACATAAACCCTTTTGAATACTACATCAATTGACAGTTACACTATCTGATCCAGGTACATTCTCACTTGCATAGGAAAATTATAAATGAACACAAACTGTAACTATAAAGACTTCGAATTTAAAGAAGAAAATAAGCTTGGTCAAGTCAATAATATTTTACTGATTAAACTAAACACAAAGTTATCACATATTATCAATATTTCAGCACAAGAATAACACATCATGAGCACTATATCAGTTGTGAGACAAAGAAATTGTCATAAATTCTGGAAACATTTCTACTAAGATCTATTTACTACAGGTATAAATATGTGACTAACAAACATAAATAAATAGATAATAAATTAAACTAAAAACCTGTTTTAATGTTTAAATATCTCAAAATGATTGCACACATTAACATATTTTTTAAAACATGTTCAATTTCACAACAAAAAATGCATCAGACACTGAAAATACATTTCATTCTCAAACCAACAATTTTTAATCATTGAAGTCTATAAATAATTAAGAGTAGTCTGACTGTAGAGATATACATTAAAAGGAAATTCTATAAATTTCTTTCTATTAATAAGACATGCTGGTACAACTGAAACAAATATCCAAACATTTGAATAAGAGCAGTCTTTGGTGAATATTACAAAAGAAAATTGGTAATCAAATAATTGTTTAACCAGTTGGTTTGGTAACATTTTTAAAAATAAAAAGGTGAAATGTAAACTATGCAATCCATATTTAGTTTATAATGAAACGCTTAAAAACTACTCTATTACTTTCAATTCCAACTCACATTCTTGACAATTTTGACAGGATAATTTATAACATGGCAAGTTTATGTAGAACATCGTATTAACTATGGATCATATGAAAGGTCAACAAAGCCTTTAAGAATCCATTGACCAGAGCTCTAAAATTTCTGAACACTTATGCTGGACTCCCTGCCCACCCCCGCATCTTACCACTGAAATTTAACTCCAACATATTGCAGCATTTAGTGTTTTTAATTAATCTATTATGCTGCTTTTACTTTAAAAGTGCTTTAAATCTGTCACAATCATTTTCATGACCGCCTCTAAAGTAAGTGAGCTATGTATCCACAAGACATGCCTTTGAAATAGAATCATTTAAGTTGTAGAGGTTGAGAGTTTTTGATTTTACAGTAAAGCTTTTTATTCTCTTTTGTTGCTGTTCGTTAGTACAAATCCAAAATTATCACCATATCCAGTTGGTACAGCAATTATTTCACTTTTTTCTTGTGCCTTTTATGATAATGAAAACTATTTCTTGTTAATCACTCTTTTCTCATGAAAATTAATAGTCTATTCCTAACTTTGGTTGCGGCTCGGAAATAATTAGCAGGTGCCTGGCCCTGATGTAGGTAGCATCACACTGTTTATATAGGGCCATTCCACATCTACTGCAGTCTACATTTTGTGTAAAAAGTCAGACAACAAATAGGCTAGTTGGTACCCATCAATAATCAAGTATAAATATGTGCTCAATATGGTTTAACACAATTTCCAATTTAGACAAAAGGTTAGCCCTGCCAGCAAAAATAAATCACTTCCCTGAGAAATTTTTCATAAAGTGTCTGCTTTAATGGGAGAGTTAATGGAGTTGCAGTCCTTTTCCATAGATCTTCAGCACTAAAGAAACAATTACATTTGTACCGAGTTTGAAAATAACACATCCATTTAAGTTTTCATGTGAATCATCAAAAATTTACTCAAGACGCCTAAACCATCATTTAATCGATTTAGGTGATTTAGTTCAGTCACAATGTGGTCTGACTTGGAGTGGTATGTGGGTGTCAAAAATACAAAATCAAACGAAAAAAAGATGGATTGGATCTCTTAATAACACCAATGAATATTCAAATCCTAATCTGACCAGTTCAACAAATAAAAGAACAGAAACATTAGACATTTGTTTTAAATCTAGTCTGTCTAGAAATTGATGTAAAAACAAAAACTGCATTCATTAGCATTGAGTGAGTAGCTGGATAGTATACAGACTAGTCAAGAGGAATTTCTATATACCTGCAAATTACCAGGTCATAGTGACCTAATTCATTTATCCCTTCAAATTACCAGTAGGTCACAGTAACTTACTTTTGGGATGGGTGATATACTCTTGCAAAATCACATTCATATACTAATGTTTATAAGTGTATGTTAAAAAAAGGGTTAAAGATACTGAGTGAACAGATGACTAAAAATGCAAAGGTCACCAAGGCATGAAAAGTAGTTAGTATCCTTGTCTTGGTATCACTGAGTTATCTAGCTCCTTGAGATACATTCCAAGTTTTATGAGTCCGTGTGAAATAAGCTCAAAGCTGTTGATCTGTAACAAATGCATATACAAAATAGTTACTTTAGTCCAGAGGTGCATAACCATTTTCAGCAAAGGGCAAGATTGCATTTTCTAAGACCACTTGAGGGCTGCAAACACTAATCTCTAAGACCACTTGAGGCTGCAAACACTAATTTCTAAGACCACTTGAGGGCTGCAAACACTAATTTCTTTAATGTAATTATTGTTCACAGGTCAGATTTCTGTATTGTTTTAATTTGCTCTGAGTGCCTGAAAGAACATATTCGTGGGCTGGGGGGTTATGCAGAATAAGCTAGTTTATACACAAGATCACTAATTTTGATATGCAATCATACAGACTATGATATTGTGACTGTAATAAACTGATGGCCTAAAATAAATTTTTTAAAAGACTAACTAATATGGTTAGAATAATCCACAAGGCTGGGAAATAGATTTTAATAAATTGTGGATGTAACATAATTTGCTAAAAAGTTTAGTTATTAGTGTGAAAAACAGATTACATTAAACTAGTTTTTATATGGCTTAGTTACTTTCATCACATGCAAACACGTACCAATTTTCATGTTGGCAAAAGAGGGTCAAGATATAAAGGATGTAACAAATGGAAAGCTGAAATATAAAAGTCACACAAGTGTGATTATTTGGTCACACTGACTGGATTTTGATATAGCTGAGTTACTTCTACTATGGTGCCACCCATACAAATGTTCATGAATGCAGGTAAAGTAGGGTCCAAGATATTGTGTGTAATTAATGATCAATTGAGAAGAAAAAAAGTAATTCACGTGTGAAGATTGGGTCAAGCTGACCTAGTTTTTATACTGTTGTGATACTTTTCTAAAGTTGTATCCACATAACAATTTTCATGAAAGTATGTTCAATATGGGTATTATACATTAGGAGGCATAATAAATTAATGTTCAATCTGAAAATAGTGTTTCTCATTCATACAAATTAGATCACAATGACATAATTTTCAAAATGATGAGTATGCATTTCATGAGAAGACTCATCAAATCAGTTTCCAATGATTGTGATGATAGAGAGCCAAAAATATTGAGGGTGTGATGAACAAGCAGCTGAAAATAAGTCACTAAAGCATGAATAGTATGTCACATTGACCTAGTTTTGGTATGGTTGTATTACTTAATGTCCAGCTGAATCTACACAGCAATTTTCATAAACATATGTAAAATTAAGTCCCAGATAATGAAATTGTAATGAACAAATGGCTGCAAAGTCAATCTTGGGTGTAAATCAAGTCAGATTAACATGGTCTTGGTATGATTAATTTCTTCAAGAAGTACCAACATGCCAATTTGTATGTGAAGGTAAAAATAAACAGCTAAATAAAAATGTTGATTAAGTTAGGTCATGCTGACATTATTTCAGTAGTATGATTGAGCTACTGTCCTTGACATTAGCCTAATTTTATTGAATGTACATGAGACTGGGTCTAATGTATTACATGTTAATCATTCATATATGAAAATTAGATCACACAAGCCTAATTTAGCACTGTTGCATTACTTTTGTCCACATGTATCGATATACCAATTTGCATAAGTGGAATGAGGTCCAAAGTATTGAGCATACAAAAAATGAACAGATGAAAATGCAAGTCACTTAGGCATGCAAATTAGGTCACAATGACCTAGTGTGGCTGTGGCCAAGTCACTCTTCTGAGATGCATCAAAATAATAATTTTCAAAAGTGTAGGTAAAATAGCATGTGTGAGGGTAATAAGTGATCAAATGATCAAATGAAGGAATGGGGATACAAAATAAAACTAACAATGAAGTTATAGTGACCTAATTTTGGCATAGCCCATGTGCCCAAATATTTCTTTCATGTTAAATGCCATGATGTATCATAAAGCAATTTATTGAACAAATAGTACTGCAACTGTATTATGGTACATTCTTGTCTTAAGATTATATATTTTATAGTCTGCTTGTCGATTAATTAACAATGACTCTAAAGTGTTAGATGCATCTGACAAACATATAGTCATATAGTCTTGAACATGCTATGGTATAAAAGTCAATATAATGTAACAATCACCGAGTACATTTATGTTCAAATTAGTCACTGGCTATGTGAACTGAAACGAAAATTAAAAAAGCTATGGGACTGAAGCATTAACTTTAATGTATAATTTTAATGATCTAATACACCACAACAATTTTACAATTATACAAAATTATCAATGAATCCACATATAAATCTTACTTGACATTTTCCATACGAACTATGACTGTACAACTGCAATACACACACAAGTACATGCACAATGAATCATGAATTTTTAGCATGAAAGTTCACAGCTATAAACAAGTAACAATTGTTTTCAAAGTAAATGAATTTGGTTTTGTGATACGACTAATAAATATGTATTACAATTCTGGGAAAATTTGTTTTTTTTAAAGATATTGTTTGGAATATTAATTAAACATAACTAAACTTTAAGCAAATAGTCAAGTACAAGTACCCAACTACAAAAAGCCTGAATCTTGGATCCATCATTAAAAAACTTTGCTTGACTTCAATTCTTATTTGAAAATATTCAGACCGATCAATACACTGCATTTGTATAGTTTATATTTTGGAGTAACATTTACCATATGTAATTGTTTATAAGTCATGTCAAACAACATTGTATATTGAGCTATGCTTTGGCAGATCACTTTGACCATACTTATAATGAAGTACATACTGCAGTACTTAAACTACGTAAGTTTTATGACAGAGGGTCCAGATCTGTTTGCAGGACAGACCAAAATATCAAGATATATCCTCTTTTCTCCAAATCATATGTAAATGGAACAACTATGACCTTGATATGTCACTGTTATGAGACAATCAGTCTGGGTGTACATTATTCACATTTAGGTAAATGGCTAAATACAGTACAGTTAATACTTGCATATAAATCAGATCAGACTGCAAACAGAATAGATCCAGATCTGCAAGCACATAATACACCAGAAGATATATGTTGTGTTCTATTGATTATCTAAACAAACTGCAATTATCCAGACCTACAAGTGCATTATGTGACAGCAGATTTGGGTCTATGCAGTTTGCAGCTGGTTCTGACTAATGAGCAGGTATTAATGGTACTGATCCCAATTTGAAACTCAGTCATAACAAGGCTGCAATGTTTACCAAAATGTCCAAATATGTACAAGATATATAAGAACCTAAATGATGTTTAATCAAAATTATTAAAAACTCTTCCATCAACCTCCATGTTAGACTGACAGCTGACGGCTATTCATTTGTAAACCAGTGACAAAGTACAAGTTGAACCTTCCACATCTTCCAATGATTTCATTTGCTGCAAATAATATGACAAAATTTAGTTTTTGAAACATGTCTTTGATGAATATATCTGACAATTTAAATAAAGCATCTAAGGACTATAATATTATTTCACTACAACATGAATCCATGTGCTGAAAAAAATCAAGGATGCAACTGGATGAACACCCTGATCATATACACGAGATGCCTCTGAAGGATCTACCATGACTACAGACAGTAACAGCAGCTTGCAGACTGAAAATGTTGTTTCATTCAAATTAACTCTACTCACTAACAGCTCCAGATATCTCCCTAGGATTTTAAAACTAGTAAAAATAGGTGTCCCACCAGCAAAAGTTGTAGTCCCTCCCAGAAAATGTTGAACTTTGCAGAGTAAAATAACTGTTGAGTTCAATTTTCACATTCTTTACAACACTGACATGTACAACCATGTCAGCCTATTTGGTACATCTGGCAAAACAATATGTCATTTCTGTAAACATTGGATCACATGCTGTTTTGGTTGAAAATTAAATTTTTGGCTGAAATGCAGACAGAAAGATTCCAAAGTAATGTATTTCATTTCCACAGCCTGTCGAATAAATATTACATCTTTACAAAGCCATGTACAGAATACCGGTAGTCCACCATATATGGAGTCGTGAAAACATAGGGGTGGTATCCTGTTTGACCAAAATTAGTATTATTTTGAACAGAATATTCTAGTGACAATTGCCACTTTTTAATTGGTAAGTATTGCAGAATTTTATTTTCATCAACTGAATATGGTGAGAGTTTTGCACCAATATTGGTGAGATTAGATGCGCAAAATAGTCTGACAGAACTCTTGTAAGTCCTTCTGGGTGAGACTGAATTTTATCAATTCAAGGAATGGTCTTATTCCAAACACAAAGCCAGACATCACACATTTCTTACACTACTATCCCATCCAAACTATCAGTTCTAGCAATTTTAGCACTCTTCTAAATCTCATTAAAATCATTGCAAGTTTGCCATTTAACCCCAAAATACTTATCCAAATCTGCAAATGATGTTTTGTCCAAGTCTTGATGTGTCTTGATTTTGAGGTCACATGCACTATTTATCTGGCTACAATCAGAAATGAACACAATAATGGAAGCTGAAGTTCTGATTTACTCTTACAATGACCACATGTACATTTATATCTCAGGGTCTTTCTGCCTCTGAATTCGGTCACTCTAAATATCAACACATTTTCCCACCCAAGCTGATAGCAGAAATCTTTCAACTTGCCACCTAGCTATTGCATCGTGTTCTTTTGATGTACTCTTATAAATACAGCAGGCACATCTGGGTGTATTTTAACCACTGAATTCTGTCACTGTAAATGTCAGCACAGCTAAAATGATCAAATAATCAACACATTCACCAACTCAGTATGTTGTTGAGGTAGGACTGGCAAGCTTTTTAATTTGCCGCCCAGCTATTTGCATGTGTACAGAGGACTCCTGCATGGGTGATTTTCTGCATCCCGGATTTAAAACATTTTGTCTAATAACATGTAATTAAGCCTTTCTGAGACCTCTGAGCTCTGTTGACAAACATGCTTTTCAAAAGTTAATATTGTTGCTTAAGATATTTGTTAGAAAGAAAAGTAAATCAAACTGATGTGTAACATGTGTTACAACTAATTCTCAGCAAATCTGGCTTTTTCCAAGTTATGTCACATTCGATACATATCACTTGAATGGATAGTCACATGCATGTTCATTTATATAGTTACTAATTCTGTAAAATTTTAGAGGCAGTAAACTACACTAAGTAATTTACACATGTAAACATTGCAGCCTTCTTTAGCAGTATAATGTAAAATGACATGCCAGGATGGGTCAGGATTAACACTTGATTGTGGATCTATGAAGCTGGCACTGTATCAAAGTTCCAGAAAATCCTTCAAGAGAGTCTGTCGCCTTTTCTCTGCTATATCCATTTGATTTTCAAGGTCCTGTTTATAGAAATATAAAGATATGTGAGTTTAACATCAGACCAGAAAGCTTGGGGAAAAAAGTATTCAAGCTAAAATCGTACAAGACAAGGTGCTAATCCCACAAAATGGGCACAGAGCACGTGAAATTCTCAAGTGTACAAGGGCACTTGCCATTATTTCATGTCAATAGACAGACAACAGTACATATTCAGATATACAATTTTATCAAAGGAAAAATTTAACATATAGTCTTATAGCTATCAAACATACATGAAGACCTTTATTTACTACTGAGAGATATTGGAGATAGGATCAAGTCACCAGTACAAAATAAGTTGAAAATAAATTGATTTCCAAATTCCTCTATTGTTAATTGCTTTTAACAAATTCCAAACCCAAATATAGGTCACATATTACTGGATGACTTGGCAAATTCTGTTTATAATGTGGTACAAAGAAAACATGCCAATCCAGACGGAGCAAGATATCAGACGAAAAGATAAAAGTACACATTTAACTTTGCTATTCAAAATAACTTTGATTTTAAAATAGTAAAAACTGATAACATGAGAAATAATATTAGCATAAAATGTTTTATTGCACTCACTGCAGACTGTAAGTTATTATTGCAGTACCTACAACCTACTTTTTTTCTTGATCTTTATTTAAAAGTCAATACTATGTACCCCAAACTTGAAAGAGATGGATATATTTATTTTTCTGGCACAATAACAGCTGAATCAAAAGTTTGCCAACATTTTTAAGAACATTTGTTATGTGAACAAAGTAGGCCATGTCAAATGCTGGGTAAAGTAGGCCATGACAGATGCTGGGTAAAGTAGGCTATGACATGCTGGGAAAGTAGGCCATGACATGCTGGGTAAAGTAGACCATGACATGCTGGGTAAAGTAGGCCATGACATGCCGGGTAAAGTAGGCCATGACATGCTGGGTAAAGTAAGCCATGACATGCTGGGTAAAGTAGGCCATGACATGCTGGGTAAAGTAGACCATGATAGATGCTGGGTAAAGTAGACCAAGAGAGATGCTGGTAAAAAAGCACTGTTCATGATTCTTCACTGTCCAAATCTGACAACTCTAATATAATGAAAATATAAAAGACCCCAAAAAATCATTCAAAATAAAAGTGATGATTACCTAATAAAGGAAAGGTGACCTATAATAATTCCATAGTCTTCCATATATAAGTCTGATGATGATACGATAGAGTCAAACTGATACTTATTATATAACCATTTAACTCTTTACCTTCTGCTGATGCACAGATGTGACCATAAAAATAGCCTTGTAACCACACAGGTGCATATACAAGCTGCTCATAATACTCTCTCTGTCCCGACCGCTCCGGTGGCCTAGTGGTTAGAGCGTCCGCCCCGGAAGCGGGAGGTCGTAGGTTCGATCCCCGGCCGAGTCATACCAAAGACTTACAAAAATGGTACTAACAGCTGCCTCGCTTGACGCTCAGCATTAAGAGGTTAGTGTTAGGACTGGTCGGCCTGGTGTCAGGATAATGTGACTGGGTGAGACATCATGCTACATGTCTGCGGCATGATGTCTCAGTGCTAGACATCACTATAAACTGCCTCATTGCAGACATCGTAGCGATATGACTGAAAAATTGTTAAAGCTACGTTAAAAATCCTAATCAAACAAACAAACAAACTCTCTCTGTCCCAGCTGGCTCAAACGTCGAGAGATGCATATACATGTTTCATATTAAAGGTCTGTATTGAATGAAATTATAAACATCCGTTCCTTTTTAAAATATTTAGCTAATGAAAATAGTTCTTACATAAAATGATGAAAGTGTTCTATTAGTAGTTTTACAGCATAAAAGCTGGAAATCCGATTGAAAATGAGGTCAATTGTGAAAGTAAAACAAAAGGGCAACATTCATGTATTTGATGATGATTCTGACAAAAGTTTAAAGGAAGTGTTTGACACCTGACATTTCAGATTTATGAGGATGATATGCACAATGATCAAATCTGGTCAGAACACGCGAGACCAGTAAACGTGGATGACTTTACAACAGTTTCAAGGCCAACACTTATTTTAGAAGCAAATGCAAGGGAGATTTCTTTTTATGTATTTTTCCAGAAGAAATGGTCCAGTTACTGGTATATGAAACAAAACATATGCCAGAAAATGGTGAGAAAAGTAGTCTAATATACATTATGAAAACAATACATCTTGATGTATATTTTTTATTATGAATATGCGAATATAAATATTGATTTCTGTGGATTATATGTACTTGTTGGTGGGAATGAGTGGCATAAATCATTGGTAAGTGTTTAAAATTTTATTTTCATTAAATTACATAGTTTGCATTTGGCAAGATTGATATAGAAAATGTAGACAACATGTGCATAACTCAAGAAGCTCTCACTCAGGCAGTCATTAGATTATGATGCTGATGTTCAACCTACAAACAGCTGCTTATCAGACTTGGTATGCAGGGCAGCAAGTACTTGCAGTAGGTAAAGAGTTAATTTTATCATGTGCAATACTGATGATTAATTTGTTATTGAATACCACTCATTAAGTATCACACACCATAAACATTTCAATAATGCACATAAAGCCGAAAACTACTTTTACAAATTAAAATATTTCAAAAGAGAGAGAAACTTTCCTGTGGAAATGTTGTACTGAAATTTTAAAATATCCTGACAGAATAAGATATACACATTCAGTCAGGTCATGATTCAAGGCATAGTTAGAAATGCCTCAAGTGTGTACAATACCCCATGTTTAATTTCCAAGAGACAATGTAAATATTCTAAAATACCAAACACTGCTAAAATCAACTTCAGCTTCTGAGTTTCAAAAACATTCTCTGCTGAATGATATTCTTAAAGAGCAAGGTTAAGTGGAGGGATTATAATTTGTTCATGAAAATTATAGGAATAAAATTTGTTCAGTAAATCTGAGGATAAAACTGACAAATATTTGCAACATTAAAGGTAGACGTATCACAGACAGCAGCAGCCTTAAATTAGAAGCATTACATCTATTATGTACAGCAATATTCAGAATGATGGGGCACAAATTGGAAACAAATGTTTTACATTTTAAATTCTTGCAGCTGTTCAAGTAGAAAATAAAAACAAAACCAATGTATACTTTAACACTGTTTACAAATTTCTTGTTAAACATGTCCAAATGAATATTAAAAATCTAGCCCACATCATAAACAGATATAATTTTAAATTTCTTAATGTTATGCTTTATCATTTCAAGTTCAATGAATCTATACAAACAATCTTTCTGTTTAAATTTGAATGTATTTAGATAATGTTAGTCTTTAATTGTCCTGAAATTTGCTTGGAAGTAGAGAGTATATTCAGAAAAAATTGAGTGTAAGAAAAGCAGCCTCCTAATGGTCAGAGTGAATATTCAGCAAGTAGAGTGTATAAAAAGGGGCCTCCTAATGGTTAAGAGTACATATTCAGTTAAGTAGAGTGTAAAAAAAATGGATAATTAGTGGTCAGAATGTATATTCAGTGAGTGTAAGAAAATGTGCCTCTTAGCGCTCAAAAACTAATATGAAAAGTAGGGAAACAATTTATTTGCTGGCGACTGCTTAAGTATTTAATTCTGAATCTGGGGAAAGAACTCATTTGATAAGGCATAGAAAAATAGTCCCAACTCGACAGCCTCAACACTCCTATGCCATATTAAACTTGTTCTTTCTGCCCACTTGGAACAAAACACATATAAAGTTTTGTCTATCAACACAAGTTTGCCTTTTTTTAAAATATGTCCTAGCATTTTACCATGGTCTAAACAGAACTGCCAAAATAAAGTATCAAAAGAATCAAAGGAATAATTTATCATAAGGAATAAACATTAAGTGTAAACATAATTACCATAGAACCATTAGAATATTGTCAATAATCATTCAAGCATGAAAAGTTGATCCAAGAAAAAAAAATGTTAGTGTAGAACATCTCCAGATAATTTCATACATGTGATTTCATTATCATGGTATGAAGGGTCCCAAACAAAAAGCTAAGAAACTTGTTTCAAAATACTAAAAAAAACTGCTCTAGTTTATGAATTCTAACGAAATCCTACCCACTCAGCCAAGAATCTTCCATATAATCATTATTAATAGAACCGTTTTGAAAAGAATACACATCACAATTTAGTGATTTGATGAATGTAAAGATCATATATAGTTATAAATCTTTATTTGCCCCAAAACTGGAATAGTCCATACATTATAAGACCTTAAAAGTCAAAATGTGAGACATTCTTCGATAAATCCTGGATACAGTAATACCCAAAATTCCTACTAAAAACCCACACAGAATGATAACTGACATCGGGCATCCAGAACTTGCCCATGAACCTTAACCTTCCATGATGTTTGATCAAATCTCTGAAATGAGGTATTAACAAACACCCATGGCAGAAATGGAAGCGAGTATCTTGGGCTGCCTCCCAACCCAAATCCCCATTTTATACTCAGGTCCTTCTGATTGCCTCATCTTGGTTCAGATGGAGGGTAAGACTTAAAATGAGATTGCTTCCCTTTTTTTTATACAAACTATGCTTATGGCCCTGTGGAATGAACACTCTTCTATGCTAGTTTTGACAATGCACCCAAGAGTCTCTCCAAACTGAATGAATTTTCTTGCCTTCTGTACCCAAGGGCTTTAGACACAGATCCTGGAAAGAACGCAGTTCAATTAGAGTTTTAATGAAAGACCAGATTTCCTTCTTCATTGCTGCCCAAGATGACAGGTGAGAAATGGCACAGGGTCCAAATGGAGGAGGGGACATCTCATCATGTTCCACAGTGCACTCCTATTCCCACAGGGAATGAAGAGACTGCCCCTAGTAGCAGACTCTGCAGTAGGACAAGAATGCTTCTGGACTCTCTTCAAGTGGAGGAGACAGGTACCCACTCATTTCTTGTTGACTCCACACTAACTGACAATGTGGGTCCATGACCTGCAATATCAATATTACTGTGCGGCTAAAGCCTGTGAACCTATTGTGCCTTAAATGACAATTGCCTTCCTTGAAACAGATGTCCCCACATCCCAATGGATTAAGAGGCATCATAAGCGGGAATGCCAATCATACCCCCATTCCTTAGCCAGATATATATATATATATATATATATATATATATATATATATACTGATTCACCAATCTCAGCATCATTGATTGGTGTAGTGGAGATATGGAGGGGGTATTAATCTCAGTTCCCATACTGCTGGTGGGGATTTATTGACCAATAACCAGTGCCTGGTCTATGCCTGGAACTGGTAACCAGTCATGCAACTCTGATCTGACAGAAAAGACCTAATCAGAACTTACAGAACAAGTTCACTACTATTCCCCTTCAGGGTAGTTCAATCTGCCAAATACCTTCACTAAACCAAGGGATCCCCCTCCTCCCTCATGAGGGGCATGACTCACCCTCTGCACATTGAGCTATTTTGCCAAAAATGAAATTGGTAACAGACAGATGGACATACAAATGACTAGATGCATCCTGACCAGCTGGAAAACACCATACCATTATAAGGTTCTCAAATAGAAATGGCAAACTTATCAATAGAAAATTTACAAGTCTTGCAGTTAATAGTAAAATAAAACATCTGATGATTTTATATTGTTTTTAACTTATTATAGCTACTGGGTTTTGATATAAATTTTTGTATAAGGTTCCATTCTTCACAGGCTGAATTTTTGACATTTTTGTCCTGTGCATCTGAAGAATCTTTAAACAACTCTACTTACTTTTATTTGTTCAAAAACTGAATAAATACTGGGTGGCCAATCTTTTGTTTATAATAGTAATCAAGCATATGTTTGCCATGGAAACCAAATTTGTACATTGCTAACATGGATATAAGTTTCAATAATGACAACAACAATTTTAAAAGAAAATAAGTCTAGAAAACCCAATGTTTCCATATTCAATATATCAAAATCAGCATAATTCTATTTTTATTTAGAGTCAATGGAGAAATTGTTTAAATATTTTACAGCGATATAAAATCCACATCACACTTTAATTCTGGTCATCACGTACAAAAATTTAAGAAAGAATCTATGAAATTCTTCTATTACAAAGAATATCAATGTTATCACTAAAAAATATTTTTTTTTATCTTTCATACAAAAACAACAGATGAAATGCTATTATATGACTCAAAAGTCACAAAACTTAGATTATTCCCACAACGACTGATCCATCCACCTACCATGATGTTTCAAGGACACAGTAACCTGCAGTTAAGTTGCCATTTCTGATAATCAACAGCTTATCCACTTAAGAGCATAAAATATCTCTTGTTCAACAACTCCAATTATATTGTGAAGCCAATGAGACTGATCAACATGATAGTTTTATTTCACTAGAATCCACTGCCTTATGTTTTAGAAAACCAAAATAATTTTTGGCTACATTACCTTGACACTCTAGATTTTGTTGGGTTTCAAACACTCCAAATATTTAAAATTCTGGTTATGTTAAAAGTTAGGTACAGTATTTTGTCTAAACTTAAGTTTTACTTTTAAAGAAGTATAATTTGACAAAATCTCCATGCAAGCCTGAGCAAATTCTGACCCATTAAATTGCACCTACAGCCATGCAATTATTGTAATTTCCTAGTTATGCTCCTTCACATCTTTTTAGTCAAAACTGACTGCTATATTTATACTAATTATAACATACCCCTCTGTCAGTAATCTCAGCCCTCTCAACCTTCCAGGACAAGTTTTCAACTTCTGCTTCAAGCTGAGCTTGCTGATATTCAAACTGAAAAAGAAAATTTTCCATTCTTTGTGGCTGTCACAAATAATACCTAATACTCATCACAGCACCTGTGTATAAAAACTTTGAAACTTCGGCAATCACACAAAATATACTATGAAATTTACAGCTATAATTGTGCACAAAGTCTGCAAAGTAATATACTTCTAAATTGTAGAATCAGGCTCTTCATCATCCTCTTGGCATATAATCCAAGGCAATTCCACACAGCAATACTTGCTTTTAAATAGAAGTAAGACATATCTTTTATAGTTTTTGGTTAAAATTATTGTAAAGCAAGAGTTATTTACATATTGCCATAAATAATCCTCATTACCAACATGAATTACACCTAAAAAATGGAATTATGTAAACATACCCCTCTGGACATGTGTTTTTGTACTGCAGCATAACTTTTCCACCATTAATGATAAGGACATCTTAAACTGTACATGATCGCAGATGAGCTGTAGATTACAGTTAGGGAATTTATTCACTGGGGTAGTGAGAAAAGCAAACGAATTAAAGTTGAATTTATATCATCATTTTAAATAATCAAGAACTGATAAAACTGATGGCTTTAAAGGATGAAATGATACTAATTTACGTAAGGAAGATTACAACTATAGGGACTGTTTTTCAAGACCCTTTTAAAAAAAAAAAATGAATACAATACACCAAAGGGAAATAACTCTAATTGGGCTAAATAATTTACTGCGTTACTCCCTTGATAAACATTTTGTCTGCACTTTGCAACTCATATTTAAGTAAATTGTTACGGGACTAATGCCATTTTTCAGCACATGATAGGCTATACATGGTGGCCAGTGTATTTGGTGGAGGAAGGACCCAGGAGAAACCCGTGAAGAACCACCAAGCCACAGGAGCTACTGGCAAACTTTCTCACATACCAATGTTGGTCAACCCAGAGAATCTAACCCACATGGACAGAGGCGAGATATCAGTTTTCTTTAATGGTAAGTGCCTTAGACCACTCAGCCATCCAGGGTACACTTTTAATTGTTATTATCAAACAATATTTGGTAAAGAGAGAATAAACACTCTGTCGTACACACTGTGGGAGTAAAACCACCCCCAAGCCAAATTCTTTGCCTCTAAAGCCTATTACTAATATCATTTCTACTTACCAGCTGTTTTCTGGCACTCTTTTCCATGTAGTATGCATAAGGATATGTATACTGAAGAGTATATCGACACTGAAACGGAACAAAATAAAAGTACTGAGAAACCGATGGCTTGCTGTGATATTTATATAAAATCAGATGGAAGAACAGAACTCCAAATGTATTATACATAATGAACAAAATAATCCTTATAATATTTTCCTTATTTTTTAAATTTATTTATATGGTACCAAATAATTTATATATATATATATATATATATATATATATATATATATATATATATATATATATATATATATATATATATATATATATATATATATATATATTTGTTATTTCCTTTTTAAAAAAGCATTTTCAAATATATTTTTTTCAAGTGTTACCATCAGTGGAACAATGTCTAAGGGCAATAACAACAAGCTTGTCTAATAATTTGCAATAATGTGAATTGCATACCTTGACAAAAAGTGACATCAAATGGCTATATAACTGTTGCTGATTTGAGTTAGATGATAAAAAAAATTTAATTCATTTTAGCAGTACAAGTTTTTTGATAACACAGAATCATAACAGTATGGAAAATTCTGATAAACTCCAGGAACTATATTGTTATAGTCCTGGAAGAAACATTAACACTTTGTTTATTCACAGTTCTATGTGTCATTTCAGTTCTTGGTATATGGACTTCCCACTACAATGTTTCAAAAGTGACCTAAAATGCAATACTTGACCAAGGTGCAACTGACTGATAGATGGACAGATGGACAAGGAAAATACTGCATACCCCAACCACTGATGTGCTGAATGTTTGCTCACATAGTCTCATTCCTACACATATAATGGGATACTCACCTCTAATTTCTCACTTGCAAATTATGTTCAACAAATCGCCATCACTGCTATAGACTCAGCAGTAGAAATACACTGAAGTTTTGCAAAAATGTTTAACTCATTCAGAAACAGAAATTTTGTTATAAACAAGAATAACTGTTAAAAAACCAGTAAATACTGTCTCTTCTACATTAAATCTGCAAAAGGCAGTTGCAGACATTCACGACATAAGAAAAATAAGGCTTTCTCAAATGGGCAGACTGTGCAACACATTTACAACAATAAATGAACAGAAATTCTCTCATTCATATGTATATATGAGCCAGCTTGCCCATTTGAGAAAATCATGTGAGATAAACATATCCCACATGAGTGTACTCACTGACTATGTAGATTTTGTTCATGCTGTCAGCAATGTTTCTTGCAATTTTAATATTAAAAGGAAACATTTTGTTAATCATTGTTTCAAATGTAATGTAAACCATATATACCGATTTATAACTTGGATCAATTAAAATCTGCGGAGACCCAGATCTGTCACAATATAAGATGCTAACTGGTCTGGGTTTATGCAATTAGTTTGGACTAATTAGTAACAAAAACAGACCCTGGTTTGCTGATACATTATGCACCAGCAGATCTGAGGTTGTTTGCAGTTTGGACCCAACTTATAAAAGAGTATGTACTGTATATCCATACCAGAGACAAGCCATTTTATTTCCCAACACTATTTCCAAGTCAGCACTTTCACAAGAGAAATCAATCATATGCATTGGTCTGGAAAAGGCAAAAGCAACCCACATGATCAAATATGTGGACTGGAACTCTGCAAGGCTTCACTCATACCTACCAATACTTACCATTTGGTGGAATATCCCTCTCCCAGACAGATTCTAACCCCATCGTGTGATTTTCCTATCCCAGACAGACACTGACCCTTAGGTGGGATTTCCCTTTCCAGACAACGCTAACCCTTAAGGGGGATTTCCCTATCATAGAAAAATATTAACCCTTGGTGGGTGGGGGGATTTCATTATCCCAGACATAGACAAATGTATGTGATAGCTATAGGCACCTTTTACCTTAGCTATGATCTATATTCCCCGAATCTTGATGTCAATGACAATTTCAACACAGCTATTTTCACTGAAGATGCTAATGATGTTTTAGTAACAATTTGTGTTTTTGTGTGTGTTGTGTTTCATGGCACATCACCTGATAAAGATTGTATTATGCCATCCCCATGGAGACACAAAGATAACTGATCCAATGGTGGGAACTTTACCCACATAGTCCAATGTCTTAACTACTTGGCCACTGTAGCTCTTGTTTTATTATTGGCTAATGCAAGCAAGATATACAGTGTAGATAAGAACCAACCTTTTTAAGAAGGTGAGCAGCATCCAAGAGATACTGCCAGTCAATCCAAGTCCCTGTGTTGTTCATCACTTTATCGTGGATCCGAGATGTTATCTTATGAAGTGTTTGTTCTTCTAACTGCAGACTCTTTGCATGGTTCTCCCACTAACAAAGAGACATTAATATCTGATTATTTGATGAAACGGGCAAGATCTGCATATTATATGTAATGGGGAAAAAAACAATCCACTAAAATACATTTTTTAATTGAAATCTGATAGGGGATTACAGGAATGACGGGGAACATTTTTTTTTAAATTGAAGGTGGTTGGGTAAGTGCAAACAAAATTAGAATTCATGTTTTATAAAATTATGATGACAATAGTATCTAAGATATATATATAAAATATTAAAATATAATTTTTTTTTAAAGATATGAGATAAAATATTTTTTATTGAACATACTGACTGTAGATCATCTATTAATGAAAAGTAAATTATTACTGTTGCCACAGAAAGAGTACTGTCTACCTGTACTGTGTGCAGGGGAATGATAGATCTTTGTTATTGTTGGTTTTAATAGCACTTGTAACACATCAACTGCCATATCATGCTATGAAAATAAGGAGTGACTTGCCTTTCTCAAAGATACACTGATCTAGTCTGGGCATGTAAGTAAAATTAAGAATATTCAAGTAACACTCTCCATTATTTATTCCAGATTAAAATACAAAGCAAACTCTGTATTGCTTACATGAAAATACTGTAGAAGTTATATCAAAGGAACAACAATGTAAAATTTATGACTCTTGAAATCCAATTTTTTTAAACTCTCTCATTGCAGTACATTGCAGCAATGAACAGAATGTCTTCTTTTAGCAACAAAAAAAAAAGAACAAAAAATTTGAATGTTTTGCTCTAGATTTATTGTTGCTAAATCTTAATTTCATTATGATTTTGACACAATACCAAAATCTCATCTTATTTTCAAGCTTATTCTTTCACTGCAACCAACAGACACTTCCAAACTTGTAATTATGTGCTATATAAATTGATGAATGCCAAGTTGCCAAATATTACTGAACAATGTAATTTGATGGAACTTGAAACTAATTTTAAAAAATGTACAGTAATATGTAAAAGCTTTAATCTTTCACTTTCTTTCCTTTATGTTCTTCGTTGAGCAATAAATTGTGTTTAGATTGTTTTGGCTACTTCTTCACTGCAAACATTATAACTATCACATGTGAAAAAACCTGATTTTGTCACAGCTCACCCATATCTTAGCAGTGACCAACAACCATTAATATTCTTGCAGAAAATGTATTCAGACTAAAGTGATCTTGACCATAAAATGTTGCAGCTTTTTCTAAGATTTTTTAGAACAGATTTGCAAAGCATGTAGACAGGCATAGATTGAGCATAAAAACTAAAAACAGTAATTAAAAAATAACATTCTTTGCTAAGTCAAAGTAAAGTATCATAATGAATGAAGAAAAGAGTTTTTTTTTTTTAAATTTGCTTGCACAATAATATCATTGCTCATCCCTAGAAACCCAGATTTTACTTAGTAAATGTCACAGGCTCTGAGTAACCTTGGAGTGACAGCCTGTAATACAAGTGATGAGTCTAATTATCAAGTTTCATGATTCAAACATGAGCAACACTTGATAATTAAATTTACCCCCAAACTTTCAGCAAGAATCAGCTTGAAGCAAGAATCTCAGGAAGAGACTGATGCCATACTAATAAATTTTGCTTCCTAAATAAACCATTTCTTTTTTTTAACCACCGAGTTGAAACCATCTCTGATGTTCTTCAGAGATGACAAGATTTTATCATTAGCTGCTGTGATAAAATTGCTGTAATAAGTGAATCTGATCAGGTCATCTACTGATGGTCGTCTGGAATGTAAATATGCCTACCAAATTTCATTTGTCGATCTCAAACACTTTTTGCCTAATTGTACTAACATGGTTTTTTCCTAATTGATCCAAAATCTGTACAAAATGTTTTTAAAAAATTGTTCTGGGGTGGATATAAATACATTCAGACATAAAGACAAAGGAAAAAATTTTTTCCCCTTTTCCTTTGACACAGAGTATAATTCAACACGTCGCATATCTTACCCTCTCAAAGTAGAAGAGGTATTTCTTCAAAGCTTCTCTGGCCTGAGCATGTACCGACTCGTTGGCAATGTTTGGATTCTCCTTATATCTGCTGCACTCGTAATACTCACTACCATGTGTCTTCCAGTCTCCCAAACACATCCAACAGAAGTCATATTTACACTTGGAACATTGCTGTAACAAGGAAACATTTGCAAATGCAGTTGCAGATACTGTTTAGACTCGCTTATAAGTCAAGTCAAACTACAAATAACAAAGATCCGGATCTGCCATAGCATAATTTGCCTGGAAAACAGGGTATATGTTGATGGCATTACCGATCACTCCTACAGTACTACAGTAAATGTCGTATAGGTCATGTATGCATTCAACACTATTTCAGTGTCAGTTTCTAGAATTTGATTCTATATACCTTAAAATGGCAGTTATTTAGATCCTCATACATTCATGTCCCTTTTGAAAGTCATTTGATGAGCATCTCTGTCAACACTGACTTAATGTCAGTAGTGTTTGCTTTGGTTATTAATTTTTAGCATAGTCTACAACACATAAATCTTAACGATTCATCTGATACCTATAGCATGCCAAAAATAACTCATAAGATATACTTATCTTTTTCTGGGCAGCAGTTTTTATTTTAGCCATGATCTCAGTAACAAACTCATAAAATCTATATTTTTGCTTTACAGTGGGTGACAATATTGTCTAATAAATTACTCTACACAATCTGCATACATGAAATAAGAAGCCACTACACTCATCTGGCATAACCTGGTCACCTAGGTAGTTACATTTACAAACAAACAATATCATAGGATTTTGAAATGTGTAACATATATGATAACATAATGTTAACATTTCAAAAATATATGTATAGATTTAATAAAAATATTCATGGATTTTGATAGAGCATTTCAATAATAAAATGTCATTTTAAATCAAGAATGTTTTTGCTAATGTATTGTTTAAATCTGTCATCAAATATACTCACCATATGATTACATCCACCATTCTTTTCTATACACACATGACACTTTGGACACTGTAAAATAAGACACGATGGAACTGTAAACTGTAAAAACAAAACGTATGCAACAAGAAATCATTAGCAACAAACATTTTCAGCCCATCAGCTCAAGTTAATGACAGTGTTCCAGCCAGAAAGATACAGATGAGCAACCCACCACTTACAGGCCCACCCGTCTGCCCATACTTTGTGTCACTCTGATCTCTTCTGCCTTATATACACCATATAGTGCACTGTTCTACCTTCTTAATTATTACAATTAGAATCTTAAAAATACTGTCATTTTCTACATGCATCATTACAACCCACACAGTAATGCTGTCAATATTTTTCCATAAGTTTGGCACCGATATAAAAATATAATTTACTTCTATTGTCAATTTTGGAAAACATGCATTTTAAAAAATCTGAAGTGTGATCGGCGGATGCAGTTTGTTAAGTACACTTAAACCCTAATCACCCCTAGTACAGATTCACAAATTGCAGTTTTAAACCCTATGGAGCTTAATGGATTTCTGATATCTCTCAACCTGACATAATCCTTAGCTTTTCTTTTTTTCCATTTCACGTAACAATGACAATAATCTCCTCGTGTTGTAAGACATGCTCAAATCAACACATGCTGTATGTTTAATCTTTTTAAGAGGCTTATTTTCCTGTTCATCTTGCAGCTATACGCAACAGTTTGATCATCCGGATGTTTTGTATGAGTGCAGTCTATTTGTCTATAAGTTTCTTTTAAGATCTTTCATTCTCAAGAACTTCCTTCTATAAAGTAACAGCTCTTCCGGGTAAACTATTTTATTTATTTTCAATGAATTTCTTATCTAGCTCAATGTTATCACTATTTATCAATACCTACCACATTAGCTGAGATACAACCATGTTAGCCCAGTTTTCATGTAGAATGAACAATAAGTCTGAGGTTGTATAAAGATCTGGCAAATGACATGAGATATTACATTCAAAAAATATAAAGAAAAGATACATTACATCAATTTACATTAATAAATATAAAGAACTGACACAATACATCAATTTCTTTGAATTAAAAAAAGATTGTTAATCATCTTGATATATATTTTTGACTGATGTGAGTGTTGATTGTAAAGATGTAATACGAATACTCTCAATCATACACCTTACTGGATGCTTACAGTTTAACCAATAATAATATATGTACCATGTATAATTTTATATTATATCATAGACATATTATTTATAAGCAAATTTTAAGCAATGATACAAGCCCCTGTGGTACAACTTGTCCCTATTTCATCACAATAACAACAGTACCTAATAAACCTGACCTTTTAAGAAACCTTTAGGATGTAGTTACACTTGTCTTAAATGTCTCTTCAATTTTGTACTTTAAGGTAAACTGTTATTTTTGAAAGCACAACTCATACATGTAACAAATTTAACGACTACATGGTTAGAACAATGTATAAAGTATAAGCATGAGAGCCGCAGTGTAGATATTTTCTATTTTTGGCCAAGCTATGTTAGAAGGTTGTTGTTGTTGTTTTAGAGTTTAACACCATTTTTCAGCACATGATAATTATACATGGAGGCCAGTATTAATGGTGGAAGGAAGAACGAGGGAAAACCCCCGGAAAGAACCACCGACCCACGAGAAACTACTGGCAAGCTTTAACTACATTAGCCAAATCTGAGACTCGAACCCATGCAGACTGAGGTGAGATGGCAGTGATCCGTAACGGAGAGCACTTTAGACCACTCGGGGTCCCATACTAGAAGGTAGCTCCAATATACAATCAGTATAGAGTGACCCTGCTATAACATGGTGGTTGGGGTCCATAGAACCTGTGATGTAGACAGAACCCTGTTGTAACCAACCAAGTCAGTTAGCTAAAAAAAATTATGCATGTACAAACAAAATGACTGAGGGCGGTGGAGTATATGGGTTGGGTGTAATAGAAATGGGCACAAAAATATGTGCTCTTGATTATATGAAGAAAAAACTACTCTGAAACATATTTGGATACTGACAACTAAATCTGTGTAGTAATATTCAATACTGTGTTAAGTAACATACATGTGTATACAAAAATCCATGAAATTAACACTGATCACATTAAAAAATTATGTTATCAGTAACATCCCATTAGAAAACACAACACATACATGGGGGCCACAAGTGGCTGAGTGGTCTAAAGCCCAGTGTGATACCTGAATAAAATCTAACATGTTATTTTTCATATCTTCAAGATGAAAAAAAAATGTTTTTCATGTACAAGAAAAAAACATGTATATGAAATTTCAGTAATAATGATACAATAGTTTTATATTAGAATTTTTATATGATCTCTTCCTCAAAATGAGAGTAAATGTTTAATGTTATTTTTATTTTTTTTAAAAATCTATGATTTTGGTGTACAAGAAAAAAATATGCATATGAAATTTTAGGAGCCATGACAACCATGTTATATTGGAATTTGTGCTATAATGAAGTCTGCTTTAACAGGGTCACGCTATACTTGCTAGCCTTTACTGCATATACATGTATCAAAATGAAGGCATACAATATAAAAATTTAATGGCATAGACAATTTGCAGAGATCTATTAACAAAATACATAGTTAACAATAATTTTGTAATGGTAAATAAATCCTTTTTACAGAACCAGTAAAAATGTAAACTGGTCATGGTTGGAACTTAATTTGCACTGAATATTCACTTCATTGCTTAATAAATACTATTATTATATTATTCCATAGCTACTGCTATGTCCACAAGGTTAGCACAGCTAGGTTAATTTTACATATAAATTATTTTCATTTCATTACAATTTGAGATGGAAAAAATTCACACAGTAAAATTATAAATATCATTATACCAATGCAACTCTTGACCAAGACCCCTTCTATTAAAAAAGTGCCTTGACAGGATTATATGTATTCACCCCCATTTTAAATTTCTGGCTGGAACACCAAATGACATGGAAATATATGGAAAGCTGCTACTCAAGTACATCATTCTCATGCATAATCAGGAATCCTGAAATCTTGATTTTCATAGAAGATAACTGAAACAAAATATCTCTACTAATAGTTCACAAGTATATGACCTATGATTGATGAATGCTATTAGTCAAGCAGCCATTAGAAGGTAAAACTTAAAGAACAAAATAATTGGAAAAAATTCTTAGGTAGCAAGCATCAATGGTGAGAATTCAAGGGCCAAAACTGGAAGAAGTCTAGTTCTCCAATATGTGAAATTAACTGTACTTAAACTGACACTTAATATTATAAAATATACACAACTGAGTCAAAAATCAAACTAATCAAAAGTATAAAAAAAAGTAATAAAGGAACAAATTTAAAAAATGGTTGATTACATCTTTTGTATGAGCACTAATGTAGTTGGCTGTCTCTGAGTCATCGGCACATTTTGTCAGCCACTTCTTGATCACATCACAATCTGTTGGGGCGTGATATTCTATACCACATTTAAAGCTGTAAGAATAAAAAAAGTGAAATATTTTCCAAATGTAATAATCATGTACATCAAGATAATTTGTCTTCTATTCAATATATCCATTAAAAACAAATCTCTAGATTTAAGATACATGTTCCATAACATTGCTTTCATTTCATTGTACACCATATACATGGTTCACTCAACTTACCTGAAGTTTCATAATAGATTCTTAACTCATTACTATCTAGTAACTGGCAAAATCAATTTTACATAAATATCATAAAATGAAATGATAAACATTCTGCCACACTTTTAACGATGGGATACAGTATTTCTCACCCATCCAATAAAGCAATGTTGTTTGATGGCTTGGCTGTGTTTGATGCAATAACAACATTGTACAATTATTATCTGGGTAAATTTTGTAAGGATGAAGTGATTGTAACAAAGTGAACATGGGTAGAAATTGTAACAGCTCATCAATCCAGTGTGGCTATAATGGTGGACTTGGGCAAGGAAACTTACTCCATGTACATCAGCACTAAACAACTGTTAAAGTGAGATAAATAAGGAAATTAAACCAAATTGTCATAATAAGCACCCACTGATAATATCATAAAAATGTCTCTATCACATATTGGTTAGTTAGTTCCGTTTGTATATGTTTGGAGCTCACCATTTAGAAGGTGCATTGTCTCTCCCAATAACGTCAGAGAAATAAAGGATTATGTACGATTCATTTCTAAGACTGGCGTAAACCATTAACTTGAAGTAAAGTGCCACTGTGACATCCAATATGTACTGTTACAAGGTGATGAAAATCTTGAAGTCCTGCAGTTTTACTATGTTTACCTCCTAAAGTATTGACAAAAAAGTAGGGGTTGCTCTTAAGCTGAAAAATTTATTTATCAGCAAAGGCAGAGAAAAACTGATCATTGAGTCACCTCTTCCAATGAATGAAACATTAATACTGACCGTTATTACTCTGTTATTGATATCCTTGATAATGTCTGGCTTATACTAGGGAAAGTGTATTGTTTGAAAAATGAGTGTTGTACTTTGATGTAAGCAAAGGTCTGCAAAAGGGACAAAACTCATAATAGCTTCACAAGATTCTATTTTGTAATATTGGATATCTGTATCAGCATCAATATTTGACACAAAAACTTAAAATTAATTCATCAAATCTGCAAATGTAATCTGATCAGTAGAATAGCTAAAAAAATGATACACATAACAAGACTTCTCATTTCGTAAATTTTCAAATTTTGGAACTGTAAAATCCAAATTGCAATGTTGGAAAGTCTGTGTCAATATACTTTATGAATTCTCTTGTGCCTCGGTTAGATCAACTTCAATATTTGGCTTTACTTTCTAAAAAATTAAAATATGCCATAATTCAAAAAATAGTATTTTGTTTATGGTCTGAATGATTTAATGATGATTTCAATGGCAAGTAAAATTGTCCGTACTGGTTGTACTGGCTGGTTAAAAAAAAAATCCATTTTACTGGCCACCACCAATAGTAGTTCCAACTTTCTGTTGACTGGGATCTAAAATTTCTCTTTTGCTGAATGATACCCATATCAGTCTAACATTTAACAGTGAAGCAGTCCTCATATATTTTCATCACATTCTGAACATTGTCAAATGAGTTCAAATGTCGCTGTAGCTTTAGCCTCCTCTAAGAATCCCTTAAAATCACAATACTGTTGACAAAATAGGCTTTCCAGGATGTTGTGAGATTAAATGTCTTTATTCACTCGTAAATACTGACAAAATCAAACTCACTTTTAAATCTGATTTCACAGTAAAGTGCCACTCAATTATTTGAACAGATCTTATTAGTACCCAGCTACAATATGCAAATGAACATTTGTCTCTTCTGGAAAGCACTGCAACAGGAAACAGAAAGTGGTAAAAAGTTCAAAAGACATGCTGCCACAACTGCTTTCTGTGATCTGTTTCCATGTGTCAATAAGCAGGTTTTGTGTGTAATCAGTGAGCTGTGTTTACGAGGTAAAGTCACTGATCTGATGTAGTGGCTTTAATGTGTACTTTAGCCAAATACAACAGCTGATATGGATCAATGGCAATTATGGTTTATCAGAGACACGGGTACATTCAGGTGTTCAATAGCTTGTCAGGAATATGATATCTTATGTTGCCTGAATACAACTCGGGCTAATTAGAGATTAACAAAACTGTAAAAACATGTTCTGGTAATTTCAAAATCAAGAAGAGTAGTTTTTATGTAAAGGTTTCAGTTTTTGTTTGTGGTATAAATTATTATTTTTATAATTTTGATTTTAGGGTCCACAGCGCTACCACGTAACATCCAGAATTGCATTATTGTGATGTGCATTATAAAGGAGATAGCTGTATATCCTATATATGCAATTAGAATCCTGATCGTAAGAAAAATCCATACATAAAAACCAAAACATCTCAGTTATTAGTCATTTAATATGATCTATCTACAATGTGAAAGAAATCTATACATGAAATTATCCTACCAGAACGTAGTTTTACACCTGGAACATTCCACTTTCTTTGCTTTGCACACTGGAGCTCGCACAATTATGGGACAGTTTGCTCCTGGACAGAATCGTAGATCAGGGTGACTCTGAAAGTATTCATAACGTGTTAATGTTTTTCATCTGACATCTGAATGGCTTAAAACTCAATGGGGTCATTGAACCAAACCAAAAATGCATTCACAAGATATGGATACGCATAACACCATGGTACAATTTAGTAATCTTTATTCAAATATACCTTTTATTCTTGCTTATAAGTCCAACTGCAAATTGCATAGAGCAAGATCTGCCATTGCATAATGTACAAGCAATTATGGGTCAATGCATTTTGTTAGGAGCAATCAGTAAACAACAACAGACCCTGATCTGCAAGTGTGTCATGTGCAGCTGGACTTGACTTTAAGCATGTATATATGGTGGGTGTGTATGTTTGTCTATGCTTGTGTATGTGTGTGTATGTTTGTCTATGCTTGTGTATGTGTGTGTATGTTTGTATGTTGGGCTTAACATCATTTTTCAGCATGCAAAAAAAACTGAAAAAGAACCACCAACCTAAAAGAAGCTACTGGCATACTTTCTCACATAGCCACCCAAATCCAACACTCGAACCCACGTAGAAAGAGGTGAGATGGCAGTAATCCGTAAAGGAGAGTGCTTAAGACCACTCGGTCACCATGTCTGTGTGAATGTTTGTGTGCAATTGTGTGTGTATGATTTTTATTTGGAATTTTAACATAGCTTTAACAATTTTCCAGGCATATCGCTATGTCTGCAGCGTGGTAGTTTATAGTTATGTCAAGCACTGGGGCATCATGCAGCAGAATTGTAGCATGATGTCCCACCTGGTCACATTATCCTGACACCACACCAACCAGTCCCAAAGACGAACCTCCAAATGCCGAGTGCCTGGCAAGGCAGCGGTTAATGCCATTTTTATAAGTCTTTGCTATGACTTAGCTAGGGTTCGAACCCATGACCTCCTACAACCAGGTGGACACTCTAACCACTAGGGCATCACAACAGATATATATATATATATATATATATATATATATATATATATATATATATATATATATATATATATATATATATATATATATAGGAAGTAACTCTTACAGATTATCTCCCCTTAACCCGCTAGTTAACCACTAACTTCTGCATATGTATTATCCACCCTAAATTTCATATGGGATATAGAAGGTTGTGCAAAACTGAACTTCTGTAGGATGTCATCTAGGTACTCAAGTCCCTGATAATGTCATCTAGAAGTGATAATGGTGTCGAATGTTCAGGTAAAAGACCAAGAACAAAGGCTGAAAGGAAGGAACAAAACTGATAAACTGCTCCCCTATAGGTATAATGAAGGTATTTTCTTGATGTTAAATGGATAGGAATATGGGAGTATGCATCAGACAGGTTCATGGTTATTGTGTACTCATATGGACAAAATGAGCAACATAGCCATTTCCATTTTTAACATTGTGGCTTTTTGAACACGTTGGCTGAAATCTACAACTGCATGCAATTCCTGCTGGATTTCTTGACCATGAAGCCTAGTCTTCCAGTTTCCAAATGATCTAATAATGCTTTCATTTCCTTCTGCAATACATTGGCGGTCAGAGTCTCTATCATGAAAGGGACTGATGGGCTGGCTGAATGTGATGCAAAGCCCTTTCAAAACCAACTGTATCAACCATTCATCATGAAGTAATGAACTGGTCCATGAGCTGTGGGGCAGATGGAGTCTGGCACCCAATCAATGGCTGCCAGAGGGATAAAAAATCTTTTCTCTCTTCCCTCTCTGCTTGTCTGTGGGAAGTTGGGTGACATAATCTCACTCATCTCTGATGCTTATTGTCCCATCTCTTATGCTGCTCATGATGATGGTAAGCTTAGAACAGACTCTGTATTGACAACTGAAGAGGCATGTGCAGTCTGTTTTCTGATTAACGGCACCAAAAAGTGAGAGGGGGCACTGAAGGATTGGGGCATAAAGACACTAAATGGCATGGTTGAGTGATGCAGTGAGCAACAGTGTATCCATTCATATTAGATATATATTTGAGAAGTCATTAGCCCTTACTTGATATGTTGCACTAATCATGTCTTTGGAGATAAGACTAACTGCATTCAGAGCATGGATTCAGACAGTTATAAGATATCTGGAAAGATGATTCAACAAGTTGGACCATCATGGATGGATTCAGACAGTTATATGATGATATAGGATGGATCGTTTCTCAAAGAAACATGCACCCAGATTTACAGGCCTCAAATCCATGCTTTAAGAGACTGGTACCACTTGGCCTAATTAGAAAAACGGAGACGCACATCCTGATGATATTATAATAACTTGCTGAGATGTACAATTGTACTGTCATCACCCTTTCCTTTGCCTTGGTCAACTTCCCAAAATTTGTGACCATACAACACTCATGGACCATGTGTGCATTTTGTTTCAGCAAGGCAAGATTTATGATTGTCTAAAGGGGGTAAGCTGGGTTCTGGAGGTAACAGAAGTAATTCCTGATATTAATGTGATTGGGTAATGTATTTGATGGAGAAACAATCTTACAGTTTGAAACATTTCTTAGAATGCTATGGAATAATCTGCAATTTTCAAACACTCTTTTTCAAACTTTAAATTTTATTTTAAGTTCTTTTAAAATCTTCCCTCATGTGTCTAAAAAATCCCAGGAAATCTCTATATCACATTATATTTTTATATAACCCATGTACATTCCTCAAAACATATTGTCACTGATTTTATGAAGTGGTGACACATTTGCTCCAGATTTGGATCTGAAAAACACTTGCTGCTATAAAAATGCTTTTCCATATAATCTATCGTACCTTAACATGATCTGAAAAACATTTGTTGCTATAAAAATGTTTTTCCATATATAATCTATCACACCTTAACATGATCTGAAAAACATTTGCTGCTATAAAAATGTTTTTCCATATAATCTATTGTACCTAAACATGATCTGAAAAACATTTGCTGCTATAAAAATGTTTTTTCATATAATCTATCGTACCTTAACATGATCTGAAAAACATTTGCTACTATAAAAACGTTTTTCCATATAATCTATCGTACCTTAACATGATCTGAAAAACATTTGCTACTATAAAAATGTTTTTCCATATAATCTAGCGTACCTTAACATGATCTGAAAAACATTTGCTACTATAAAAATGTTTTTCCATATAATCTATTGTACCTTAACATGATCTGAAAAACATTTGCTACTATAAAAATGTTTTTCCATATACTCTATCATACCAAAACATGATCTGAAAAACATTTGCTACTATAAAAATGTTTTTCCATAGAATCTATCATACCTTAACGTGATCTGAAAATGAGAGCTGGGAATATCTGTCTCGTAGCTCTGGCTTCTGCATAACACTACACAAGAAATCCTCAGGGACAAGAATGTTACAGTCTTTAGCCATGCATTCAATACCTGAAATGCAAAATGAAATGAGTAAAACACAAGAAATGTATTCATAGACCATGTTTGCCCCACCCCAGTTCCATAAAACACATCTAAATGCAAAAGGGTGTGACAAACTGAGAAATGCTGTATATACTCACAAGTGGAATTAAACTGCAAACAATAAAGATCCAGACCTGCCATAGCATAATGCATCTGCAGATCTGGGTCTACGTTGTTTTTTCTACTGATTACTCCTAACAAACTGCACAGACCCAGATCTGGTGGCACATTATGTGATGTCAGATCTGGGTCTCTGAAGTCTGGAGTTGAACTTGTAAACAAGTACATACAGTAAATATATGAATCTATGGATGGATTGAGGACCAGATGGATGAAAAAGGGCAACATTATGTCCCAACAACTGTCATGAATGAATATAAAAAGAATTAATTTCCACACACTTTTGACTGTAAACATACAGACTGATGTTCAAAGTTGATATATTTAGTTACTTTTCATATGCAGACTTATGTTCTGAATTCATATATTCAGTGACTTTTAACACTCTGGTGTTCCAAGTTCATATATTTTGTGACTTTTAACACTCTGACTGATGTTTCAAATTAATATATGTTGTGACTTTTAACACACTGACTGATGTTTCATGTCAAAATATTTTGTGACTTTTAACACACTGACTGATGTTTCAAATCAAAATATTTTGTGACTTTTAACACACTGACTGATGTTTCAAATCCATATATTTTGTGACTTTTAACACACTGACATGTTTCAAATCAAAATATTTTGTGACTTTTAACACACTGACTGATGTTTCAAATTAAAATATTTTGTGACTTTTAACACACTGACTGATGTTTCAAATCAAAATATTTTGTGACTTTTAACACACTGACTGATGTTTCAAATCAAAATATTTTGTGACTTTTAACACTCTGGTGTTCCAAGTCAATATATTTTGTGACTTTTAACACTGATATTTCAAATCCATATATTTTGTGACTATAATTGGAAAAAAGCAATTCTATTACAAGTAAGTACCAATTAGTATTGCCCAATGCAACAACAGCATGTGTATGATCTTCCTGAAAAATATTTCCAAATAAATGTTCCACTTTAAAAATGGACATTTTACAACTAAATGGCTACTACTCTTGAAAGAAAATGGTTTGACAACACTACCAAACTTGTGTAGCTATATGATGCCCATATTCAAAATTTAAGTGGCTAATTCAAAAGTTTGGTGGTCATGGGCTAATTAAATGGTTGCCTATGGGCTAATTAAATGGTTGCCTTAGACAGTAAAGCTGATATCCATTTAGTAATTAATGGAAGATAACAAATGGTGAAGACTATGTCAAATTAATAAGTACTTACTAACAAGTATTATGCTGCTTGTATTAGTATACCATGATCTATCTGACAAAACCATCAATAATCAACATTTTATTAGTATACCATGATCTATCTGACAAAACCATCAATAGTCAACTTTTATTAGTATACCATGATCTATCTGACAAAACCATCAATAGTCAACTTCAACTTCAAAACATCCAATAAGAGATACTATCTGGAGTTCTAACTCCCTCAGGCCTTAAATTCACTGATAAAGGACCTTAATCTACATTTTCTTCTGATGATGATGGTTTATATTAACAGAACCCTAAATAATAACTGCATTTATGTTAATTGAACTGAGAGTAATTTTACTGCTGACTTTACCTGTTGTATTCATCTCCAAAAATGAATTTTTCTTTTAAACATCATGTCAACCTCTAGACAAAATATTTTTTCTTCTTATGATATTAAGATTCGTCCTAAAAGATATTAAAAGGCAGGCAAACTTCCAAACTAAAGAAAAAATAAACAAACCTGTTGTAATGCCCTGTTGGATCTGAACCTGACAAAACTCATCCCAGCATTCTCCACAAAAAGAATGACCACACGACAAACTGTAGAAGTAGTCATGGGGCCTTTTCAAAAGACAGACTGAACAAACAGCTGAATTCCCAAATATCTGTTCCTGTAACATAATTTTAAATTAATAGAAGACAGAATCACATGAAAAAGACAAAATGGATAGACTATAAAACAAAATATACCAGAACTACATAAATTCAGGTGCTGTCACTCCTCACCATATTTCCATTTATGTGAGCTGTGCTACAGGTAAATTTACCATATACAATGGTACATTACATGGAAAAAGCAATGTTTTAATTATTTTTCTCAGAGAATACTTATTTAATCACAATAAAAATAATGAGGTCATAGGACTAAGCTTAACCATTAGAAGCTCTAGGCACTTTACAATATTGGTTTAAAAATATATATATATATATATATATATATATATATATATATATATATATATATATATATTATTGCCTTTATTTTTTAAACCAATATTAATGAGTGCTTAGAGCTTCTAATGGTTAGAAGACAATCTGAAAGCTGCATTGAAAGCATTCAACATAAACCCTGATTCATGGGAGCAAAACAGCAAGCGATCGAGTCACTTGGCGTTCCTCTATGCACAATGGTTCCGAGCAGTGCAAATCTAGCAGGACAGCATCCGCTGAGCTGAAGAGGCAAGCCAGAAAAGCACATGCCATCGGCCATCAATGAGATGTCAAACTCATCCCCTGTCCCTTATGCAAAACGAACATTCCATGCAAGAGTTGGCCTCATTAGCCAACTGTGCATGCACAGAAGAGAACCAGCCACTTCAACACTTGGATGACTAGAGAGGTCCTCGTTGAATCGAGGGACAAACAACAAGTATATATATATATATATATATATATATATATATATATATATATATATATATACTTTGTATCATAAAAACCAGAACAATAATCAGTAGCTGATTCAATCCTGTTAATCAACTGTGGCCATTTTAGTGAATGATTTAATTAATGTTAGGAAAAAAGCTCAGCTACCTCAATGTGCATTCAAGGTTTGCAGAGATGGCTCTAATTTCATTAAGCATCTTGAGGCATATCTGATTTTTTTATACTTCTGAGTATGCAGAGAATTTTACCCTCTTCAGCCATGATACTCAAGTGTGCATAATTGCTTTACATTTTTGTATGTAGCTTTAGCAGTTTCAGTGATAAGTCTAGCACTGGCACATACATGTAGTGTCATGTCCCATCAGTCAAATTACCCTGATACCAGTCCAAATTAGTCCTAACACTAACCTCTTAATGGTGAGTGCCAATAAAGACAGCTGCTCGTACCATTTTTACAAGTCTTTGGTATGAAAGCTAGGGTGCGAACCTGTTATCTGTCACATCCAAGGCAGACCAGTTAGGCCAATGGAGTGGTCACCATGATACTTAATCTATTGGGTTATTTCCCAGCCTCCACCAGAACATAAAAGACATGCTGCATGACTTTTTTCTTCCCATGAGCTTCAAATAACAACTCAGAGCATGAACTTGGTTATGCATCACTGCCTTTCTTGATGCATCAATTAAACGAGAGAACATATTACCTCTCTTTGATTACCAGCCAATGGCTACATATTCTTAGCTACAAAACCTTGTTTAATCAATAGGAGCACTATAATATTTAATATGAACTGGGGAAAGTTTAGGTACATTAAAAGGTCATGCTCACTCTGAATACTTACCTATTTTTTATGTTCACTGACTGCTGTAGTATGTTCATTTTCATCTTCCAAGTCTACCAAAGCTTTCATCATATACGCCTGGCTTGCATTCCAAATCTTACAAAGCTTTCATCATATAGTTATAGCTTGCATTACAAATCAATCAAAGATGTCATCATATATCCCTGACATGCATTCCAAGTCTACCTAAGCTTTTATCATATAGCTCAGGCTTGCATTCCTAATCAACCAAATCTTTTGTCATATAGGCTTGCTTTGCATTCCAAGTCTTTTAAAACTTTCATGGCTTAGGCTTGCATTCAAAGTTCTGCCAAGGCTTTCAACATGTTTGGCTTGCAGATGGTAGAGTTGGGCACACAGGGATTGGTGCAACTGTAAATTCCATCAACAGCCACTATAAAATTGAGACTCCATTCGTTCCATGGTAAGGCAGGTGACTACATTAGGCACTATTCCATGTACAGTATGGTTTCTAGCCAACAGATATGATGCAAACAACTGGCCTGTGTATGGTTTGTTATTTCCTATATGGGTAAGCCATAAAGAATTGAGTGAGCTATCACATCGGTGGCCTGGCAAATGCTGCAGTTTGTTTTACTGGTATGATGGTTGAAAAGCTAGACAGGCTGGTCATAGTTATGGAGTTTCTTAGCATCTGTATGCTAAATAGACAGGAAAGCCTAAAATGTTTGTTTTCACTCTTGTGAACGATAAGAAATGCTAAAAAGGGACGAGATTCATTTTCTCATCAATATAAAGACCCATACCAAATCTGGTTGAAATCCAACAAGCCTCAGCAAAATAATATTACAGAAACTACACTCATAAAAACAATCTTGGTGCATAACTCGTGCATATTTTATCAAAGATTGCTGGAATTCAAGATCTATCCAGTCTAAAGCCAAATCTGGTTGAAATTAAAAAATTTGCAGACTACAAAAAGGGGAATAACTATTGTAAAAGGAAGATGTGGAATATTGGATACCAAACTCATTCAAGGTCTATTCAACATAAAACTCCGTACTAAATTTACCTGAAATCAAACAAAAAGCTGGTTTATACAGTGAAAACCATAGTGAAGATGACCAGCAATCAGGGGGCATAACTCAGTAAATGATTTAATGGAATACAGGAAATCACTCATTCAAGGTCACATCAATATAGATTTGCATACCAAATTTGCTTAGGCCCAACAATCCTTAGCAAATATAAGTTCTAGAAATTAAAAGTCGATGGTGATAGGCAATTAGCAGACATTATTTGCATGTTCCATAAAAAAGCTGAAAATCTTGCAAAAACCAAACCAATGACAAGCACACAGATAATCGGACAGAATTACTATAGAGCTCTGCTGACTTCACCAAGCTATAATTAATTTTTTTTGTCTTGTGTTTCAAATATCATTTGTGTGGACAAATCAGGAGGCAATAAATAGTCACTATGAATGGATGAACTTGTAAATCACACATGTATGAACATGCCTAAAGGTCAACTACTTAGGTTTCCATACCAAAGACTTAGAAAAATGGTACTGTAGCTGCCTTGCTTGGCGCTCAGCATTAATAGGTTAGTGTTAGGACTGATTGGCCTGGTGTCAAATTAATGCGACTGAGTGGGACACGATGCTAAATGTCTGCTACACGATACCCCAATACTAGACATCACTATAAACAGATTTACCGCAGACAACATAATGCTGTCACTAAAATTGTTCAGGCTGTCTTAAAAATCCAAATTACACAGTTAATTATGTACTGCATTTCAAAACTATTACTCTCACTTAGATTTAGCATGCATTACTTCCCACTGATATGTATGTAGAAGTGACATCAATGGAACAAAAAAGATTTGAAATCTTAATCTCTCTCGCTCTCTCACACCACCAAAGTTTTTTTAAAAGATAAAGTCTAAATCCATTATTTATTTATTTTAGAATAAGAAGTATTCACTGTGCTCTTTAACCTTTAATTTCTCCAGAATGCACAAATCCCTCCAAAATTTAAGGAATCTCCCTTAAAAATAAACTACAGCGGCAAAAAAAAAAATCCCTGTAGTCATTTTGGTGCAAGTGTAATAAAATCATAAACATTTATTACAATTAACAATTCTCACTCTGATCATGTGTAATAAAATCATAAAAATGTATTACAATTAACAATTCTCACTCTGATCATGTGCGCACTTCAATATCAACCCTGATAAACAATTTAAGCAACTTTTTGCTGAAAAATTAGATGTTTCATTGATTATCTAGTTATTATAAGAAATTTATCCACTGCTCATGCCAAGGTTGTATAATGGCAGAAGCGCAGAGGGAACTGACAGTGAGGAAATTGCTTAATCAGGTTTTCTGGTTGCCTTTTTTCCTCAAGAGATTTTCAAAATATATTTTTAAAAAAATGTATAATTGCTCCTATGTAGCTCTGTATCACAAATTGTGACCATAAAAACATTTATTTTCATTTGAAATGATGGTTTACCAATAATCTTCTACAACAAAATAACACTCAATCTAATGTCACACGTAATATCAAACCAATAATAAATATTTAACAAATTATACCATTAAATTTCCAGAATTTTGTGGAAATGAATCAAGCAGGAGAAGCAGATTTTAGTTTACGTATATTTATTGTACTAAAAGTATGAAAAACATGTAAATGGTGATTTCCTGTCTTTGATGTTGTAAATAAAATATTTAAAAAATAGCAAGACAAAAAAAAAGATCCTGAAATATAGGAAAATTATACAAGCTGTTTTAATATCTATGTCTAATACATACAGTTACTTTTCGTTCTGGCATGAGTTTGGAATCAATTAAAAGCCTGTCAGGTTCTTTCTTGCATCTGAAAAAAAATGGTTAGACAATTGTGCTATATATATATATATATATATATATATATATATATATATATATATATATATATATATATGTCAAGGTGACTGGAAAACTAAACTTGCACTTCGAAAATTTGAGCTTGCCTCAAGCAAAATATCTCAACATGAGTAAAACACAAAAGTAAAACAGTAAGAAAAAATATGGTATATTTTAAGGAAAGCACATTATAATTATTGATATTTTTGTTTAGGGGCCCCGAGTGGCAGAGAGGTCTAAAGCACTTTCCGTTACAGATTACTGCCGTCTCACCTCGGTCTGCGTGGGATCGAGTCTAAGATTTGACTAATGCAGTTATGTGAGAAAGCTTGCCAGTAGCTTCTCTTGGGTCAGTGATTCTTTCCGGGGGTTTTCCCCAAGTTCTTCCTCCACCAATAATACTGGCAACCATGTATTGTATTGTATAGCCTATCGAGTGCTGAAAAATGGCGTTAAACCCTAAAACAAACAAACAAACAAACAAAATATGCTTGTTTCCTTTAAATTTATGTTGGCTGATAGCTAAATTTGTCTTAGAAAATGGATGTAATACACATGGAGACATATACATGTATAAATTTTGAAGAAAGATAGAGAATATTAAAGCAATACTGTATAATTTATTTTAACTCACAACTCAAGGATTTGTGAACATTAAGTTTATCCATTTATAGAACAATAATCATATAGTTACCTTCAAAAATGCATCAAAGTAATTGCAACTCTTATCTGAGAGTGACTAGAAGACAAATCTTTCTCCATTTAAACTGTTTGCAAAGCTGTACATAACAAGCCTCCTGTAATTATTAGCTACATAAGCACCATAAACACCACTCATGGAAGCTACATTTTAATTTCCAAAAGCACACATATCAAATACATCTCATAAATTATAACGTAGCAATTAACACATACTTGCCAAAATAAGGTTTGAAAAGCTGATTGATAAGAGCTCGCAATTTGACAATCTGCCAGAGGCTAATAAAGTTAGTAAACCCCTGATACACAAAAATGTCTTGTATCTTGTATCCCTTTATTTTATGGACATGCTTGTGAGCTAGTGTGTTACAAATCTGAACTGGCACAGACTGAATTGAGCCTGTCCCAGGAGTGGGCAAGTAGATTTGTACATCACAATATATACATGTATATATATATATATATATATATATATATATATATATATATATATATATATATATATATATATATATATATATATATACACAACATCCCCCACCCCAGACACACACAAAATGTAAAAACAGCACAGAGAAAATAAAGTTCCCTTCATGTTTACCTAAAGCAAGGTCTTCCTCATATTTTTTAAAGTAAACAAGAATAACAATCTCCAAAAAAGAAACTAGAACTTTTCAACATTGAAACATTACCATGCAAGTGTTCTTGATGGGAAATCAAGGATATAATGCATGTGGTTTACTTACCATGACACTAAACTTGCCAGGATCATTGAAACACAATTGTGACAATACAGATATTACTATTCCTTATGATATTCATTTAAACTTACAAGTTTTATTGGTGCATGAATTGTTGAGACAGACAGACAGAAAAGTTTTTTATTTCTAAGTGTCCAGATATGTTGGTCAATAACATAACCTTAACTGAAATGGACAGGCAATTTAATCTCCTGAGTATACACTACCATTTAGCTTTACCCATGTCCTCATCATCCTCTGCCTCAACAGCTGACCGCACTGTTGCCCTAAGTTGTTAGAGCAGCTGCCTTGGATGAGATAGGTTGCTGGTTCAAACCCCAGCTGAGTCATACCATATGTATTGTAAAAATGATAGTGTTGGGAAGGGTCGGTCTGATGTCATGAAAATTTGACTGGGTGGGACATTATGCCACATATTTGCTGCCACAGGGCTGTACATCACTATAAACTGCCACAATGCAGACATCATAGCAATATAATTCAAATTATTAAATCCATATAGCTTCTTTGCATACAAGAAGAAGACTAGAGAATTAATCACATCAGAAGTAAATGCCACATGTAAGGCTTATAAATACTCAATAAAACCTGTCTATTATGTATGCTGTACCTGTCTATTATATAATCTTTCCTCCATCCATGAGCAAGAAGTAGCATTTTGGCAAGACCTGGTTGAATCTGAAACAAAGTATTGTTATCTTTGATCAAAATTGATACATGCAGAGATAAATATTAGAATGTCAGAGTGAACACTTTATACAGTTTAAAAATCTGTTATCTACTACAAACCTGTCAATCATAAACCTGAGTAATGGCAATGGCTAACCATAACAAATCTACACTCTTAAGTTTTTACTGCGTTTTCCAAGCCACCTCTCCACCACATACAGAATACTCACCCCCATCAGCCACATGTAGGAACTTTGCAAAATATTTTAAATATTAACTGTCATTTTTGCACATCTGGGTACCTCTTTTGATACAGCAACAGACTCGCAATCTATGAATCACAGGTTCAATCACTAATCAAGGCCAGCCAAAGTCATCTGCCTTAGTGTGTACTTGGGAAAGGCTCCCATTTCCTTGAAATAATGGCCATGATATAGGTAATAATTTGTTAAATTAAAACCAACACAAAATTGTTTTTCATAGCCTATACTATTTTTTTTAGCCTATACTATTTTTTTATACTATAAAAAGTGACATCAGTAAAGCTTTACTTATAACAAACACAAAATTGTTTTTCATAGCCTATAGGGATTCAACCTTTTCCACATGGTTAACAAATGAACATGACTACAAAGTTTGATGAATTTTAAGAGTGGTTTAGAATAAGATGTAGGTGGGAAGGGTATAATAAAATACCATGATTTGTTTTTTCAAAAGTGTGTGGATAAGCTGTTGCACAATGCACTAGAAATAACAGGACTTGAAACCAGAACCTGAAGTCTACTATGACATCTCTGTAAATATTATATTTCAGGTACACTCAGAAATTAACAGCCAGTTAAAGACCACATTCATGGTATTAATACTGTGCTAACATTTAGCAATAATCTGCTGATTTGAGACAAGTAAAGTTCCTGTCTTCCTGTCTTACTGTTTTCATAATTTCATTAGTCTATTAGTTCAGTTTTAGTTGTCACAAAGCAACTAGTGAAGGACTAGTGAAGATTCAAGTGGACTAATAACCTCTCAACCAATCTAGTCATTCTGGTTTTAAAATATTTTGATGTAGTATTCAAGGCAAAAATAATTTAACTTCAAAGTTGGTGACAGAAACTGGACACACAAACAAAGTAATAAGCTGAATATTTACCTTTGCTAATTGTAAGTTTGAGTTAAGAAAATAAGTTAATAACAAGCTAAAATACAGTTAAAGGACAAAAAAATCAGTATATAGACCAAGTCATTCTGACACATACATCTATATGTGATCAGGTTCAAAAAAATTGCAAATCTGCTAACAAAACTGATTCTATCACAAATGACTCATCAGCACATGGTGAGAATTAAGAAAATATTTTGACTGGTGGTTCTGAACATCTGTGAACATCACTCATGACCAGCTGACTAGAATGCTCCTGAATTTTGTTTCATTCGTAGTAACCTACCATCTATATCTGCTTATGAGTCTAACTGCAAACTACACAAATGCAGATCTGGCATCACATAATGCACCAGCAGATCTGGATCTGTGCAGTTTGTCAGGAGTAATTGGTAGAAAAAATAACAACAAAGACCCAGATTTTAAACCGTATTATGGCAGATCAGGATTTCTGCTGTTTGCAGTTTAACTCTACACAAATCAATACATATGGTATATGTAAGCATTTGATGTTGTTTTTCAAAAAGCTGACATCATTCAACATGGTTCTCTCTGGACCTAACAATATTGGGGCCAAGGACTAAAAACCTAAAAAAAAAGATGGAGACCAAGCAAAAAAACATTGGAGACACAGTTCTAAAACTGAAATGTCAAATCTAGTTAACAGCTATCAAATGTGAATCTAGCATACATGAATAATTGAATATAAAGGTTGCTGAATGTAGTAATCCTGGCTTGAGTTCATCTTCCATACAGCAGACAATATTATTTGGACAACTAGTTCTGCAGTTTTTGATTAATGGCCATGATACTTGTAAAATATTATGGTTATCACCTGATGATCCACAAAGCCTTTATAGACCTGCTGAAGGCAGTGCAAAATAGAATCTTGCAAATACAACTAGTTTTACAGATTTCAATGGATTGCCATAACACTTTAGAAAAGTGAACATTATAGAAATATCATTGTTCCAGATGTTTTTATATTAATGCTCCTTTTAATTCTGTACCTTCATTACAGAGTATAACAGAATGTATGTTTTGAAAGATCATCAGGAAACTTTGTAAACATTATATATTAAGACACACAGTTGAAGAAATTACTCTCCTACAATGTATTTAGACAGAGTAATTTCCCTTCTGCACTGTAGCTGAATGCAGTGTATGACCTGATCTTGTTCACATGACTAGTCATGCAGTTTACGATGGATCACTGTTAAACCGACTTAGAAAGGTCATCATTGTGCATAACAACAAATCAGTGTCCCTCAGATTTTTGTTAAAGTTATTTCCCTTTGTAACATGCAGCTGAAAAGTATAGAATATTCACTTAACAAGGTCATCATTGTGCATAATAACAAATCAGTGTCCCTCAGAATTTTGTTAAAGTTATTTCCCTTTGTAACATACAGCTGAATGTAATATAGAATATTGTGCATGCCACTAGTATAAAATTTTTCAATGAATTTGCCCTCTCTCCTAATTTCTGTTAGAGTTATTTCTCTTTTTGTCCTGCTGCTGAATGCAGTGCAAGACAGATTCTTGTGAATGCAAAATAATCCCAATCCACTAATCCAATGTCAGTGATATATTTTAAATGAACCATGATTTAAAAAAAGACGTAAATTAAACCAAGAAAATAATAAATAGGAGAGAACAAAAAGCAAATGAAAGTATTAAAATGGAAGATTGAATGACTGGGTGCATGCAGTCTCAACATTAATAAAACTGATTAAAAAAACTATTGATTTCATTATCAGCTAAAGTAAACAAAAAATATCATTTGCAGACTACCACATGATTACCATCTTGGATAAAACGTACATAAAACAATCTGGATTTTTTCCCCCAGGCAGAATCTAAAAGTACACATGATTTAATGTACATGTATGTTTGGGTTAGTTTTGCAGCACAGGGAAAAATGAATTCAAGGCAGGGTGATATAGTTGGATATCAAATTAACACCATTTACATTTATGATCACGCTGGCATCATTTTAAGTCTTCGTGAAAACCACAACTGTGAGATTTTCAACATGGGTATCATGACATCCATATCAGATGTGCAACTGGCACCATTTTCATTTTGGACCAACTAGATATCCAAAAAAAATCTCCTGGTGAAAACCCCATGTTAACATAGTCACTAATTTATAAGGAGAAGCTATAACCCTATGTTAACATAGTCACTAATTTGTAAGGAGTAGCTCTAATCCCATGTTAACATAGTCACTAATTTGTAAGGAGTAGCTCTAACCCCATGTTAACATAGTCACTAATTTGTAAGGAGTAGCTCTAACCCCATGTTAACATAGTCACTAATTTGTAAGGAGTAGCTCTAACCCCATGTTAACATAGTCACTAATTTGTAAGGAGTAGCTCTAACCCCATGTTAACATAGTCACTAATTTGTAAGGAGTAGCTATAACATTTTCAACAAGATATACATTGGTAGCTAAACTGAGGGTTAGCTTGCATCATTTTCATTTCAGAACAACTAGACAGCATCTGATGAAAACCCCAAATAACTTTCTATTTAAGAAGATTAGTGATAATAAAATATTCATGATGGTCACCATGGAGGCCATATTGGATATCAGATTATCACCATTTTAATACAGGATTATTAATATAAAAAACATATTAAACCTTCAGGTAAAAAAACCCAAATATAATAAGACTTTCTGTTTTTGTAGGAGTAACAAATAAGAAAAGCGTTAAGATGGTTGCCATGCTGGCCTTAATGGATATCGGACTTCTACTTAGACATCATAAGAAGTCTTCTGGTGAATGCATAATTATATGACTCTCAAGAAGCTATTGTAGCGGCAACATTAAAAGACAGATTTGCACCATTAACATTTAGAACCAACCAGACATTGCATGCAGCTTTACAGTGAAAACCCCATGTTGATTCAACCATCCATTCAAAAGTAGTGTTAACAAGACTTTCAAACTGGACATCAGATATAATTTAAAAGTGTTGACAAGATTTTCAAACTGGACATCAGATATAATTTTCATATAGAACCAACAAAATATGGTGAAAACCCCACATCAATATGTCCTTTCATTCTTCAGGAGTAATAATAAGATTGTCACAAACATTGCTGTGGCAGTCATATTGGAAGGCAGATCGGCACAACTTTCATTTACAACCATCTAGAAATCATAAGTCTTTCAGTAAAAACCTAAAGTGATATGATCATCCATTCAGGAAGAGTAGTGATAAAAAGATTTTCAAGCTGGGCTGAACATCAGCTCAGCACCATTTTAATATAGGACCAACTAGACATCATAAGAAGTCTTATTTTGAAAACTTCATGTCAATACCTTTACATTCAGGATAACAAGATGTAAAAGAATGCTACTGTGGTTATCACAATGAATGTCAGATTAGCACCATTTTCATTTTGAGACCAGCTAGAGATTATTAGAAGCCTTTTTGTGAAAACTACACATTAATATAACCATCCAATCAAGAAGAGTTACAATAACAAGATTGTCAAGATTGAAATTGTGACGGTTAAAATGAATGTCCAAGCAGCACCATTTTCAATTGGGATGATTGTGTGCGTAATCCTCCAAATGGTTTAGGAGGAGTTACAATAATAAACTTGCAAAAACAGACAGACTGGCAATGGACAATCGATCACCCCATAAGTTCTCATGGTTTATAACTAGGGATGTTAATATCGGTTTTTTTCCAAAACCGATTATCGTTTGTAGAAATCCGATTTTAAACCGATTATCGTTTTTTGTCCTACATTGAAATTACAAGAAATATATTCTTATAATGCAAGTTAGTGAATGCCTCTTGCGAATAAAAGATATTCATTACATACCATAACGTATAGACGTGCATCGTCTGACGGCATGGAGGACGATATTGTGGCTCCACCAAAGCCATTAAATCACGGAAGGAATCGGATTCAACAATCGAAATTGGTAGCATGTTTTCAGCGACAAACTTAGCTACAGCAGCAGTAACTTTTTCTTGATGACTATCAGGACAGTTTCTTTGTGTTCCAATAAATGTTGTTAATCGCGGCTGAACATTTGAAGGAGCCGCAATTCCGGGATGTTTGCTACGCAAATATGCATGCAATCCAGTAGTAGTACCACCGCTCCGAGGAGTCCGACTTATTTGTTGTGAACATAGTTTACAGCGAACCATGCTTGATGAAATTTTTTCAAAGTTTTCCCATACATCAGATTTATTTATATGACCAGCCATATTTGTAAACTTGAAAAGACACAACCAGCAGAGACCAGTCCTCAACAACAGAGACTGTAGCTATTAACAGTCTATTGTTGTCAATTTCGGACATCAAAGAACTTAGCGACCGGTCGGTCGACTAACTATTGACATCCTTCCTTCAACATTAAATGTATTCGTTTACAAACACGCTGCATGGAGCGCTCACAAATTTTAAACAAACACACCTTCTTATCTGCTGGCCATATTGTATTAAAATGTAAACACTAAACAAATGCATGAATGAATTTTTTTCTGGCATTTTTTAAAATTTTCACTACAAAAATGGTAAAAAATATTGAATTCGATTATCGTTTTGTAAAAACAAAAACCGATAATCGTTTTCAAAACCGATAATCGGATTTCCGATTTTCGTTTAACAACCTTATTTATAACCAATGTAACTAAACTATTCACATAAAAAGTCAAATAAGAAAACCAAACTACATCTTACTTGTAAGCCATACCTTTGTTTCAGTGTTAAATCCTTCCTGTATTTGTAAAATCCCCTCCTTCCGAAATAAGGAAGGAAGGAATTTCCCCATAAATTTCAGTTCTGAAGTAGACCCTGGTTAAGTACCACCATGCTTTTTGAATTATATGTACTTACAAAAATCTATTCTTAAGTAGATTTTAACATGAAAAATTTCAATATACCAAATTAGCTGCAGAGTACTGTGCAGTACTTCTAATGAAAAATTTAAATATTCCAAATTACCTGCAGAGTACTGTGCAGTACTTCCACTTCCTCATTAAGAAATCTCTCAACATCCTCTATCTCTAACAGTTCATATTCAAAATACTCTGGATCATCACTTTTCTTAGGCTTATCAATGTCAAGGTCACCCGTGTCATTGTCATAGTAACCACCATAATAATCATCATCATCATCCATATGATCCGACTCTTCTAACTCAGAATCATTATCAGAATCTTGACTCTTCATTTCTTCCGACATTTTTGACAATCTTCTTCTATTCTTCAATTAAATTTTAAAATCTCCTCAAACCTGAAGAAGAAGAAAAATCATACATTTAATAAAAGACAGAAATTTTAAAGTGATATACTTAAAACATAAACTGGAGAATAAGAATTACTGTACTTTTATGCAATTTGCTGGTGTTCTATGAGATTTTAAAAACAAAGTCCAGTAACACACTCATTGAAAACTGTCAGCAAATTTTAAAAACCTTGGGGCCTTAATCCAAAATCTGAAATCAGGGACTCGCAGAGTTGACTATGGGTCAATAAGATGGTTAGTCAGCATACAAACCTTCCTCATATTTATGTGGTGAAGGACTCCAAAGTTACCTTTGTCTCTAGAGTTTCATATGAAAGAATCTTCTTATTTTACTAACAAAATCATAATGGATATTTAAAAAAATCAAATATTAAAGATTATTTTAATTAATTATTATTAATAAGCAAATACCATAATTAAATCCAGTTTTAATGCAATGTGCTTGGAAAATGATAATTATAGGTATGGCACGTTTTCTTGAAACAATTTAATTACATATATATCAATCAATCAATCAACACAGTAACCGAGCCAAACTGGAAACACTGTGAACTCCTGCATGACACAATCAAAACAGCTACCCCCACCTTCTCTATTGAATTCTATGGAAAGCAAAATTTTAAGTAAGTGAAAACATATCCAATCAAATTAACAATAGGGGATAAATAAATGCTACCTCATTAATCGAGCCTAATAAAAAATGAAAATCACAATTAAATGTGTGACATTTTCATAAATATTACCTAAGTTTTTAGGATCGCTTATATCACTGAAAATGAGTAACTTTTGAGTGTGTGATTCAATGTAAATGAAACAGCATTTAAGGACTAGCTGAAATGTTATCTGGAAGAATGCAATCTAATATGTCTGGGAATAAATAAGGATTTAAGTGACACTATGCACACTTTGCACTGTGTTAAAAACTGTACATTATAGTTAAGCCTGGTCTCCCAGATAAACCCAACTGGCCCGCAAATTATTAAGTCTGTATTTACCTTTATTTAATTTCATGTTGGAGAAATCATAAAATATGCACATGCAAAATAATAACAAAACAAACATAGTACTTTTAAGTGTTTAATAAGTTTCAGGACAAAAAGTAATTTTTACAAGCATACGGTATGTCTTTGGACACGAAAAAAATTATATTTTTGTGTCCAAAGATTTACAGCCATTAGAGTCGTCAACAAAACGACTTAAAAAACTGTCAAGTTTATACACTGGCCAGCAGATAAGCTGACCCCTTGTCTTCTTGGTCTTTATTTTTTATTAAATTATTAGGCTTATATGCAAGAATATATACGGTATTTCCTTCAATCATACACATGAATTTCATGTTTTCATTCTTCATAACCTCCACCATGGCTCTCAGTTCACTGTAGCATACTGCAGAATCGATGAAGTACCTTCTCAATACTCTGAAAGAGTGCTGTTATTCATTGAAGAGTGTAATGTCCCTAAATGCTTGGCAGCACAGTATATCTATATCACATGTTTGGACTGATGTTTTAGTATATTGCCATTACCTACGAGTCTGCTACTCAAGTCAGGTACACGGTTATTAGCTAAAGTCATCAGCTTGCTGAGTGGGATTATCTTTTTCGCAAACAACTTCAATGATTCATTGCAGCTTTTCCATCTATAACTCCGACGCAATCCACAAAAATGAATCACTGACATATTATCTCTACTCAGACACTACAAATAAACACTCAGCTTTTTTGTGGATAGTCACTTCATTACTTTCATCAATAAGTACCAAAAATTCAGAATTAGTAATGTTGGTTATGGCCTCCATCCTTATTTCTTCACTAGTGTACAAGGATCTAATTTTAATGCCTGTTTTGTTTTGCATGAATTACGCTACTCAGATTTACTGTGCTAATGTGCAAAATGCAGAGCGTTAACAGCTGATATTACATTAGAAATCTGCTACTTTCAAACCCTTAATACACTTTACATATCCAAATCATCGGACTACTTTCACACACTTTACCTATCTAACTCATCGGACTATAAAATAAAAACAAAATATTTTTGTTCTGAGTAAATAAAAGAAAAAATGGGCGACAATACCAATCGATTATATTCATTCAATATTTATTAAAAATTTATATTTCTCCTGAAGATGATGTTGAATAGCATTGCACACATTTTAATAAAAATAAGTTGCAAATATGAAAGTAAAGGCAATCAGTTTAAAAAATGAGGATATTTCATAGATCAGGCATACCATATCCATACAAACAGCTCTGCATAAATTATACACAGAACGGTCACATGAATAGTTTTTGCAAGAGAATAGCCTCAGCCTTGGAGGAATGTAATACAATGTACCAAGCACCATCTTTTTGGATCAACGGGATATGGACCATAATGGGGTGTATTAATATCGTCGTAGATTTTAAGGAGGCTCTTATGACATTATATACAGACTTGCTAGCCTCCACTCTACTATCAGCAGAATATGTTATTATCTGATTCCCTGTGTCCAGATCACAGGGGTTTGTATAGCTACTTACAATTTACCTACATACATGTATATGTACTATACAGATAATTATACATTTTTTACAGTACTAGCTATTTATCTCAACTTCCTCTGGGTTTAGTTACTATTGTCCACATAAGCAGATGTCAAGCCAAGTGTTTCTGTATGGCGCATGCACCGAATCAATACAAGTTTCGCATACAAAGAAAATTCATCTGTAAAATTTGACATGTAATAAGTGATTACGATTAAGACTGAAAAAATCAATTAGAACTTTGGCAAGGCAAAACCAGTTTATAATACACTTGTATAATGACAACTTACATTTGTGTTATGTTTGTGTAATATAATCCATAAAACATTAAGTACTGTACATGTATATAAAATAAAACATAACTTTCAGTGTGTTTGAAAATTCATGTACTGGACACATCCCACAAGAAATCACATAAAAAAATGTAGTCATCATTTGATTGATGGATTTGAAATCATGGATGACATGTAACAAGCTGCAGATGAATGATGAAAAACTGAGGCCATTCTATCACAACACAAAGACTTTCTCATTTACATCCTTTACCTCAAACAATAAATATCAGCAGCACCAACATTAAATTCATGCAGTCAGTACGAAACCTAGGTGTTACTCTGGACAGTACTCTTACACTGCACCAACATGTAATGAACATATGCCAGGCTGCATAACTTGAGTTGAGACACATCAGTTCCATTCGCAAATATCTTTCAGTTGATGACACTAAAACACTTGTGTGTTCATTAGTACTTTCAAGACTGGACTATTGTAACTCTATTCTGTCTGGTTCATCTCAATATCTACTCCAGGAACTTAAAAAAGGTAAAAACACATCTGCTCGAATCATCCTTAGAGTACCCGATCAGAGCACACCTCCTCACTACTCTGTACCCTACATTGGCTATCCATTAAATCCAAAATCAAACACAAAATTTGTTCTCTGTGCTACGTTTCACTGATAGACTGCTTGATACCTTTGGATATGAAATTAATGAAGTAGTAAAAAAGATTAATACAAATTTATACTTTTATCTTCACAGATGACACATGATTGTGTTTTGTTTGAAAAATAAGACTCCCACCCTATAATAATTTAAAAGATATTTTTTGTTTGTCAGGTTGTCAGCTCAGGTTGTCATAGGATCCATACCCCCTGCATAAACATCATTTGTCTGTGATTTTATTGCTATTCTACACTGTTTAAAAAATAAGTCTATATTGTTATGATAAAAAAAATGCCAACAAAATCCAACTACCGGTATGCAAGAAAGCAACTGCTAAATAAATAAATAAAAATAAGAAGTACAAACAGTACTGTATTTACATTTTCACAGGAAATATTGGAGAAAAATAAATATTTTATGTAAATTTTTAATCATAAAACAATATTTTTTGATGAATTCGTCTAAGCAAATTCTAATACTTGTACGCTGTTACTAGAAACACCAAAATACACTGAAAAAACCGAAATACACATTTGCATGTATATATCGGTTTCCAGTCACACATTATTTTTGTTTTTGTTTGAATAATAATATAAAGCAAAGAAAAAATACGATTTATTATATTTTTATACGAATTATTTACTGGTATGCAATTAAAAGGAATAAATACCTTAATTATCTTCCTACACTGTTCTTATAGATTTCTTTTGAAAAGTAAGGAGGCAGATGTTATCAACACCTTTTGTTTTTCACTTTCACATAAATAAAAACAAGCTTTACACATAATTTTGCTTTTGGATTGAACATACACTCATAATGCCATGTATATTAACCTTAGATGACATAAATTTGGTCTGTTAACCCTAGTCCTACAATGTAAGCCCCGACGCTGATATTTATGTTTGCTCGCGTCTGGGTCTTACTGCCTAAAGAGCAGCGCTGTGTAGTGTTTTTAAATATACTGAACAGAGAATAAGAGGTGAAATTTTCATGTTTATCACATACTTGGCAATAAGTATCAACATTTATCCACATATTTAAGAGTTATTGATGTACTTACTTTGCTGTCTGATCGTGATCGACTCTAACTCTGACACTAGGAAATGAACACATTTTTCATGTTCCTTTGAAACACGTTTCAATGCCATGGTGGCTAAGGAATGCCGAAGTAAGTTTCAATAAAGCTGTTTTATTTTCACGAAACGAATTTATTTCTATATTGCCTATTTGAACAGCATGCAATATTTCGTTTCGTTCAAGAAATATTTTCCGATTAGAACCTAACTTAAACATACATCGGCATACCTCGACAACTGTCGCATTTCAGCAAATTCAAATGTATGTCAACTGAACAAAAAATGCGTCCGTTTGCAAGTGTCAACTATTGATTCCATTTGGATAAAAACAGCGCAGTAAGTATAATTAATTAAACATATATTAGTGGAAGAGTGTCTATATAGGTTGCCAAGTATGTTCGATATTCCTGAAACTTTGATTTATCGTTCCGATGTCGACGACATCGGAACTAACTACACTATGGCGTCATTAGGCTCGTAGGACGTAGCACTAAAATCAAGATCAACATGTGATACGTCTTACGGGTAGGACTATGTTAACCCAAGTTTCAGTCGACACGTACGTCATTTTTTCCCTCTGCTTCGAAATAGACAATATACATTTGATAATAACAATACACAATAGGCTCGGTAATGTGCACTTCGTCGACATCAGTTGGTTTTTGACATAAGTCACAGTGATGTCGGTATAATTGTTTAGGAATGTATATGTATACAGCGTAGTACACGAGTATGTAAGCAACTAAACTGTACGAGCCCCTGTTCAGGCAAGAACTAATTTAGTCCAAAACTTACATCAGACAAGCCTTAAAATATATTATAGTAAAAAGAAAAAGGATTTGTCACAAATAGAGATATAGTAAACAAAGTTACCAAAGTTAAATAAATAAAACTGAAATAGACTTTTTCCATCCACACGGATCAATTCACTTACGGAGAACAACAAAGACAGGTCATGTAACACCGGAAGTGACGTTAAATGGACCCACCATTTACGACATAAGTAAAGAAGAGAGAATAATATTTTCTAAACTATTATAGAATATAATATTGTAATATAGCCATAAAAAAGACTGAAAACTGAATAAAAATAATATTATATTATAATTAATGTTGTCATAAAATGGTCATCTCAATAAGTTTATCCTGCCATAGATACCCGTATATGAGGTTGGAGTGTTTTACAAGTTCAGCATTGGATTTGATAAAAAAAAAAAAGGCAGACGTTAGAGAAAGGTTTAAACGTTGCAGACATGTGTGTGTGTGTGTGTGTGTGTGTGTGTGTGATTTATTTACCATCGGCATGATTTAAAACAGCAATTATCCAAAGCTCTAATGAGCTAGCAGCAGAGATGGTGAACAGACCTTTGCTGAAACGTCATAAACTTTTTTTTTTTAAACACAACAAAACAAGCTTCCTACGAAAATGAAGTATACAAGGTTAATAACGCCAAACCGAAGCCTCTAACTGACCGAGAGTTCTTCTGATTGGTTAGTTTATTTTGTTGCTTCGTCTTTTGTCGTTAGTGTTTTATAAATTTGAATGTGTGTTTTGTTTACCCACCGGATGTTTCATTAGGAGAAATTTAATTCCCATGCCTACTACATTATCGGAACCTCTCAGAGTGACGATTTCAAACCCTGATACATTAAATGACTCACCTGAAAGCAAAGCAGTGCCAACCAGTAAGGACGGATATTTCACATGTACGGGAAGATTGTCAAAACCATCTAAGTAACCGAACGTGTCATTAGATCACGTGTCATTTTAATATCAACTTTCTCAGCAGGGGAGATATAGTGTAAGCCTTAATCTAATTAGCTTTGAAATATCACTTGACAGTAAAAGTACATGTAATGAGGTTTTCCACACTGGACTAGAACTGATACACGCCAACAGCTGGTTTATGTTATACATTCATTAGGGTTTATGCCCCACGGGGATTATACTCTCAGGGTAGTCTTTACTTCCCTTCCTAGTTGTATCAATGTCTGTATTAAATAAATAGTAAATAACACCTTCTGCAGTTATTCTTCAATAGCAAATACCATTACATTGTTCATGATGTAGCATACAAAAATCCTAATTCACAGCAACGAGTTATTGCATATGCGAAGTTGGTTCATTCGTTAAATTCCATTTCTTAAAAACTGATATTTCAGAGCATCATTAGCTAAAAGTTAGCTAATTGGTTGGCAAGATCCGCGATGAAAGATAAACTAGCATTAGCGGCAGGTAATTAATCAACCGATTATTATGGAATCGATACATTATAGCCCAAGAGGATATTGGAGAGGAAGATTGATAAACTCGCTGGTGCAGCAAATACTACACGTTTTGTTGCTGCAAATTGGTTGGCACGACAGGCAGTATAGCAAATTTATCTACCACTACCTAAACAAATTCAGAACGCACATTTTGATGTCAGCGCTTATAACGAAGTTCATCAGGCGGATATGTTGTTTTTACCTCATGATACTGTTAAAATTGGTAGACGTCAATACACAAACAAATACGCGTTAACTGTCGTTGACGTTGCAAGAAGATATAGAGAAGCAGAGCCATTATCAACTAAAACAGCTGCTGGAGTTGTATTAGCTTTTGAGCGAATTTATCACTGAGGACACATGCGATGGCCACACCTACTACAAGCTGATCCTGGCAAATAATATTTTGTACCACCTCTGATGAAAAAAAAAACATACGCCAAAATTAGACGACGACATACTGCAATTCATCGTGATCAGGCAATCGTTGAACGATTTAATCAAACACTGGCTGAGCGGATATTTGGATATCAATATGCAAAGAAAATATCCATGAATAAAGTTCAAAACGATATGAGATCTCGTGAATTGGTTACAAGACTACCAAGTGTGAAAGCTGCATTAAATAATGGAGTTACTCGTGCAATTTCTATGAAACCTACCAATACGATCACAAAGAAACATATACCAATAAAACATGATTTCTCAAAACACCCAGTATTAGATAATGTAGCTGGTAGATATTTATATGAACCCGTGAACTTGAAGGTTGTATTAAAAAAAAACATGAGCGACTGGTCATATTTGGAGTGTAACTGCACATAAAATTTTAAGTGTGGTAAGATCTACGGGTTAACTTGTAATACACAGATTGGATTCAACTGCTCCTCAACGTGAACAATTACAAGAAATTCCAGAAGATACACAATTACCACCGTATTTACTTAACTAGCGCTTTGACGTCGATTACACTCAAAACAGGTCAGCATCACATTTTTGCATTTGTGACCAAGACTATTATCAATTCTATCTACGGTAAATTTTCTTGGATCATTATTTGAATATTGCCACAACATTACTGTGTTACAGTTCGCACAACGATTATTCTGTCGTTGTTTTAATGTCATTATACATTCAGCGTCAAGAACAAAGCTGCGTCTAAGTTTTGGTCACATTGTTTATAACTAAATTCTTAATATATCATCGCCGCAACTGCGGTGGCAGCAGATTCTGTAAAATTTATGATAATCCTCTGCAAATGATATATTCTTCTGATTCGAGACACTGCGAGATAAACTAAATCTGACTACTCCATTCTATCATGAACAATCCAAACAAGTATATCAAAGATGGTTAATCATTAATATAAATGAATTTTTATTGCGTATCCTAGAGTCGATGTAGTTTTGTACTTAAATGCACTATCAAAAACACTAACAGGAAATAGAACAATATAATTAAAACAAAATTTCGTTTCTCTGACGATCCTGGTATATCATCTTTAATGGTATGGGTATATTAAAATCAATTCATTATGTAACAAAAATATTTGTTGTTGAAGTGTATCACGAAAAATCTCTCTACTTGCAACTTTCAAATCATCTGGTCTTCACAAATTCCAAAGATGGTTTATATGTGTTCTGAAATTATATCACACATTATTTCACACTGAACTTATTAGATTTTAGTCTGATTAATTTTTTAAGCTCTCTTAATTCTGGATCAAGCGCTCTATGATCATCAGTTATTTCTTAACAATAGTCATTAATAAAAAATATATTTTTTTTAAAAAAAACTTTCAGCCATCATGTGAAAGCAGCAGAGAGGGTGAACAGACCACCCTTTTCCGACAAAAAATTGATTGAATCCTCAAAACGGAAAATAGAGCCTTCCTACGAAATTTCATATTTTAACCCAAAAAAAAATAAGTCTCCATTTAGCAAACGGAGACTTTACGATTTTTCAATCAATTTTGGTCGCAACGATGTGGTCATCACCCTCTCTGCTGCTACAAGTTAACAAAAATAATAAATGATTTCAACCAAATATTTGATCGAGTCCGATACGATATCGTGTCCGAGGATCATGTAAATTTATTGTTATAAATCCGTGCGGTGTCGACTGAGCGTTACTAAAGAAATTTTTAAATTGATTGAAGTCCATATCGGAACACCATGTCTTATTTTTTTGGGGTTAAAATATGAGATTTCGTAGGAAGGCTCTATTTTCAGTTTTGAGGATTCAATCAATTTTTTGTCGGAAAAGGGTGGTCTGTTCACCCTCTCTGCTGCTTCTAATGATATGTTAAAAATATTTCTTGATTTATGCTACTTTAGATACTGTGCATATCAGAAAATGATGATCATTGGGATATTTGTTTTATCCTTTTTATCCTTTCCTTCAGGAGTCTAGTTATCTCTTTTCCATGGAAAAAAAATTATGATAAGTGCATGATTTACTTCCTCGTTCGCTTATTTATCGTGCGAGTTTGTGTGTAGGGGTTACAACGATCATATCAACAGAGTTTGACGAACTCTGTCAAAATAATAAAATCCCACGAGTTGTTTTACTAGAAGCTCTGATCCATTAAGATAAACAGTCTATCGTCCAGTCACGGGATCATATACTGACGTAGCAGATGAAAGTTTTGATATTTGGTTATTTTTTAAAATAAATATCCTTGATTTCAGCTTCGGCAAATTCAGAATAATTATACAACTTTTCTTGTTTTATTCTCCACTCGCCTTATGATGCATGGTAGCAGTGCTTATATATATATATATATGATTCTAATCGCGGTTGCAGGAAATCTGTTTATCATCGATAGTGAATTTATCAAAACATACGTGAGTGTTAAAGATTTTAAATGAGTTAAGTGCGTCGAATCGCAATCGATATGATCAGTAAATGTATCTAATTTATTTCCGTTAGACAAGTAAGCACTTTTTCGACTTACAAATATATTTCTCTTCGTTGCATCGGCGATTATAAAATCAAGTTCATCATCATCCATAATCAATCTTGTATAATGTTGTTTATGTTCATATCGACCGCCTTGGATGAATTTGAGGATTATTCTTCTGCAAGATCTTTCGCGGGTTTTTCTTCTTCAAAATCGGTTTTATCAGGATTTTCATCATCGGAATATTACCTTTGCTGTGGTAACCAAACTTATTTCTGCGGACGATATGATATATTTGCTTCACTCACTGTCATAAGTATTAGCATGTTTGCGTCGATAATATATCGTAACAATACAATCGGTACCCATTTCATTTCTGAAAAGTGTCTGCCTAACCAGACGTAACAAATCGGATGAAGATCTTTTGCAAACTCAAATGAATACATGCGAATCCAGTCATGTCATAATCCGGTAAAGGTCTGTTTATCGCAAATCTGGTCATCTCGTGTGTTGGATGTGTCAGTCTTTTAAAATATCCATGACATTCTCCCATTCCAAGAAAATGTCCAGGATAACATACTATCACATCCACTGAGAAAACATCTTAATTGTTATGTTTAGTGTTTCACAATCCACCGTGACCATATACAAGAAATTCAAATCGTGTTAGCGTCCACGAATTTTTTTTTTTCTCTTTCAACGTGAGCAGAAACTGACTAGACGGTACAACAAGTATTCAGTAATTATACAATATTCTCCTTCTGAGATGAAATTCATGCATAAGATTGTTCCTTTCTTCCTGGAGAGATTCTGAACTAAATATTTCCAATAGGTCGTACAAATTGATCATAATTTGCATTATCGGAACTTGAAAACAACAACACGGACACAGGATCACTTTTACGAATATTTTCAATAAAATCAAATATTTCCCTGTCATAAAATCTTACTGATCGCAATCGTGGAAAAATATTGCTACTGCATTACCGCGTATGCGCATTATGTGCATTATTAATAATTTCTATCGCAGCTCCTTTTGATTTTTATTTTGAATCATACAAAATCTCTCCGGTTATCGTTTTTATTATTATTGGAAATTTTAGTTTCTTTCAACGATACTTCGAAATATGTAACTACTTTTGCCACCTCGTTTATTTCTTTACGTCCTCGATCCATTAAAACGTTCCAGGTATCACATTTGTTAAATGTTCCGTTACTCGTTCGGTTTTGCAATATATTTTCGAAATTATCAGTGATTTAGATCATCAATCATAAGCGTGGTTACAAGATAATGTCGTTCCTCAATACGGTTTGTCAATACCAGTCAACATTCCTGGTTTACCAAGCCTTATTTCCTTTTAATGAATTTTGTGTACACATCTCGTGGTATATCTATATCATTGATTCAGCATACATATTATATACATATACATATATATATATATATATATATATATATATATATATATATATATATATATATATATATATGTATGTATATGTATATATATATATATATATATATATATATATATATATATATATATATATATATATATATATATATATATATATGAAGGTGGATATATATTACCAGCCGAATATCGATTGATCAAGATTATACAATAGGTAATGTTACAATGTTTGTGTGATTGAGATATGGACTTCTAACGTAGCTTTAACAATTTTTCATTCATATCGCTACGATATTGGCAGTATGACGCTTAATACTGATGTCATCACTGTGACATCATGTCGCAGACATGTAGTATGATGTCCTCCCCAGTCACATTATCCATTACACCAGGCCGACCAGTCCTAATACTAACCTCTTAATACCTAGCGCCAAGCGAGGCAGCTGTTAGTACAATTTTTGTAAGCCTTTGGTATGACTTGACCGGGGATTGAACACCACGACCTCCAGCATCCGAAGCGGAAGCTCTAACAATTAAGCCACAGGAGCGTTTTGGCAACAGTTCAAGATACGGACGTTGAGAAATTCGTCTCGGTGTCACTAACGATCGAATATATTAGAATAAAATTATCTCACGAATATGAAACAAACAAACAATTCACCTGGAAGACAACTGGAAAAGTTTATATCAATTAGTGAGAACGAAAACGCTGTTATAAATAACAGTAGTGATAGTGACAATTAATTTCTGTCTTGACTTTGTAAACAGAATTCCTATTTCTTCTGCCTTGGCTTTGAAAAAAACATTTATTTTTTTTAAATTTTCGATGGGCTTTTTATCATTTGAGTAGCATTTATTCCATCAATTTAATGAACATTGATTTTATGATTGCTGATTTAGTTTAGATAATATACCAGTCAATCGGAATAATTAGATAATATTGTTTTAATTCGATCAAAATCAATGCAGTTTGATTTGATTCTTCGTGATTTGCTGGATAGCAGCCATCAATTACATCACATACAATATTGACTGCAATGGTTGATTTACAATTCTGTATAAATTATGGCGACCTCATCCGTGTAGATCTTTGTTATGTTCGATGGTGGTTTTATTTTTCTCCATGACTCAACGTTTTTAGGAAGGTTGTTATGTAAAAGATCGTTGAGTGATTTCTTGTGTTCATTTGTTGCATGTGACGGTATTACAAATGTTGGGAATTGTTTTTCAGTTATTTTAAAATGATCTAAAAATGCTTTCTCTTTAAAGTATTTTCGAATATCTTCTGAATACCACAATACTTCTGATTTATGAAACATTACTTGTTAACAAATACGATAATTTATATATTCAACTTCTAATATAACCTAGTAATATAATTATTTTACCACCAGCAGCAGCTTCTCGCCAGATGTCATCATTATCATCGCCCCATGAAACAAGTACAATTGTATGCTTGGCTCCAAAAATAAATTTTCTAACATTTCTGCAAAATCCAAATATCTGTGACAATGGAATTACACAGGAAAATATTTTACGATAACTTTTTAACATTGATTGACACGTTTTAAAACCTAAATTGTAATGTGGATTAATATTAAATCATTTTTTCTATATCAAGATCTGCAGCAACAAGAGCGTGTCTTTTGGCCGTCTTATATTAAGTGGTCTACTATAAGCTTCATCAAAATTGTGCTTGACAAACATCATTGACAGACCAGCTGCTGTTGTTAGACCTTGTAAGAAATACCTACTTGTAAACCTAAATTGTAATTCAATTCGTCCAATCCGATTTGGTTGTCTTGTGTCATAAGAATAATATTGATAATAACGTATAGATTCAACTTTAAGAACTGACGCATCCATATCAAATGCAGGATCAGATACACGTTTAAACATTTCATATTTTTTATCGTCAAACACGAAGACCACTTCCTGATATCAATCTTTTATTTATTTTATTCTGCTTCGCCAGGAAACTCTGCTAGTTTCTGATTTGGAGTTTGATTTATTAATTTGATAACATTTACGGGCATAACTTGAGTGCAGGATAATTTTACTGGTTGAGGTTTTTGTCGTATTTATCGTGCTAATTTATCCTTAATTGCCAAAGACGTTTTGCTTGCAACATTACCAATAGCACCAAGAACTTTTCACGAACAACGTCAGTTAGTTTTTATTCCTAGTTATTTTTCAATCGGTATTGCTTTTGGCGCCATTCTCTTAATAAATCCTGAACTACATCACCGATTCCAGCACCGTAGATCGCTTTATACGTAGGTAATCGTGAATTTATCATTCTTACCATAATCGGTCTATGTTGAACATTATGTATAATCTTATGCGTTATTAGTTTATTTAATCACTGTGATAATTATCAGCACTTTTCATCATTGAGAGATCTATAAACATTGAAATCCATGACGCCGGCTGTACATAATTATTGACAAATATCAACTGATTAATTATTAATTTCTGGAAAATTAATTTCAGCATTTTTTCTCCCACAATATATTCTAGTCTATCTACGTCAGAAACAATGTTGTTAGGAGAAATGTCAAAACTTTTTCTAAATTTTGGAGATCATTTTTTAAGAAATTCCATATTTTCATGAAGTTCTTTTTTTTTTAAATATAACGACATGGATCAGAATAATCGATTTTATCTTGCCCCGTAAAAGATAAATATACAGCGTCAGGCCAATAAGTAGGACATGTATTTGCTGTAACATATTTAGATTTTAAATACATTCTTTTTCTAAAAATTTTCAGAACATTTTGCTGCGTCATCCTTAGTACTAATTTTTTAAACACCTTCAAGGATCCACATATCTCTAGGAGACGGCGGAATTTCTTCTATTTTAATACTTTCAAGTTTACGCGCTGAGCAGTCGAAACAATTCTGTTAGGTCCAGAAACTTGCTGAGTTTCAGTTTGGTGAAGAGGCGGAGGAAGTTGAAGGAGGTAAAATTTTAGATGAATAGAGTTTAGCCTATATGATAAGAAAAAATAAAGATATTAGGGGAATAAATAAATCCATTTAGAATTTCTCAATATGCTGATGATTTGTCACTTACTCTTGATGATTCAGAGAAGTCTATGTCTGTTTTACATCTTTTATATAAATATTCCAAATTTTCTGGCCTTAGGATAAATATTTAAACGGGTGATTGTGATCAAATGTTTATCTGATAGTAATATGAAATATTGTAAAGAATATAAACTTAATTGCGAACAGACTGAGTTGCCGTAGTTGTTAAGTTTTCAACCAATTTGGTAACAATTATATCTTTTACTTACTCATTTAAAATTTTTAAAATAAAAAATCAGTGGATTAAAGAGTTTTTAACTTCATTTGGATAACAGTAACAAAAAGTTTACCCATCTACGGAATTAATCATCTTTAGTCAGTAGAAATTAATGGGCGACGATGACGACTCAGCCAACGATTTTCCTCAAACTGAAATTTTATGAGCTGCTTTGGCGCCCAAGAAACGGTGCAACCCTGTTAGTAGAAAAACAAATTGACGGTGATGTCTCTTATTACCATGGCTGCAGTTTTAAATGTTACATTGAATTTTGCCTACGAATGAATTTTTTAAAAGTATGAAAATTTATTAAAACGAGCTCTGCTATTGTTTTATGTTGCGTGAAATGTAATATCTCATATATTTTGGGATTCCAGGACGATGAGTGTCTTTGAGTTGAAAAAATGACAATTATATAGTGTGTTACCAATATCAGTGTATAAGCTATTGGAATATAAAGAGCGCATCAACTCGATTTCATTCGGATAGAAACATAATGAATATTGGCATTTCAGCAGAACGAACATCCATCATACGTATATAACCATTTTCGAAGTGAAAAAATAGCTTTAATATCTCGCGCCGCTATAATTACATCCGGGGATCTCACTTGTCGTAAATATTATCACTGATTTATTGTAATGAAAAGATGCTTTTATTATTGTTATATTTAAGACTTCTTTGTTCAGTTTGTAAATGATTTTAAATTTCTCTACTTTCATTTTGCTATTCATTTATTAGTTAAATTGCCATTGGTTGTCGTTGTAAATTCATTTTTCTTTTAAATTAACGTTAAATATTATCAGCATTGTTGTTGTTCTTGTTACTGCTGCTGTTGAAACTGCTTGTTACTACTTTTTATATTAAATTTTGAAGTACATGTAGTTGAAAAACTTATTTTTCGAAGTAATTTTAAATATGAAATATTCGTTTTAAGTTTCACCGGTAGAAACATCAAATTACGGCACATGAGTAAACGATAACTGTAAAAGAAACCCGAATCCTCCACAAGAAACGCGTTCGTTTTCAACAGCGTGAGAAACATTTTATCTTTGATTATGAAAAGCACTATATGATCTTCTTCTAGAACAAAGTTAACCCATAGGCAACATTTTGATTTCGTTGCTGATTTTATGCACTTTTGGAGTTATTAACTTTGCACGTTTTAATGTCTTAGCTGGCGTGTAGAGTGTAACATAATTTGGAGGAGAAGTTGTTATGTAGCTCTTCAGGGTTTAATTCCACACAGAAAAGAGGTAGATTTTTTTTTGGTTATCTGAATACCCTTAACCTTAGTATAAAAAAGTCAGTTACTGTTCTATATAAGGTGAATTTTACCACCCTATCAGTTTATTGTCTCGGTAAAATATATAATAAATGCATAAGATCCAATTTTCGTGCAAACAATTTGCTTCATTTTTAATACTGTATTTGAGTTCAAAGATTGAGAAAAAAAAATTATTTAAAAAAATCTGATTATTGGACTTAAGGCCTCTGTTATCTTTGACCTTATGCTGTAATTTTACATTGTCAATATTTTAGAACAAAACTTTATTGATAGGGGTAGTCTTCCACTTTAAGATGCATATGTCAATATTTTAGAACAAAACTTTATTGATAGGGGTAGTCTTCCACTTTAAGATGCATACCCTGATATCTGATGTCTTTTTTTCTCACAAATCAAATTCAGACAGAAGCAAAAAATGTTTTTAAGTTCTGTTTATCAACAGTTCAGTTAGCTGGAATGTGATGTAAGCAGAGAATGCCAAAATTGAAATGGCGATGTAAGCAGGGAATGCCAAAATTTAAAATTGTTAAAAAGGATGATAAGTATTTTGAATGAAATAATGCTATATAAACACTTTGTTCAGTACTGTATTAGTATATTTTTTATTCATTTCCTTATAGAAACATACTTCAACTTAATCTGATTTCAACATTCCTAGTTTCCATCACAACTGAATTGTAGGTCAGATTAACTGGAAAAACTTGTTTGTTGTTGCTTATATAGATCAACTGAGATAATCATTAATCTATTTTACTTTTGTGGTTTGGCTGAACAAAATCATAATTTTCCACACAGTGGAAACTTTAATGTTTTTGCATCTGCTTTGTTTATAATATAGATATTTTTCATTGTTTTCCAACAGCAATGCAGGCAAGTTAATCATGTGCCTTTCACTCCATAATATAAGCTTGATTAATGTAGTTTTGTAAAACTATGGTTGCTTAAGCATAATGTACTTCATTCAGTGGGTATCATTGTACAGGCACATCATGGGGCCCCAAGTGGCTGAGTGGTCTGAAGCTCTCTCCATTACGGATCACTGCCATCTCACTCTATCTAGGTGGGTTCGAGTCTCATATTCAACCAAGGTGGGTTTGTGAGAAATTTCACCAGTAGCTTCTCGTTGGTCTGTGGTTCTTTCTGGGATTTTGCTGGGTTCTTCCTCCATCATAAAAACGGACCACCATACCGTATTTTCCGGCCTATAAGTCGAGACTTTTTGACTTGAAAATTCGGTCTTCGTCTTATACTCCGATCGACTTATATATGGATTTTGTCATTGAAATTGCATCGACTTATATATGGATTACAGTATCCGGTATGCTATTGATATTGCTCTATAATCGGCATAATCAAAAACAGGTCACATAGAAGTACAAATTCATGTTAAATTACTATGTCAATAAATTGTCATAAAATAATATGACTGCATTTATATTTGTAAGTTTTGTCATTATTTATTTTGCATTCTGCGTGTTTTTTCTTATTTCTCAAACATAAAATAAAAGAAAACAATTACCGGTAAAAACTTCACCGGGCCGCATAGCACACTTACGGTCTATACTCTATAGTGTACTGTACTAATTCAAAGCATATTGTTTGTTCCTATAAAAAAAAAAGATATGAAATAACTGGTCCATTAATATTTGATTTTCCAGTATAATGTTGGACACACGTGAGCAATTACCGGCATAGCTTTTTTTATTGATCCAATTGATTCTACAAAGGGATGTAATCCATAGTAACTCGAGCGTTCTATGATTATTTATAAATAATGTAGATCATGCATTCTACTGAATCCCCCAAATCATATGTTTCTAATTGTATTTGACAAAGTTTCTCAAATAAATTACCGTAGGTTTAAACTACACTAAAATCAGATATATAGATGGACTACCAGTACTAATAGATCATCAGTGATCCATGATTTTTAGTTTCGCAATTCAGTTTAAAGCAAATTGTAATGTCAACACTTCACCTATATTCATTCTTAACCAGCTGACGTTTCGGTGTCTCTCTTTGATTATACCGGTTGTTGATAAATTTGTATTTGGTTTCCAACAACAATCAAAGCCAGTTGCCGCAATTGTTTCGACCTTGATATTGGCTTTAGCTACCGATACTAGTTACCATATTGCCGGTACCCCATTGTTCTTTATCATTAATCCGCATCAATTACGCTACTCGTGTTTAATATCAATGGGATTAAGTACAACAATAAATGATGCCCACTCCCTTCTCTAGATCTAAATACATGTAATGAATTTAGCCATGAGCATTGTTTTCATTGCTTTAGTACAGGTTAAAATGCAACCAGTTCTGCCTGCTGTATTTATTTGAGTACATCAAAAGAACATGACGCAATAGCTGGGCTAGCTGGGCGGCAAGTTCAAAGGACTTTGACTAGCAGCTTGGGTGGGAAAAAGTGCTGAAATTTACAATGACTGAATTCAGAGACAAAGATCCTGAGACGTACATGTAGTTATTATAAGAATACACTTTAACTTCCATTATTTAATATACGAACAAGTACTATTTCATCATTCGTTACGTACACCCGTTACGTAATTTTTGTTATTTTCTTTTCATTGAATTCAGTCACATAATGATCTGTGACAAAATTATTTAATATTTTACATCCGTGTGTGGATATTTTCGATGGAAATATTTGTATTATGGATTCAATGTATGTTACAAGATTCGCTGGTGAGTACACGGTGTTGATACTCTTTTCATGCAATAGATTATACATGTATATATAAATTAGACACGTGTATGTACCAATGCATGGTTCTCTGAATAAAGTACCGTAATTGTATTTGACAAAGTTTCTCAAATAAATTACCGTAGGCTTAAACTTTCAACTGGAAGGAATGATCATAGCTCTTGTTGCAATGGATATTGCCGGTAATATGGAATATCATACGACGATACCATCAATATTCATGCAACCGGAAGTTACTACCGGTAGTATAAAATACAAAGCCAAGTTATTGACCTGGCCTCGTCTTATACTCCGAATCGACTTATATATGGACGAAGGATGGAAAATTTACAAAATTGGTCAATTCGACTTATACTCCGCATCGACCTATAGGCCGGAAAATACGGTATATAGCCTATTATGTGCTGAAAAATGGTGTTAAACCCTACAACAACAACAACTTCATTCAGCACATGCCCAGACCTACAATGTACATGTAGTCATGCCATTGTGTAGATAAACTATCTGGACTAATTGCGAGCATTGAATCAAACCCTAATGTTTGATGTTATCATACACGGATCACATTTTAATGAGTTAGTCATTTACAATTTCAAGGCAGTATAATAACATAATTACTTATGCATTGATATAAATAGTCTAATGCAATAAAGCTTAAACAAACAATAACTGAGTCAAAATGGAAAGACAATGTTACAGCAACCCATGATGAAGTTATACACAAATGTAAAGTAGGTAAATTCAATATGAAAACAGAAAATGTAATAAATTTCTTGACTTTACAAAAAAAATTATACCATTTCTTTGTAATAATTATATATGCCCACCCTGAGAGGGATAATTTGATGCATGTAATTTTTGCTAATATAAGTTTGCCTAAAAAAATGCATTTAGAACTTACCACATGCATTTTGTGATTTTGTCACCAACTTGTGGATCAGCTTATTAGGGTCATATACTTTTTAGTGTATATACCTATTCATTATGGGAGGACAGCTTATGTGAGAATGAGTTCATAGGTGAGTATGTATGGTAAACGCAACATCATTGTTGCTCTTCATAAATTAATAAGTTGTTAAATTGATGAATCTGATTTTATTTTGTTGATCTTATTATTTTGTTATTATATCATCTTTTAACTTCTAAATATGTATCCAAAATGTAAAATGTAATTATATAATCAACATTAGATTCATGTACTATTTCAAACTTGGTGCATTCTTTTAAAATATTGCTAGATTATGGAAGCATGAGTTGAGAATCAAATTGTATTACAGGTTGACATATATACTCCACAGGTGGTGCGTAGTATGAAAATTTTGGATAACCAGTGTGTTCTATTCGCTAATTTCTGGAAAGCCAGAACAGTACTGCAGCATCAGTGCCAATATATAATCCTGTGGCTATTGTACTATAGCATCACTGCTCATATATTGCTGGCAGTTTAAAATAAACCATGGGCAATTACAAGTTAGGGCACTGGTGGCATTTCAGAACCAATCATTTTGCGGACATTTAAAATTGGCTGTTTCTTGTGATTTAATGTAAATGCTGAAATTGCCATTAACATTTCTTGCTTATTTTTAACTTGTGCAATGAACATGAAACTAGGTTACATAAAATATTCATCAATTTTTTTTTTGTACCACAACTCTCCATTTTTGGCATGACCTAAATAATTTTGATTTATTTATAACAGCTTAAGTGTTTTCAAAATTTATTTGGTGATCAATGCAATCAATTTATTGTACAAGGCTAAGCTTAGTTTTCAAAACTCCATATATACAAAGTATTGGTTGACAAAACAATTTAAAATGATTTATTCTGGAACTTTGGATAAATGCAGAAGAAGATCAATGTCTTGATGTGTACAATTTGTTTTTATTTGTCGAGAATATGATATAGAATATAAAGGAAAATTCCAGACTGTTATTGTTTTTCATAAAAATATTGATTCTAGGCAAATAGACTATATTTTGATGATTCCACTCATTATTTTGCTAAAACTGCAAATCTGGTAATCCAGCTATTGTGAGTAGGGTTGTTAATATCGGTTTTTCTGCCAAACCGATTATCAATTGTAGCAATCTGATTTTAAACCGATTATCGGTTTTTATTGGCCTTCATAAAAATATAATCTATATTTTTTATAATGCAAGTTACTGTATGCATTAACGTACATACGCGCAAGTTGGCGCAACACAGTGTCAACGCCGATTAATATATTTTCTACTTAGAGATTTAAATAAACATAATTTATACTGTATGTTTATAAAAAAAAAATTATTAACTATTAAACAGCACAACTAAAACATAAATTTACGAGTTGCGATCCTGCTGGCAATAAAAAACAGGAAACAGGAATAAAGTCAATAAACAAACCATAGATAAAAAAATTGTCCATAGATAAAAAAAAAGTAAGTAAAACTAGTAAATCCAAATTAGTTTACATATCGAACAAGTCCTGGTTCTTATTAAAAAAAACTAACGACTCTGCATATTCTGGAAGGAGCTGGTTACGTTGATCGCTTATCAAACGTCCAGTGGCTGAAAATAATCTCTCTGATTGCACCGATGTCGCCTTAATACACAAGAATTTCCTGGCAAGATTGGCTGTTTTCGGAAACAGTTTCTCATTATGTTTCCACCACTCCAGTGCTGTTTCCGTTGAAGTCGTCGTCCATGGCGATTTGATATAATGTTCAAAGTCACAGTCATTCAATGCCTGCTGTGATGCACTATCACCCAGCAGAAACATAACTGACGCATGATTTGGTCGAGATCGTTTTGTTGGCGGTTCAGAGCTGGTTGCATCACCACTAGTTGAAGGCTGTTCAAGGTCAGCTGGCATCTGTCTGAGTAGATGGCAGACATTATCATACGCCAGTTTCTTGAAGTTGTCATCAAATCCGGAAGATGTTTGTACATTGGATCGAGGATTGATGCAACGATGCATTCATTTGTTGCTGTTTCGTCGCTTTCCATGCCAAACCGTTGTGAAATAGTCTTAGCAACGTCAGTCTTGAATTCTCCCAAAGTCTTAGAATCTTCTTCTTTAAGGATTAGATGATTCTTGATGAGACCCCATAACATCGGAAAAACACAAGAGCTTTCGGCTGACAAGACGGAGGTCATGATCTGCAACGCCTTCAAGACCGGGAGTAGTTCGCTAATCAGTTGCCAGTGTTCCTCCTTCATATTCAGTGTTTTGGCATCGTTCATTTTTGTCACACTTCTGTCACTAAGAACCACCACAACAAGCCATCTAAGTTGTGAGAGCCTTTCAAACATGTCAAAGACGCTGTTCCAGCGGGTCTTGCAGTACTGAATCAGTTTGAGTGGTGTCTTGTCCATGTCTGTCGTTTCATAAGCTCACCCTCCGCCATTGGGCTATGTGAGAAATGTCCAATTAAACGTGATGCTGCGGATACACACTTGGAAATTTGATGATTCGTGATGGCATGGGTGCCCATTGCATGATTAATGCAAAGTTGCAAATTATGTGCCGCACAATGAAGATCCAACCATCCATTCACGCTACCGATATCTTTAACATTGGAAGCACCATCATGGACACATGCAACAACTTTACCTTTTATAGCCTATTCTTCAGCCACTGTTCCCAGATGTTCAGCGATGATGGCTTGCATGTGGCGGTCATTCATTGGAATTGTTGCAATTATGGGCGTCTTCATAGTCCAGTCTGGATCAATGTAGCTGGCAGTGAAGCTCAGGTATGCTTCGTTGGTTACACTGGTCCATATGTCGGTGGTAATGGCAATATCCTTGACATTTTCTTCTAGATGTGTCTGCATTTTCGCCATTAGCGTCTTCTTCATTGTAGTCATTCGTGACATCATCGTCTGACGGCATGGAGGATGATATTGTGGCTCCACCAAAGCCATCAAATCACGGAAGGAATTGGATTCAACAATCGAAATTGGTAGCATGTTTTCAGCGACAAACTTAGCTACAGCAGCAGTAACTTTTTCTTGATGACTATCAGGACAGTTTCTTTGTGTTCCAATAAATGTTGTTAATCGCGGCTGAACATTTGAAGGAACCGCAAATCCGGGATGTTTGCTACGCAAATGTGCTTGCAATCCAGTAGTAGTACCACCGCTCCGACTTATTTGTTGTGAACATAGTTTACAGCGAGCCAGGCTTGATGAAATTTTTTCAAAGTTTTCCCATACATTAGATTTATTTATACGACCAGCCATATTTGTAAACTTGAAAAGACACAACCAGCAGAGACCAGTCCTCAACAACAGAGACTTTAGCTATTAACAGTCTATTGTTGTCAATTTCGGACATCAAAGAACTTAGCGACTGGTCGGTCGACTAACTATTGACATCCTTCAACAATAAATGTATTCATTTACAAACACGCTGCATGGAGCGCTCACAAATTTTAAACACACCTTATCTGCTGGCCATATTGTATTAAAATGTAAACACTAAACAAATGCATGAATGAATTTTTTCTGGCATTTTTTAAAATTTTCACTATAAAAATGTTAAAAAATATTGAATTCGATTATCGTTTTGTAAAAACAAAAACCGATAATCGTTTTCAAAACCTATAATCGGATTTCCGATTTTCGTTTAACAACCCTAATTGTGAGCCTTGTTCTCATGTATCTAAAATCCATTTAAGCAGCCTAAAAAAGTTATACGTGTCTATTTTTCTAAAAAAAAATATTTCACTGAATTCTATTAACATTATGAACCATCAAACAATGAGCCCAGTAGTGTTCAATATGAACACTATGAACCTTAACAAATGAGGAGTCTAGCAGTGTGTTGTATGAATAATTAACTTTAACAAACAAGGTGTCCTGTAATTTTGTACAGGTAAATTTATTTTAAACACAACATAAATTCCTAGTATTTGGTACCATTTGTATATTGATTGTGGGGTAGTTTTCAGTCAGGAATTATTGACTGGTATTATGTTATCATTGCTAATATTTTTGGTAAGGTGCTGGTAGTCAAAATTAACTATGACACCTATTTTGCCACAATGTTTTGCAGACAGTTACCATAAAAACTTGAACAAATGGCCAATTTGTACTTGCCTTTGTCTGCTGCTAATCATACTTCTATTGAAATTTCCTTTCTCAGATGAATCGGATCTTTTTTTTATTGAGACTTATTAATATCATTTTGAATTTTGAAGGAATTTTTGAAAGAAAAGTTTGGCAATGGGAATACACTCCTTACCACTAGTGTAACATTTTTAATGTTGCACAGATGATGAAAGGGGTTACATTACCAACAAAAACAAGTTGCACATAATTTAACATAAAGCCAAATACTAGTTAGTTTTAAAAGAGTATAAATTAGAGAAAGGGGAATTATGGAAGGAAACACTAGTAGATTTCAGATAAAGACTACAGCTAAATGAGAGCATGATCTGGAACACAAGGTCCTTTTCCAGTACACTGAATAATCAAACATGTTGTGGCAAATTAGATTACATGTACTTCTGAAATTTTGTGCCAGTTCAGATAATATACAATGTTTACACAATCATAAGAGCTTAATTTCACTTAGGCTGCACTTAGCACTCATGTTTCTGCACTTAGCACTCAAGCTGCACTTGAAATGTCTTTGTTGGAAACATAAGTTTCTTTTATTTGTCCTTTTCATCTGCTACCACCACCAACTACCAGTATGAAAGAAATCTTATCTGTATTTTCTGTCAAATATAGTGTTACACCCCCAACTCCCACGCACCCTTAAAATGAAAATTAAGCAATTTTCCACTACATTTCCATTGATAATGATTTTCTCTGAACAGGTTTCTTTTTCTGTACAGTTTTGACAAAGTATAAAACATGGTCCACTTTTAGTAAAGTATATATTTACAAGCAATACATCTTTTTCTGTGAACAAAACAAAGAATAGAACATGTTCAATTTTTAGGAAAGTGCATATTTTCCACCTCTGCAGTTGCTTAATAAGTCAAAACTGCATATTGTACATGTCACTGCTTTATATCTATTTAAGTGGGACGTACAAATCTTATGTTTTGTTTCTCCTCTTTATTGTGTGTAGTTTGTTTAACTTGAACGACCTGAATTCATCTCTGCAGAATCAATACCAATTAAGCCATAATAATTCAATTTTCTGAAGTGAATTGAGAAATATTATAGACTGGACTTTATTTTTCTGGTTTTATATTTTGATTTGTAAGTTTTCTATTTCTTTTTTTTTTTTAAAGAGAAAACCATTATGTTCAGTGCTGCTGGAAAATTAGTTGGCTATTTCTGGAACAAGGCGGAGAAGGAAAGTGTTGATGTTGGTACCCCAATTGATGGCCAGTCAGACTCCAGGGATTCTCATGCAAACAAGAATGGTTGTCAAAAAGAATTAGATGGCAAGATCACACATATTTTTTCCACTCATGGGATGATTAATGATGAAATTTACTTTTCCTTTGAAGATGTCATTGGTGGAGTCCGACCACAACTTGGTGATTCTGTTAGTCTCAAAGCTGTCCAGGAACATGAAGGTGGAGGTTGGCATGCAGAAAATGTTTATATCACAAATAAGTGGAGTGATGATGAAGACGAGCAAGCTGATAATGTCAGACCAACAGATGTTGTTGGAATTATCACGGAATTTGATGGCAGAATCTGGTATGTCAATGACTGTCACATATCTTTTTGTCTTGAGGATTGTGAAAAAGGTTTTCTGCCAAGTAAAGGGGACTGGATAAAAGCTGATCTGAAGTACACAGACTCCTCCTTTCCATTAGCATCCAATATACAGCCATTACGAGTGAAGCACACAGAAGGAGTTGTGTCAGCATTCCAGCATGATCACGGTTATATTGATGGTCAAATATTCTTCACACCGGATGTGTGTACTGATAACTACCAACCTCAAAAATGGGACCCCGTGAAGGTTAAGGCCATTGAGAGCAACCAAGGGGGCTGTAGCTGGAGAGCTGTTTCAGTCTCTAAAGCTGATGTTACATCTACAGCAGGGTAATTTTTTTCTGTCTTTGCTTGACATAGATCAGGATCCATGCTAGGCATCTGAAACTGTCATCTTATTTTTAAACTTGCCCAAAGAGTGAATTCCAATTTGCCTTACCGTATTTTCTGGCTTTTTAAGTTGATTTGGAGTATAAGTTGAATTCACCAATTTTGTAAATTTTCCATCCTTTGTCCATATATAAGTCAATTTAAAGTATAAGATGACACAGGTCAATATCTTGGCTTCGTATTTTACACTAGTAATGGTATCCTTGTATGATATTCCATATTACTGGCAATCGTGAAATTGGATTACCAATGCTAACATGTTTGTGATTTTGCTTCTGAACAAATCACTGCTATATTCTGTTATCAATTGACACAGCGGAATAAACAGTCCGTGCTTGTTTTATTATAATTGAAATCATATTCATGGTGTAGTTCATTTTATTGCTTGTAGTTATGAATGTAACTTATATAAACTTTCATTGACACAATCCATATATAAGTTGATTCAGAGTATAAGACAAAGTCCTGACTTTCAAGTAAAAAAATATCGACTTATAGGCCGGAAAATATGGTACCATGCTTTCTTGCCATTTTTTTCAGTCCATGAATATGTGGATAAATCTCTACTCTGGTAACGCTGTAAGAAATACCCATCATTTAAAGAAGTCATGTGATATTAGTATTTTAGTTTTAATTTTTAACTCATTTTTACTGTGTACACATGAAAGTGATATGCCTACTTTTATTCAAATGAGAAAAGAGCCAGTCAGCTGTCAGCTTCCATGAAACACCTGTTTAGATTCTTGCTCAATTGCCAGAGTTGGATTGTTTAAGTAACTGTGAAGAACTTGATGGTTCTTTGACATGAGCATATTAGCTGTATGAGCTGATTACAGTATATGTTAGGTGCTGATATCATATCATTTTGTATGGTTTGTGCACAATCATTGTGTACAGTCAGTGCAATATCATTGTGTACAGCCTGTGCAATATCATTGTGTACAGTCCATGCAATATCATTGTGTACAGTCCATGCAATATCATTGTGTACAGTCAGTTCATTATCATTGTGTACAGTCCAGACAATAACATGCTTAACTCACACACCATAAACAACTCCAAAGTTACCATGCAAACACAGTCTTTTTATCAGTACAGATTGTTGTAGTTATTGTCATTTTGATTAAGAAGTAGAGGATTATCATTAAAATTAATATCTTAGGAACTCACCAATGCAGACATTGATTAATTTGGCACCAGTAATTTATGAATATAGTTCTTGTTTTGAAGCATGTTTACTTACAAAAGATACACAGAGAGCATGATCACATTCTGGTATAGGAAAGATTCATGGAATACACATCCCACCTGTCTTTCTTGTACTAGCTGTAAATGTCTGTTCTGTTGGTGATGGTCAGAAGAGATATGGGAACAAACTGAAAGCAGAGAAACTTACAAGTGATGGAGTAAAGGCTCTTATTTCTCCTCATATCTGGAATACATGGATCCTTCTCTGAGTCCCATCAGGCTCCGGAGTCGATAATAACTTCTCAAATCCAGGAGAAAATGGGATTCTTCTATGGGCCCATTGGGCAAGAATTAGATGGTCTGTTCACTGGAAATGAGCATTCCCAGGAGGATATGGGACCATTTTGTCAGAAAGATATAAGGCCCCTTGATCTTCAATCCAATTTGGTCAATGTTGATCAGGATTCGGTCCAGAATCTCTCCCAAGAGAGGAAATACATGGATGGGGAGTGAGTCACCCCCCCACACACACACACACATAAGGGAGGAACAGCATCGCATCCTGTCCAAGCCCATACATATCCTAATGTTAACAGAGATTTAGTTGCATGTCCCTGTTGGGGAGTATCATCATCCTCAACAAGACCATGGCCCAGCAGCGATCTCACTCCATAGCTACTGAGTAGAGCTCCTTCATCAGTTGGGAATGGAAATCACATTACTGGTCATTTCCCAGAGAATGGTCACCAATTTAGTGCATACCAGGCACTGGACATGTGTCACAGTTCATCAAGTACTGGTAAGCGGTCATTAGAGCCCAATTGGTACAGGGACAGGTATAGGGTCAAGACCCCCTACTCACCCCATTTCATGACAGACCAACTCTGTTTGGGACAGGGAGTCTTTTGGGTACTCATGAAAGACTAAAGAAGGGGATTAGATCGGTTTGACCTAACCCTAACCCCTTTCCTTATCATCCCTCAAAATCCATTCTAGATATGAGGGCATCAATATCTCTGAAGTGAATTTCATTCCCTTTTATTATGCAATGTATGCCCAGGCTGTGACCTCTTTGCATTGATGATGTGTGCCATGGACCCACATCGTCTGCTTGAATGGAGTCAATAGGATGTAGGAGTTCTGGCATTCTTCCCCCAAACCCTTGAGGAAGGTTGAGAAGCATTATTGTCCTTGTGCCAATCTTCTACTGGGGACAGTCCCATTGCTTTTCTTTAGGAATTATGGGTACATGGATACTCCTACCCCCAGGGGCCAGTGTAGCTGAGTTGTCTAAAGCACTCACCATTCCAGATCGCTGGCATCTCACCTCTGTGTAGGTTTAAAAGTCTTAATCTCAGCTAATATGGGTCTGTAAGAAAGCTTACAAATAGCTTCTTATGGGTTGGTTGTTTGTCCTTGGGTTTTCATGGGTTCTTCCTCCACCAGTTATACAGGCAGACATGTGTAGCATATCTTGTGCCACAAAATGGCATAAAAAACCCCACAAGTTTGCATACTGTACCAGTACACAGCACAAGTAAGTCAGTTTTATCATAGTGTAAATGTTTTTGGTATGAAATATTGTTTGACATAATGTATATGGCATACTCTTAACCCACAATATATTAGTAAATAATGATGAGAAAATATATAAGCTTGTTATTACTTAATATTCTTTATCACTAGTAAATTCAGTTCTCCCTGAATTCACAAATATTGTGTGCTTGTAAATATTCAGTTGCCATGCACAGATATGTCTTTTTATTGTTTACATTTAAGCTTGAAGTTATTTGGTGGACCTCTGCAGAAGTCCTTCATACAGGAATTGTGTGCAGACAAGAAAGGAATTAATATTACAAATGAGGCAGACTTTGGAAATGTTGCCATTGGCAATCAGCATACACTTGCTTTTTGGGTCACCAACACCAATCCAGACTCTGCAAGGATCCTTCAAAAGTGTCACCTGACAGCTGACTGTTCCCAGATAGAAATTGTCCAAATTCGACATGGAAAGAATGTTTCATTGGCAGAGGGGTGCAGGATATTTGAAGGGAAGATAACCTTACACCCTCAAATGCCACTTGCTGTTGATATTAGGCTAACAGGAAGGTATTACTGAGATGTATTTTGTGAAATTTGAACGAAATTATAAGTAATATTTACATTATTAGCACATTGTAGATGAATCAATCAGTATTATAAATTGCTGAAGTGAAACTTAGTATTCTCTGCACATTATCATTGTTTTGAAATATTAGTCAGTATAACTTGATATGCCAGAAACTTTGCTTAAGTATATCCTCTCATTTTCATCCAATGTCTAGTTAAACAAATTTTTAGTCTCAAATGGGAATTTTATCTCCTTAGATAGCCACCTCCTTTAAATAGCCACATTTTTTTCCATGTGTGGAAGGTCAAGAAGTTGCTATTTCAGTACCTTTTATACAGTCTTATAAGTCCAATTGCAAGCAGCATAGACCCTTATCTGGCATTACTTAATGCATTGGTAGATCATGGTCTGTGTAGTACTCTTAACAAACTGCATTAATCCAGATCTACCAGTGCATTATGTAATGGTAGATCTGGCTCTATACAGTTTGCGGTTAGATTTGACTTATAAGTGAATATATATGGTATATATCCCTCTTCATTCAAAAGAAATATTCCCATGTGGTGTCCAGTATTCTTTTTATAATTATAGTAAAACCTGTTATGAGACACCGCCCCTTCTGCATGACAGGTGGTTTCTCATAGCAGGTTTGTACAAGAAGAACACGGTTAAGTTTCAGAACAATTTCAAGAAAAATAACCACAATCACAGGGCTTGAATTTGACACAAATTTGTTTGTAGCCAGAAGGACTAGTGTACTGAGAAATTTACTAGTCCTGCCAAATATTTACTAGTCCTGTCCACAAAACTATGTTACACACTTGTATTGAGATTAACAACAATTTTCTTTCATAAATAGCATTATCATTTGAAATGCAGAGGTACAGAAGTATAAATCCTACTTCAAATCATCAATCAGTCAATTAACATTTCTTGTTCTCAAGATAATCTGGATCTAATTCCAGAAAGGGATCTAGGTGTCCTTTCTCGTCCTCCACCTGCAATCTGGATCCATATTGGGTTTGTTCTGGTCTCCTTACCCATTTCTCTGAAACATTCTACATATGTATTGCTGGTGATGGATCATATGTTGGAATGTCATTTGTATGGAACATTATAAAGAGTAGGTCGGACAGAACCCAGTCTTAAACAAGATCTCCAGTCACTCTTCACCATTTTCATCTCCGATTCAGTTTTAAAGTTCGAACAACTTGCAAAAAACTGGATGTTTTCTGTGTTTGTTTTTACGAATTCTATACACTAGTTACACCGCATAATGTTCTTGTCCTCGTCATAATTCAGCCATTCCCTGTCTTTTGTCCATGTCTTCTGAAACGTCCGATTACGCTTTTCCTTATCATAAGAATTATTCCTCTCTTTTATGTCATTTTCATTCAACTTTTGCTTTTTTCCAGAGGCTGAACACCTTTTATAAAATGCCACATTTTGCCTTTCTTATACGGCGGGAATTGTGCCTCTTTTTGAAATATGAGATGTTACAGTATAGCTGTCATGAATTATTTAAAGTAAGAAAAGGAATGGCAGTGTCCTTTATATAAGAAAGTCTGAGCAAGAAACACATTTCAAAACATGTGCCTTTGCACACACACGCACCCCCCTTAAATGGCATCTCCTTAATAAAGTCATGAATTCAGCAGATGTTCTCCAGGATCAAAGCAGTGGCTATTTAAACACTGTTATAAAATATTAACATCAAAAGATAATGTTAGTTTCACCTTGGAAAATGTGTTCCCATCAAACGAAGCCTTGTATTCAGCTGTTCCAATTATGGTCTCATCATTAATAGTATAAGTTTAGTAAGTGTTCTTAATTAATCGGACCTCAATGTTTTGTTGAAATTATTAATAAGCGGAAAATTTTAAAAAATGTTATGTCCATGCTAAGAGATTTTAATTTCCAACAAATGTACGGCATTCTGCTTGGATATATCCACATGTATTCATTAATTTTTTTCAGTCTTGTATGGGAAAAATATAAAAAAAAATTTTTTTATTGTCATAGAAAAAGTAGTTGCATGGAAATGATGTGTCATTAATGTGATCATAATAAATTAATCTAATTCTTATAATTATTTTGATGCAAACATAAATTATGCATGTCCCTGTTTGTGACTCGTCGCGTTTGGCGAGCAAGCAAAAAAAAGGAAACAAACAAGCATGCAAACTAATTTCTTTGAATAGTTGATGCCATGTGCTGTAGTTTTGTAGTTTGTTACTGTGGTCGCGTAATTATAAAGTGTGAAACCAGGTAATTTTTCATTTAATTCGCTGTCAGATTAATTAGGATATCAATTACCAAACTTTCATTGTTAGTTAAGAATGGGACCATGATTGGCGCTGTTAAGCGAAATGCACAAAATTAGATGGCTTTTTGTAATAGAAATGCACTTCTGAGGCAGAAATTGACTTCATCTTCTCATGCTGATATTTTATGACTGTGTATACAATGGTGACTGCGTTGATTCTACAGAATATATGCTGAAGTCACGTCTTTATTAGGGTATTAAGTGAACAAACGCTGACTGTTGATAAGCAAAACTTACTAGCCCATCGGACTAATAGCATTATGATAGTTACTAGTCTGACAGGAAATCTACTAGCCTCGGGCAAGCGGACTACCGCTAATTTCAAGCCCTGCAATCACTTTTCATATATTCTTTATTAATTGTTCTTGCTAAAATATTGTATGCATTCATCTAAAACCAAGTTATATAGCAATAAAGATATACTTCTATCATTAAACATGAAATCACATTTACATTTGAAGATCACATATTTTAGCATTTGAAATCGTTTCTGAAATACTCATTTTCCTTTACAACAACCTAAATTTTTTTACCAACGTTTAAACTGTTTTTGTGCGAATGGTCTGCTTATTTTTACTTCTTTTAGTTACAGTAAATGTTTTCTCCAGCCTTAAAATTTGTCTCTTTCTAGTTGAAGGTTTGTCCATTGTTATTAAGGTCCTAGGTGTTAACATTAGTAAAGGCGGTTTTGACTAGGCGGTGGGAAAATACAAAAAATCTATATATGTGCATTGCATATCTAACAGTAATGAAATAAAAAGAAATAATTATCTCATCCAGAAACAGAACCATTTACTCAGAGACAAAAGTCAATGGCTTCATTCAAAGATGACTCTCAGATTAACTCTATAAAGCTTTGTTATTGGGATATAATGTCTTAAGATCAGGTGAAAATACAACAAACATCACAAGTCTTAATCACAATCAGTCAAATCCTCACTATCAGTCAAATCCTGCAAACGATTTTCTCCAGCTGGTTTAAAGAATGTCATTATTCATCCCCTGCAATTAACTCTATAGATAAACAATATATGCGACCACTACGTCAACTTGGCACTACAAAGGCTTTTCATACATAATCCTGGTTTGCATACTGTAGCATCTATCACCGGTAGCGACAGTCCTATTTTTTAATATTCCTGTTATGTTTGTTTTTTATCAGAAATATCATCACTAATCAAGCAGTTGCTGTAACAATTGTTTATACTCGGGTTTCATCTTTTGAAAATATATACAACAATACCCAAGGATGATTTATATATATATTGTACAATATTTCGAAGTAGTGAGTTTGGTTCATACTATGCAGCATGTGCGAAGTGCTTTCAGTGGGAAGAACTGAATGCTTCCAGTGCACAGATGATATCTGTATAAATGCCTCACTGTTTTAAATCTTTACACTACGGAACATCTTGTCAGTGAGTGGTCTACTTTAAGGACATGCACATCTTCAGCTGTAGAAGTATGTGAGTTATTAATTTCTTGTGTATAAGTTATAACTATTGTACTACCATGTTTATCTTTATATATTTTCTATGTAGCTTCGGTCTACTTGGTATAATGAAAATATCTTTTATTCTTGTTTGTGACTTAGCAAGAGAGTTATAATAGCAGTATAAAGTTAAATTTTTAAGAAACATTTAGTTCTGTAGGATTCTTATTGGGCATGGTTCAGTTCGTTCCTGAACTTGTGTATTGTTTTGTAATTATTGTGTTCTAAATGTGAAATCCCACCTGGTTTTCTTGTTACAAAATTGATTACATATAGATCAGTAGTGTCTTTCTGTTCTAGTGATACAGTCATTGATAGGGATGCCGGGTCCTACAATAAGACCGGGAAGCGGGCTAAGTGTGGGTATAATTAGTCTGGTTCCCTGCTTTTTATGCACCTTGAGCTTCTCACCCCTATATGAATAACAGAAAATAACGCAATGAGCATACAAAGCAGGGAACCAAACTGGGAAATAGACACCTACTTTAGTCAGGTTTATGACAAGCTATAACATCATTGCTAAAATAATTAAGACATCAGTGGCCATCCTATTGTTTTTTTAAAATTTAAATTTAGAAGAGTATGAGCAGTCGTTTCTATAGGGATTAAATAAAGGTCTGTGGAGTTTATCTTCATTTTTGTGATGCGGTCGTTCATAGGAATGTCAAAATGCATATTTTGCCAAGACATTGTGGTTGCTAGTTGTGTTCAGCAGGTGGTCACTCATATATATAATAAAATCGATCACTACATTATGATTGTGGTTGGAAATGGCAGTTAGTCACTAATTGCAAAGGTTGCTCATAACAGTTTTTACTGTATTATGATTTATATTATTTGCACAAAGAAAGAACTCCGTTTACCTTGTGTAATAAAAAATTTCATGTTTAACCTATGTGCCTGAACTTGCTAAACATTTTAAAAAAATATTTTTGGAAAATTTTAATAATTATATTGGATTGTATTAAGTGACTTATGGCATATTTTATTGCTTAGCTAGATTAATAAATTTCATGGTAAATAAACCTTAACCTTGCATTAATCATGTGGTTGTTATACGATGCCATAGTGTGGCGTATGCCTTTTCTTAGATGAAGTCACCGCTCTGGTGGCCTAGTAGTTAGAGCATCCGCTGCAAAAGTGGGAGGTTGTGGTTTCGAGCCCCAACCAAGTCATACCAAAGACTTAAAAAATGGTGTGTATACAGTTACTAAACAATTCACACAATAAGTAAGGAAGAAACCTATTGATTTTAGGGTTTAAAGGTGTAAGGTCAAGGTCATTATCACTAAAAAGCATAAATGGTTCCCACACAGCAACATTAGGTTTTGATCACAGACCTAGATCAACTATGTTAATGGCTAGCACACAGGGTTAGTGGTATTAAAACGTAAAACATCCAAGGTTACTGTGACTGAAAGTAGAAAATATTGTCTTCACAGATACAAGTTCTTGATCACGAACTGTCACTGAAGTTTGGAGATGACTTAAACACTAGGTAAGAAAGAAGCCTGTTGAATTTGGATTATAAAATTCAAAGATCTTGGTCACTCAAACAGAGAAACAAAATCCTTTTTACTTAGCAGTGTTAGTTCTTGATCATATTCCTTGACCTTGGGGATTTAAAACTTCTAGATCAAGGTCATTGTGGCTTGGCACAGAGAAAAATGTTTTGTTCTGAATTAGGTTGCTAGATGAAACTTTGTGAATGGCTATGATAACTTTTTCTTTCAGAATAAAAATAAATGAACAAAAACAGTGGGTGTATAATAAATATATATGGTACAGAATTTGACTGAATAAAATTCATTATATAGTTATAGATTTCCAAAAGATTCTGTTTAACAGTTTTTTCAGCATCATTGAAATCATTGATAATTCCCTACTGATGTTATGGTTATGTAATAATAGATACACCAAAGAACTGATGTTTTAATTATGTATTAATAGACACCAAAGAACTGTTGTTGTGTTTATGTTATAATAGAGACACCAAAGAACTAATGTTTTTATTATGTAATAATAGATACTCCAAAAAACTGTTGTTGTGTTTGTGTTATAATAGACACCAAAGAACTAATGTTTTTGTTATGTAATAATAGAGACTCCAAAGAAATGTTGTCTTTGTGTTATAATACAGACACCAAAGAACTAATGCTTTTATTATGTAATAATAGACACCAAAGAACTGTTGTTGTGATTATGTAATAACAGACACCAAAGAACTGTTGTTGTGATTATGTAATAACACACCAAAGAACTTTTGTTGTGATTATGTAATAACACACCAAAGAACTGCTGTTGTGATTGTGTAATAATAGAGACACCAATGAACTGATGTTTTTCATGACGTTGAACATAAATATCAATTTAATGGTTGTTGATGTAACTGGAGGCAATGTTTGTATTTTCACTGGGGATTATTAAACCCATAGAGGACTTGCCAAACAAATAATTTTCAACTGAAAGATTTAGGTTGAGAGAATATTTTTTATGTTTTTAGTAGTTTTGCTAACAATTTTCCTAATATGAGTAGTAATATAGAGTTTTGTGTCCTTTATTAAATCGTTAAAAGGCTTTTTTGTTCTTATTTGTTTGTTTTTTTAATGATCAATGCTTTCATTATATCATTTTAAACAGTTATTGTTGAGATCGTTTATTTCCTCACATTTTTTGTTATTCTTAGAGATAAGTCATCTCCATTCACATTTTCATTTAGATGAAATATTATGTCAAACCCATTTATAAATTTTCTCTGGATAGACTGGGGCACATTTTCCAACACAGTTATCCAGTATACACTTAGGATATAATGTTGATTGCATGTAAAAACCCTCTTTCTTTTTATCCTCAATTAATTACTGCCATGAAATCTTGATCCAGTATTAAAAAAGTGTTACATGTGTATTCAGCCTTAAAATTTGGACACAAATAAAAATGTTTAACTCTCAGTAACATGGATTATAAAATATGAAAAAATGAAAGATCTTGAAAATCATTTGTGATACTGGAACCATTTCTACATTAATTTAAAGCCATATACCATGTAAATTGCATTGACTAGTTTAGAACTGTTTATAGTATTTTCCATTTATATAGAGAAAATATGCCGTTCACAATTGGTGATTTACATAGACACAACTGTGGCAAGAAAGTAGGTATGCTTTTCTTGAGCTTGTCAAGAAACAAAAACATGTTGATAATAGTTAGTATATAACTTTTATAGAATAAAATTCTGTTGTAGTGTCCTTTTTACAGCTTGCATCATGAATTTGGTAAATGTAATTTTCTTGCAATGTCAAATATGGTTGGAAGCTTAAGAGATTAGCATTAAATGTCTCTGATTTGGGGATGTAATACAAATGACATGAATGTCACATCCAAACATTGTGAAGAATAATTGATAGATAATTTATTGCTTATTTCATTCTGAATATCTCTGCATGATTGTAGATTTGCATATTTATACATTGAATGTCATTGACTGTTCCCTAATACCATTGACTGCTCACTTAATGCCATTAACTGCTCACTTAATGCCATTAATAGCATTCTTCATGCCATTAACTGTTCACTTAATGATATTTGTTTGCTCACTTCATGCCATTGACTGCTCACTTCATGCCATTAACTGCTCACTTCATGCCATTGACTGCTCACTTAATGCCATTGACTGCACACTTCATGCCATTGACTGCTCACTTCATACCATTGACTGCTATCTTCATGCTATTGACTGTTCACTTAATGCCATTGACTGCTCACTTCATGCCATTGACTGCTTACTTCATACCATTGACTGCTCACTTCATGCCATTGACTACTCACTTCATACCATTGACTGCTATCTTCATGCCATTAACTGTTCACTTAATGATATTTGTTTGCTCACTTCATGCCATTGACTGCTCACTTCATGCCATTGACTGCTCACTTCATGCCATTGACTGCTCACTTAATGCCATTGACTGCTCACTTCATGCCATTGACTGCTCACTTCATACCATTGACTGCTATCTTCATGCTATTGACTGTTCACTTAATGCCATTGACTGCTCACTTCATGCCATTGACTGCTTACTTCATACCATTGACTGCTCACTTCATGCCGTTGACTGCTTACTTCATGCCGTTGACTGCTCACTTCATACCGTTGACTGCTGTCAACAGCTGGGCATTATGTTCCCAAGTAATCATGATACCAATATTTTGGAAATGACAGAACTTTAAAAAAAAATGTCCTTAACATTTTCCTGAAATATTTTAGTTTTTAAATTTGTTTAACTAATAGTCAGTTAAGAAGATATCAGTGTTATCTCTCTACTGTTGACTGTAAATGGCATAAGTACCAGCTTCAAAGTTTGTTGACTATTTCAGGAAATAATGCCATGATGACATTTATTTTTACAGACATGACACTTATTTTGTGACATTGAATTCTGTACCATATTTGAATTGTTCTACTCTACTTCACATTCATGAAACAAAAACTTCTGAGATTGTCATCATCTGCCTTTCTTTTTGAAGTAATGGTGCAATTTTTCTTTCTGAGCTCAATCTCTCCTTATGTTTTTTCTAGGTCTCCAGGCAAGGAAAAACAGCTCATAGTTTTTACTTTTGATGATTTCAAAATTGGCCGATACATTACTGCTAATGTATTAGACAGTATGCAGGTGATGGAAAATTCTTTCAGTCAGTACACAGGGGGACAAAAAGAAGGTTACTCCAGATACAGAGAGTCAGCAGAAAAAAAGGCAACACCATGGGTGGTCCCAGGGGAGAGAACTACAAGGTTATTTCAGTTTACATATTGGAAATGAAAGAATAAAATCTCCATGAAAGTAATGTTTGGGGAAATGGATATGCTGTATAGTGGATATTATTCATGGGTGTTAAATTTGGCAGTTTTGTTCAGGAGATTTTAATTGATCAATTATAATATTTAAGATTGTAACATTTAGATGGAAATTAGTTTTTCAATCTGAGTTTGAAACTTATTATTTGCTAAAGTTCTTTACCACTTAACATTCCCACTTAACATTCCCACTATATGTGTTGCACGTAAAGACATAAGCGTTTTACTTGTATGTATAAATATTGGTTTCATGTTGTTGAGAAGTTAAAGATATAAAGGTATATGGTGAATTCTAAATGAAATCTTTACCTTGGAAATACAGATATTTTTTGTGTACAGCTCTGTCATGGATAATTCCTTTATAAATACTGCTTGCAATTATACCTTACAAAATGATCAATTACAACAGGGACAAATCACAATAAAGAATATGTATATAATGCATGTAGGTACTACAGTGTCTCTTTTCTGCAAGTAGATTTAAAAGAAAGATCCAGTTCCCAAATAAACTCCCACAATTCCCCATTCCACCGGATTTAAGAGACTGTGTATTGCAGAGGGAGGACCTGGTTACATTTTCTCCAGCCCTTGGAAAGGTAAGATTAAAGTTCTAGGACACATTTGACTTGAGTGAGTATTAAATCATTAGTGCAAAGTTTAGCATTCAAACACCAAAAGTGCTTCATGGGGTAGCCTTTCCAATATTAACCTTGAATGAAACTATTATTATTACTTCTCAATTTCCAGTTTTCTGATTACAGACAAATCCCTTGCCAGAACCTTGTTGGTGCTGCTACCTTAAATAGCATGTTTTTTTTATATTGCTTTGTCATTGTCATGAGTAAGTTGCATATCCTTTTGATAGACCTCAGCTATCTTTAGTATGGATTGATAGACCTCATCTATCTTTAATATGGATTGATAGACCTCAGCTATCTTTAGTATGGATTGATAGACCTCATCTATCTTTAGTATGGATTAATAGACCTCAGCTATCTTTAGTATGGATTAACAGATCTCAGCTATCTTTAGTATGGATTGATAGACCTCGTCTATCTTTAGCATGGATTGATAGACCTCGTCTATCTTTAGTATGGATTGATAGACCTCGTCTATCTTTAGCATGGATTGATAGACCTCGTCTATCTTTAGTATGGATTGATAGACCTCGTCTATCTTTAGTATGGATTGATAGACCTCAGCTATCTTTAGTATGGATTGATAGACCTCAGCTATCTTTAGTATGGATTAATATACCTCAGCTATCTTTAGTATGGATTAATAGACCTCAGCTATCTTTAGTATGGATTGATAGACCTCAGCTATCTTTAGTATGGATTGATAGACCTCAGCTTATCTTTAGTATGGATTGATAGACCTCGTCTATCTTTAGTATGGATTGATAGACCTCAGCTATCTTTAGTATAGATTAATAGACCTCAGCTATCTTTAGTATGGATTAATAGACCTCAGCTATCTTTAGTATGGATTGATAGACCTCAACTATCATTAGTATGGATTGATAGACCTCATCTATCTTTAGTATGGATTGATAGACCTCGGCTATCTTTAGTATGAATTGATAGACCTCAGCTATCTTTAGTATGGATTGATAGACCTCATCTATCTTTAGTATGGATTGATAGACCTCGGCTATCTTTAGTATGGATTGATAGACCTCATCTATCTTTAGTATGGATTGATAGACCTCATCTATCTTTAGTATGGATTGATAGACCTCAGCTATCTTTAGTATGGATTAATAGACCTCAGCTTTCTTTAGTATGGATTGATAGACCGCAGTTTTCTTTAGTATGGATTGATAGACCTCAGCTATCTTTAGTATGGATTGATAGACCTCAGCTATCTTTAGTATGGATTGATAGACCTCATCTATCTTTAGTATGGATTGATAGACCTCAGCTATCTTTAGTATGGATTGATAGACCTCATCTATCTTTAGTATGAATTGATAAACCTCAGCTATCTTTAGTATGGATTGATAGACCTCAGCTATCTTTAGTATGGATTGGTAGACCTCATCTATCTTTAGTATGGATTGATAGACCTCAGCTATCTTTAGTATGGATTGATAGACCTCATCTATCTTTAGTATGAATTGATAAACCTCAGCTATCTTTAGTATGGATTGATAGACCTCGGCTATCTTTAGTATGGATTGATAGACCTCAACTATCTTTAGTATGGATTGATAGACCTCATCTATCTTTAGTATGGATTGATAGACCTCAGCTATCTTTAGTATGAATTGATAGACCTCAGCTATCTTTAGTATGGATTGATAGACCTCAGCTATCTTTAGTATGGATTGATAGACCTCAGCTATCTTTAGTATGGATTGATAGACCACATCTATCTTTAGTATGGATTGATAGACCTCATCTATCTTTAGTATGGATTGATAGACCTCAGCTATCTTTAGTATGGATTAATAGACCTCAGCTTTCTTTAGTATGGATTGATAGACTGCAGCTTTCTTTAGTATGGATTGATAGACTGCAGCTATCTTTAGTATGGATTGATAGACCTCAGCTATCTTTAGTATGGATTGATAGACCTCATCTATCTTTAGTATGGATTGATAGACCTCATCTATCTTTAGTATGGATTGATAGACCTCAGCTATCTTTAGGATGGATTAATAGACCTCAGCTATCTTTAGTATGGATTAATAGACCTCAGCTTTCTTTAGTATGGATTTGATTTTTCTCTGCTCCTAATTCTGCAGCCAGTGCGCATAGTCAAAAATGGGTTGCCATTTGCAGGCAGTCAGAAGCCAGTCAAAAATGAGTTTACAACTTTTTGTGAATTAGTTTTTGGTAAGGAGTAGAAAATGTCATTGATTTCTCATTACCATTATATTGGTAGCATGGTACCATCTGTTTTGCTGCCATTCACATTAGGGGGTTGTAGGGTAGAAGTTGGAAGCTGTGCACTCTCCTACTCCTCTGATCTACTCTATTACTCCTCTGCTCTACTCACCTACTCATTTGATCTACTCTCCTACTCCTTTGATCTACTCTCCTACTCATTTGATCTACTTTCCTACTCATTTGATCTACTCTCCTACTCATTTGATCTACTTTCCTACTCATTTGATCTACTCTCCTACTCATTTGATCTACTTTCCTACTCATTTGATCTACTATCCTACTCATTTGATCTACTCTCCTACTCATTTGATCTACTATCCTAATATTAATCTGATCAGGGATAGTATTCAATGGAGAAAGTAATTATTTTAATAGATTATTTTTCTCCAACTATACTAACCTGATCACATTACTAAATGGCCAACCCACATCCCACAAATGTCCTAACTGGTAATTTTCTCAAGCTTACACTAAAAGGCCCCAAGTGGCCGAGTGGTCTAAAGGACTGACTGTTACTGATCACTGCCATCTCATCTCTCTCTCTGCGTGGGTTTGAGTCTTGGATTCGGCTAATGTAGTTATGTTAGAAAGCTTGCCAGTATCTTCTCATGGGTCGGTGGTTCTTTTCTGGGGTTTCCAGGCTCTTCCTCCATCAATACTGGCCACCATGTATAGCCTGTCGTGTGCTGAAACAACAACAACAAGCTTACACTAGACAAACATTTTATATATGAGTGATGCAATAAAATTTAATTTGTGGGAGTTTCATCCCTCATTTCAGGAGGGATGGATTGAAGAAATAGGAGTGTTTTTTTTCCTAAAATTAATATGATCAAATAAGTAGTCTCAGATAAAGAAAAATTAAAAAAAACTACTATTATGATTAATTTCTTTAATGGATGTGTCACAGTGAAGACAGGCACTTACTTGGGCAAAAACAATATGTGTGTTTCTAATTGGCCAACTGTCTTAGTTTTTTGTTGATACATTTAACCTTTATGCTAATGTTGGACATCCAAAACAAGAGGTTAAAGGTCAGTGTGTAGCATTAGAGGATTGTCAGTATTCCACAAAGGATACTAATAAACAAAATATTGTCAGGTATCCTTTGCATAAAGGTGAAATATTTAGGAAGACTTAGGAAAATTGGTTAAAGATGCTGTTTATTTATGCACATGTCTTTTATTAATAGTTGTGCTGTAAAACTGGTATCATTATACTCCTGTATTTCAGTAGTTTATAAATATTATTCTTGTAAGATCATATATATTGCAGGAGCTGAGTTTTGAGAATTATTTGGAGAGGTTTCATGTCTTGCTTCACCTTGAGGAAATACAGAATGAGATAGACATACGTGACTTTGATATGGACAGGGTAAGGAATAGTAATGAATATACTTGGCAGTATATATATATATATATATATATATATATATATATATATATATATATATATATATATATATATATATATATATATATATATATATATATGTGTATATATATATATGTGTGTATATATATATATATATATATATATATATATATATATATATATATATATGAGTTGGATTTCTGATCTATACACACAACTTCTCATGTGTTTCAGTCCAATCTGGCAGAAAGAAGAGTTTGATATAGTGTTTGACAATGTGAAGGCCTTCAAGCTGAGATATATTTATGTGCCTATCAATTAGAAAAGATAAATACCTCATGACAAACAGAACAACTGTAAAAGTTATATACATATTGACAAATAGATCAATTGCAAAAAATGAATGATTGCCTCAGGAGAAATATATCATTGTGAAAGACAAATACCTCATGACAAACAGAACAACTGTAAAAGATTCTATACCTGTTGAAAAATAGATATGTTATGAAAAATAAATATCTTTTGACATAAAGTTCAATTGTTAAAGATAATTACCTCATGACAGATCATATATGAAAGATAAATACTTTGTGACAAATATATCAGTTTTGATAGATAAATGCCTTGTGACAAATAAATCAGTTTTGATATATAAATACCTTGTGACAAGCATATTAGCTGTGAAAGGTAAATATCTCATGATATATATCAATTATGAAATATAAATACCTTGTGACAAATAGATCAATTGTGAAAGATATAAAATATTGCAACAGATAGATCTGTTGTGAAAGATAAATACCTCAAGACAGATTGGTTGAATGTGACAGTAAATACATTGTGACAAATAGATAAATGGTGCAAGATATATACCTCTTGAGAAATAAAAATTTTTTGTGAAGCATAAATACCACATGACAAATAGATTGAATGTGACAGTAAATACCTTGTGACAAAATAGATAAATTGTGCAAGATATATACCTCATGAGAAATAGAAATTATTTGTGAAGGATAAATACCACATGACAAATAGATAAACATTTATGCCCACAAAGAAATGTCACTGAAGACTTTCAAACTTTGTATTTTCTTATCTGTTGCAGGTGTGTATGAGGAGAGTTGGAGAATGCTTGGGTCTCAAGGTTCCAGGTCTGGCTGAGGGGAGACCTTCAGTGCTACTAGGGGACAAGATTCTTCTTACAGATCCCACAGACCCTGATGGCCCCTGTTTTGAGGGATTTGTACATGAGGTGGGTTTTATTGCTTGACATACAATAGAGGTAAATACATGAGAACACAATTCATAAAATACATTTTATAAACATTTATTGAATAATTTTCATGTTTTCCCATACCCAGCTAGGAGACAAAATTAGCAATTGAGTTTCATAACTTTCGTTTAAACTGTATAAAGTTGTACAATACTGTTTAACATATGTTGTACACTGATTTAGTAAGTAAAATGCAATGCTTTAATTTTTATATATATTTTTTGATGCTTTGGACTTTTGTTTGTGCCTGTTTTGGCATAATAATGTGATATTATTCATGTAGTGATTATTCTTGTTTTGGCATATCAATGTGATATCACTCGTGTAGTGAGTGTACTTGTGGCATAATAGGGTGATAGTACTCTTGTAATGATTGTTCCTATTTTGGCATATTAATGTGATATCACTCATGTAGTGAGTGTACTTGTGGCATAATAGGGTGATAGTACTCTTGTAATGATTGTTCCTATTTTGGCATATTAATGTGATATCACTCATGTAGTGAGTTTACTTGTGGCATAATAGGGTGATAGTACTCTTGTAATGATTGTTCCTATTTTGGCATATTAATGTGATATCACTCATGTAGTGAGTGTACTTGTGGCATAATAGGGTGATAGTACTCTTGTAATGATTGTTCCTATTTTGGCATATTAATGTGATATCACTCATGTAGTGAGTGTACTTGTGGCATAATAGGGTGATAGTACTCTTGTAATGATTGTTCCTATTTTGGCATATTAATGTGATATCACTCATGTAGTGAGTGTACTTGTGGCATAATAGGTTGATAGTACTCTTGTAATGATTGTTCCTATTTTGGCATATTAATGTGATATCACTCATGTAGTGAGTGTACTTGTGGCATAATAGGGTGATAGTACTCTTGTAATGATTGTTCCTATTTTGACATATTAATGTGATATCACTCATGTAGTGAGTGTACTTGTGGCATAATAGGGTGATAGTACTCTTGTAATGATTGTTCCTATTTTGGTATATTAATGTGATATCACTCATGTAGTGAGTGTACTTGTGGCATAATAGGGTGATAGTACTCTTGTAATGATTGTTCCTATTTTGGCATATTAATGTGATATCACTCATGTAGTGAGTGTACTTGTGGCATAATAGGGTGATAGTACTCTTGTAATGATTGTTCCTATTTTGGTATATTAATGTGATATCACTCATGTAGTGAGTGTGCTTGTGGCATAATAGGGTGATAGTACTCTTGTAATGATTGTTCCTATTTTGGCATATTAATGTGATATCACTCATGTAGTGAGTGTACTTGTGGCATAATAGGGTGATAGTACTCTTGTAATGATTGTTCCTATTTTGGCATATTAATGTGATATCACTCATGTAGTGAGTGTACTTGTGGCATAATAGGGTGATAGTACTCTTGTAATGATTGTTCCTATTTTGGCATATTAATGTGATATCACTCATGTAGTGAGTGTACTTGTGGCATAATAGGGTGATAGTACTCTTGTAATGATTGTTCCTATTTTGGCATATTAATGTGATATCACTCATGCAGTGAGTGTACTTGTGGCATAATATGGTGATAGTAGTCTTGAAATAATTGTTCCTATTTTGGCATATTAATGTGATATTACTTACTCATGTAGTGATTATACCTGTGGCATTTTAGTAATGAAATACCTAGCTATATTACTGCAAATATGTTTTTTTATTAATAATAATCAGTATAATTATTAATCAGTATAATTAATAATAATAATATAATTAATAATAATAATAATCAGTTTAATTAATAATAATAATCAGTATAATTAATAATAATAATCAGTTTAATTAATAATAATGATCAGTATAACTGTTTTAAGTTAATTAATGATAAATAACATAATTGTTTTAGGTTCTGAGTGATGAAGTTTTGCTGAAGTTTAATCCAGAGTTTCAAAAGTCCTATACAGGCAAGGACTACAATGTACAGTTTACTTTTAACAGGTAATAACTTGTACTATTGTACAGTCAGGTCTCACTGCTCAGAAGTACAGTATGGCATCTATTAGTTTCCATTAGATGGTTTTGATTTCTTTAAAGTTTGTTAACAATGAAAGCTGATCAATCCATCCTTCTGATGGTTATTTTTAGAACAGTTTCTGTTCTATTAATGAGCTGATGCTTCATATTGTGTATTAAGGTAGATGCCCTGCTCTACAGTATGTACGGTTGGAATTGGCTGGGTCTCTTGTTCTTTTCAAGATTAATACATGGAATGGGTTTTGTAAAACAGAATGTTAACATATGACATAAATTAATGTATTCCATTAGGTTTAATGTGACATATAGAGTAATTTATGGCATGTATGACCTAGTTAATATATAGGGTAATGTATTTCAAAACATTTAATGAATGGCCTAAATTGATACATACCATAAGGTTTAATGTATGGCATAGGACAATGTATGGCATCGTGTTTAATGTATGGCATAGGACAATGTATGGCATCATGTTTAATGTATGGCATAGGACAATGTATGGCATCATGTTTAATGTATGGCATAGGACAATGTATGGCATCATGTTTAATGTATGGCATAGGACAATGTATGGCATCATGTTTAATGTATGGCATAGGACAATGTATGGCATCATGTTTAATGTATGGCATGGTGGCCATCTTGGAAATATTATCAATAATATTCAGATATGGAAAGTCATTTTGACAGGTGGGTGGGGGTGTCAGAAGAGAATAGTAATGGTGTGTAGTTTATCCAAACTAAAAATGATGCAAATTTATCTTTATTTTGTCTACCCTTCTTGCTATCTTGAAAATATTATCTGTATTCTCCCAGATAGATGGCTATGTCAATATGGGGTTTTCACAATTAGGTTTTTTATTATTCCTAGTTAGTCCTAATTGATAATGGTGTTGTCGCTATGGTTATCTTGAAAACAAATTGTCAGCTCTTTCTGAATTGATGATGAAAACACTCAGCCATTAAAAGAAAGAAATGGTCTTATCTTGAATTCATGAAAAGAAATTACACAGAACAGCATTCTTTTGAATGTTTCTTATTTCACCTGTATCCCAAATTTTACCTTACTAGCA